>OU343216.1:78223747-78284679 GCA_910596185.1 Chrysanthemum makinoi | reverse complement strand
GCAGCGAGCAATCTTTGGTGTCTTGGCCATGGATTTGGTCATGTATCATTGATTTTTCCACTTCGCCGTGACATGTTAGTAATGACGAGTCACCCCTTAACCTTTGTCGTGTCTACCCATATTGCCTTCGAGAATTGTTTAGCCCTTAACTCTAGTGGTGGAGACTTGTGTAACCGCCAAGCTTATGATAGAATACATGCTATGACTGTGGATTGAGTGATCCGAAATTGACACTTAGAATAGTTGAGAGATTTGAGTGTTTGTTCCCCTTTCGTGAGGTGTTCGACTTTGTTTTATTCTAGCATAAGGGATTTATAAACTCATATTTTCCAGGTTTTGGGAGATATCTTTTTAGGAATCTATCTAACAAAGTCTACTTGAGGGCAAGTAGAGTTTAAGTGGGGGGATATTTTATAACATCAAATAGTCCTGAATATTAAGTGTCAATTTCCCCCGATAATGATCGTTATTTATATCATTTATATGGATTTATTCTTGTTTTCCATTGTTTTCCACTTTCAGGTAAATTACGAGCATTAGAGCTATAGAGACGCAGAAATGGAAACATTACTAAAGATTTATCACAATATGCCTATTTTGAAGAAGTTACGGCGTAACTCGTCTCTCACATTACGCTGTAACTATTGCGTGACCCGAATACCAACTTATCAAGAGGTTACGGGTAACTCTTTCCAAAGGTTATGGACGTAACTCCATTAGGTCAAAAGAGGTTCCACGCCACGATACTTACCGTAACTTCGTGCATCACTTACGATATAATCGAAGTTTATTAAAGACTACGGCGTAACCACTAATAAGGTTACGTCGTAACTAGCAGATCTAGTGCATTTACGAAGAAATAGAAGGTTACAGCGTAACTCCTATATTGGTTACGCCGTAACCCAGACCTGGCCTATAAATACCCCACGAATTCCAACATTTCTAATCATCCCATTCCACACACAACACTCTGAGAACGTGGGAAAAATCTCAAGGCAGGTCTATGGGAGCATACGGAGCTGTTTCCAACGGAGAATTCACTCCATTACGATAAGCTTTAGCATTTTATATTTCTTTTACTTTCAATTCATGTATTTCGTACCTTTGAATATTGAATTGATTTGCATGATTAATATGAGCGGCTAAGCACCCTTTGGTGCTAGCCTAGTTATGATTCCTTAATTGTTTTGTTTTCGTTTACCTTTACTTCCGTACAATTATTTCTAAGTGTATGCATGCATAGTTCTTTGGTAGTCACCCTTGATTCGGTAGTTTTAAATGGCGGTAGAGGCCAATTGCCTAGGAGATATGACCAACTGACCCTAGGTGAGCGGACTGAGACGGGAAGGGTAAGATATGACCAACTGACGACCCTTTCTACTTATGCGATTTGACCAACTGATCACCTATCGTTTGGATGAACTTTAGAATTGGGGGGGTGTAGTGTCTAAGTTCCTAACGGCCGGGCACTCACTATTTTGAATCTAGCATGTAACGGTACTTAATGACTTGGCTTATGGGACCAGGAACAACAGGACTTATGATGGTGCGCCTGATTTCTCCTGTGGTGGCATCTTTGCTGATAGGTTAGGGCGAATTGACCAAATGCTGTCCTCTCGAATTTGACCCCACCTGAAGTAATTGGAAGTAGGTAGACGTAAACATAACTAGCTAGGAGGATTGGCTAGGTTAGCACCACTATTCCTCTATTGATTTCCCTTTATCCATTATATGCTTTTATTTTATTCTGCATTAGTAGTTTAATTAAATAAATCTCCATCGAAACCATTTTTATTCTGTGACAATTAGACTTAGTAATAATCCAACACACATAGCTCTTGGGACGACCTCGGCTTTACCGTCTACTACACTACACGTTGGCCCACAATGCCTGCGTTAACTAGGGTAGACCATAGGTATAGCGAGACACTATAAATATTAAGACCTGGTCAGTAAAACCTGCATCAGGATGCCGTCAGCTCGCCGTCATTAGGGTTTCGTCTTGGCCAAGTCATTGATGGGATGGCGTCACCTTAGAGTTGTGTACCGTCATTCTTTAGATTGGGACGTCGTCTTGATTCGGACTCGGGCGTCGAGATGAAAAGTAGAGTGAAGCCCTCTTCTTCACAATGGCGCGATTATACTGAACAAAAATTCCACCGAAAGCGTGGGCATGTTTTGATCAATTATTTAAAGAGGGACGGCGTCGCCCTATATTTGGGACGCCGTCAGGTTCTGTTTGAGCAACTTGAGTGGCTTCGATCTTGACTTTGCCATTTTCTTCACGTATTCGTTCCTTTTCGTCCAAATGTGCTTCATTCCAGCATTTTGCTTCCAAGAGACCTAAAAAGTGAAAAGGAACAAATTTAAGCATTAACGGATATAAAAGTTGTCGATTAAGGGCTTAAATGACCCACTAAAAGCGTACTTTTTAAATCCTTATCAAATATCCCTACACTTGGTATTTGCTTGTCCTCAAGCAAATGTGCTTTTGGCCAATTAATTTATAAGTTAGGGGGGCATGAAGCATGGATTTAGAATAATTCACAAGAAGTAAAAGCACCGCAATAGTCATAACAAGCACGGAAATTATATACTCTCACCTCACAAGGGGTGTTTGGATTCTCTCATCTCTCGAGTTTATAGGAAATATAATGAATGGAAATGAAAGATAAACACTCATTACCTGGCATTGTACATAGATTACCATAGGCTTGAGACTAGATCAAACCTCCACCGCTTTGGCGTAAGCACCTAGGAACAACTATCTAAGAGGTCTTTGAAAGGGTTGTAACGTTAGGCTTACGGTAGGGAACAAAGGGTTTTGTTGGATAGGCGATATTTAGGGGTGGCAAGTCAAAAATCTTACGTTACAAGCATGAAAAGCATGACGTTGCTAAGCCAAGACTCGACTCTCTAAATGCTAGATAACTTGAAACAAAACAAACATAAATTTAAAGACATAAACATAAAGATAGATGTAGGATGGTAGCCCGTATGTTTTTCTTCATTTCATTTTTTTTTCTTTTTTGATACTCTCTTTTTTTTGATTTTTTTCATACCTTTTTACTCTACCATCCTCTACGACAACATCAAAATATAAGGGATTTATAGGAGCATCCCTACACTTGAGTGTTTATTTCTCTAACACTAATTGACCCGATTTGAAAAAGATCAAAACACTTGGAGTATTTAATTACGTAGACAAAGGGAATTTGAATTTATCGTTCCTTCCCGTTACTCCATAAAATATTACTTTTACCCATGAGTCCCAATCATCCCAAAACTGTGTACAAAAGATATGACTCGACTTAGCAACCATGCAAGTAACTAGATAATTGAACTAAGGGTTTAGTGATGATAACAATAATGAACTAAATGTGAGTGCATACAAGGTAGGCTAAGGCGATTTTGATGTACATTTGGGGGTGCATTGTAAACAATGCTCTTAATTGATATTCCGGAAAACCGAAACATCACGAGAACCGCGAAAAGGATAGGCTCTGAGGGGTTAACTAGGGGTATCGTGTACTAAAGATGAGTACATCGCAAGGGTGTGGGGTAATTACTCGACCGATGTAGAAGAAGTAATTATAATACAGGTTTCAAACAAGGGGTTAGTCTAATGCCTCTTATCACTTAGTTATTCCTAACTACACAAGTGTAGTCTCACTAGCTATCTCGGAATGCATCCCAAAACAAGTTCTAGAATCTATTATACTACCGATACACTCACTAAGAATTATAGGTGAAGGCTTTATTCCTAAAGATCTAGGGCGAACCTCACATTTTTTGGGTGGAATTTGAGTGGTAAACGGTTTTTGTGCTAGTCATATAACTCCTATCCATGAGATGCTTTATTAAGACTAAAGTTTTAGCTCGTACATGTCATAAAAATTTTAAATTTGGTGCTAAAAATTCCCTAACAAATATTTCTCATAGTTTATTACACAATTTACCAAGGCCAAGACAAATAATAAAGGATAAGAATAGTTTCTAAGTTCCCGTTTTATTCTCCCTCCCTACACTTAAACTGAACATTGTCCCCAATGTTCCCTAAAAGTATCAAAGTTATGATAAATGAATGTAAGTAAGGAAAAGAAACTACTACTCCCCTGATTAGCTCGGTAGGATCCGTATGAAGTTGCGGTTAAATTCTTTTTCAAGAAGAATGCATAAGTATTAAGCTCCATCCAATGTTGTGTTTCTTCTTCTTGCCAAATATAACCTGCACACTTATGAAAACAAACGAAACCTTCGCGTAAAATCGGCGATAAAACTATATATGACACAACTACACTAGGATATAATGCTTGTGGAATGGATGTTTGCAGTTTTTTCTGGAAAAATAAGACTTGAGAATTTCCAAAAATTTATAAGTAGCACAGAAAACGAAAAAATGATAAGCTGTTTCTGCTTAACCTAACGTTGTCAGGCTTTAATCCTGACGCTGTCAGGCTGTCCTGACCGAAACTGGTCTGCTGCGTTTTCCTGGAAAAATTCTAGAAAGATTACATCTTTAGAATCTGGAAAAGTTCCTGCAAAACATCCATTATGACTCGATACAAGCATTTGACTCTAACAAACACACATATACATCAATTTCACTAATTGTAATTCTCATGTTCACGTTCTTTAAAAACATATGTAATCTTCCCTACACTTAACTTTTTGTAAAATTCCTTTATATGTAATTAAGACGAGGTTAAAGACAAAATAAAGCATTTTCACAAAATCAAACATGAGAATAAACAACGATGAAAAAGATATATGACACACAAACAAGAAAAAAATTAAGCATGAGTTATCTTCCACGAAGCGCTTTTCTTTATTTATAAGTCTTGTAGCTAGACTCGAAATCGTGCTCCTACGTGACTTCTTTACCGTTATTATTTTCATTCAATAAGCGTTCATCATAGGGTTGTACACGCTATATGCTTACCGTGAACTCACGCCCATCTTCGTCTAATATGATAACGGTTTCGCCTATTAGATTAGTCTCTTTCACCGTAAAGGGTCCAAACCATCTATTAGATTAGTCTCTTTCACCGTAAAGGGTTCAAACCATTTTGGCTTATTCCTTCCTCTTAATGCTTTTAATTTTGATCTATACAAAAGCACCTTGTTTCCTTCCAAAAATTCTTTAGGGTTCTTTTGAGGGAGTGTTTCCGTGGTGTAGTTGTGCCCTATGTTTTTATCACGTTTCCACAATTTCGAATCCATCCCCTTACTTACGAAATCTCTAATCCCTTTTTCCCATTCAACAAATTTCATCTTACCAGCATTTTTGGTGAGCTGCGAATTCTTATTCTTTATCTTCTCCATAATCTTCAAAGGATACCTCGGAACAATAGGTATCCTAACGTTTCCTTTGCCACTTTTGAGTATCATGACACCCTCACCGCATTTGATGGTTGCCTTGGCGGTGGCCAGGAAAGGTGTTGCAAGGATTAATGGCATGTGTTTATCTTCCTCAATGTCAACGATTGCGAAGTCCACCGGATAGACAATATTTGCAACCTCAATTAAGAAATCCTCCACTATTCCTATGTGATAAACATATGAATGATTTGCTAAGGAAAGTCTAAGATTGGTCTTGGTTGGCTCCTCCTTAGTCAACTTACTATAGACTGATAGCGGCATTATGTTTACATCGGATCCCTGATCGGCTAAGGCTTTTATATTCTCTAAGTTACCAATGTTACATGGTATAATGAAGTTACCAGAAATCTCTTGTTTTTTAGTTATTGGTTTTCTCAGAATCAACTCGTACATAGGTCCCATAGGCATGGTGTCATATTCTTCTTCTTTTATTTCACCTAAGAGGGCTTTCCTAAGAGCTTTCCTAAGAGCATCATTATACCTAAAGTTGTTCACTTGGTTAACAATTGTTTTTTATTAATCTCATGCTTAAGGTAGTGTTCAATGATTTTGGGTTTATCATCAGTCTGAGCCTCATCCTTCTCCTTACTATTCTTGTTGCTCGTAGTCTCAGTCTCCTTCTTCTCAACTACTCCACCATTATCGGGAAAATGGAAATGGCGTTAACAAACAAAGTGGGGGTAGTGCGGTCATCGTTTCTCACTAACACCTTCTCGGGAACCTTTGTCTTAGTGAACTCTTTCACCAAGTTCATCATCTCCGCTATTTTTGCCTGCATTTCTTCACTTTGCCTATAAACCTCTTCTTCAAATTTGGCAAATCTTTCCGAATGGGCTGCCATGTATTCTCTCATTTGTATTTTGAAGCTTGGTGAGAGTGAAATTGGAGAGGTAGAACGAAAGCGTTGTACAAAATTAGGATTTTGTTCACGGCTAGGTGATTCAGAGAGAGGTGTTGGGTGGTTGGCGGAGTCAGTGAAAATAATCGTTACTCGATGGATTGTTCTAGGTGCTTTCTTTTTCCTCTCAAATAGATAGTAGATCCTTTTCTCAAGAGCACTAACTTGCTCTTCGGTAATGTTGGAAGGCTCATGAGGTATTAATATGGCATTTACCGTTCTTTTGGGGATTTCATGAGATTTACTCCAATCTTTGTAGCTTTGACCGGCAAGCTCTTCTATGATATCCCATGATTCTTCCGGTTGAGATTGCTGAGCCTTCCACCGGCTGCTCGATCAATGGATCGCTTGGTGAGGAAGTTGGTATGATCGTTAAAAAATTGGACTTGAAGCCAAAGATCGATGTCGTGATGAGGGATTTGATGGAGTAAGTCCTTGAATAGAGTCCACGCCTCGTAGAGAGTTTCGCCTTGACGTTGTTGGAACATCAAGATGTCATTCCTAAGTTTGGTAGTTCTCCCAGGTGGGAAAAATTAGGCGAGGAAACGAGTGGTAAGATCATCCCAACTTGAGATGGATCCGACGGGAAGTCGCTCAAGCCAATTACTAGCTTGGTCCCGTAGAGAGATTTGAAGAGACGCAAACGCGTGGTGTCCCGTGTGGTAGCATCAAGGTCGATGGAGTCAACAATTTTAAGGAATTCCTTGAGATGCTGATTAGGATCTTCGGAACGAAGTCCGTGGAATGCACATTCATTTTGCACCAACCGGATGGTGTCGGATCGCAGGGCCGTAGTTTGAGCTTGATCGGGGAGCTCAATGGTGTTCTTATAGCCTTGGTGGCTCGGTCTAGAGTATTCACCAAGAGTACGGCCTCTTGGCGGGTCAATTGGTGGTGGGTCGATGGGAAGTGGTTGATGTGGTGGTGGGTTATCACCTTCCATGATGAAAAGTGATGGAGCTACGAACAAAGTCACGAAGAAGGGGGATAGACTACAAGGAAGCTAATGAAAATGAGAAAAAAAACTTACTTGATAGGAATCAAGCAAGGGAACCTAAACGAGATAAAAATCTAACTAGCTATTCTATTCCCCGGCATCGGCACCAAAAATTTGATGCGCGTACGAAGCGCGTTTGGGGTCAAAGGAACTTCCTTTTCTTCGAGCAAGTTTTTCAACCACCTAGGCAGTGAACCTAATCGTTGTAGTGTAGTATTGGGTAAGCCTCGAGGATTGATATCGTTCTCTAGGGGAAGAGGAATGCTAGTAAGAAATGTATTACGAGAAGGTGGGGGTTAAGGATGATTCTTTTTTTATATTTATTGGTTTTTTAGAAAGCTAAGGTAAATATCTCGGGGCAATTGGCTGGGGGTGGTATTTCTACCGATTACTCTACTTATCGAATTATCTAATACTACGGGTAGCTATGTCTATTTGATGTGTGCTCGTATGATGATTAAGAATGTGTTTACCTTGATACTATTACTCCCTAGTTATCTTTTATTGGTTGGTTGAATTGTCAAACCTTATCTTAACGCGTTGTATTCCTAAGGTCGTAGGGTGTGCATGTGCCCTAGTTCTTTGAGGTTATCTTTCGGGTTTAGCATATGAAATCCGCAAGCCCTTAAGCTATTTCATTCATACACCTCACTTTCACAAAAGCATACTCAAGCATTAAATACAACGAATTATGCCTAGTTACACTCCTAAGCCAATTACAGTTAAGATAAGTGTAACATATTGGATTTCACATACACATCAAACCATAACACAAAGTAGGCGTACAAGAGGTTTTAGAGAGAGAAAGTTAGAGGTTCGGGAACTTTAGTGAGAGAAAGAAAATTCTTATTATGAGCTCCAACTCTCTACCTTGGAAGGTAGAGAGTATTTATAGTCTTACAATAAAACGCCACACAACGGGCTGTGGATCAGGCATACAGTGGGTAAAGACCCATCCGTCCTCCACGGTGTTACAAAACTAAATACTACTTAACATAAAATAACTATGACTACGAGCTTTCTAACGATTACATATACTTGAGGTGACCGACTCTTTAATACCTGGAATTTCTAATTCCTAACAATCTCCCCCTAAGGGAGGTCACCCCAAACACACATTAAACTTACATTGAATACAAACAGATAATACATTATAAATTGTTCTTGCATTCCTGATATATTACTTTGCTCTGAAGCTCGTAGTCATTGATGCTTCACATTGCAAGTTTAGATAATCCAAGTGGAGGTCTTTTTATGATCCACGTGATAATGAGTTTTTAGCCAGCTTTGAGATTATCAGCCACATTAAATCTCTGACTCTTCCTTTGTGGTGTTGATATCATGTGATGTTATGACATTTGGACCGACATGCTCACATTCTGGATCATGATTTCTTCTTATCAGAGTAGCAGAAGCTTTCGTTGATTCATGATATTGGCATCAGCGTAGCAGAAGCATGGAGTGATAATATCAGAGTCATTGATGCACTAATCATGATTTCTTTGGAAATGAATGTGTTGTGTGAGCATGTGGCAAGGGATTGACCGCTCCATTCTGATCAGCTGCAAACGTCGGGCGTACCTGCATACAACAGTTAGCAATAAAGCGCATGGAAGTGTCTTTGATCACTTTCGTTGAATTGAGGTACACGGCCCACGGTTCCCTGTTGATCAGTACAAGTACTGCCTGTGATCAGGTATAATTTCAAAGAATTTCCTTGACAGGGTTTCGCAGCTGCTCTAGCTGTTCTCAAACCGGAACGTCTCAAAGAAGACAACAGGGAATGAGTGAATCTGCGAATAGAGATTCACTGATTGATGAAAAGAGATTTGAAAAACAATCGTGTATCGCTCAATAGAAATTGTTTTTGCAATACAACGAAGGTTTTAATGAAAATCAATTATCAATCATAAGCACCTTTTAATTTGAAAGATTCGTACACGATCGATGTGCTAATGAAAAGAGTTTTTAAGCACAATGACCGGTTTTTCAAAGGTATCCGTCAATCCATAACCTGAACCAGGATTGATTCAAAAGATTGAATCGCCCCATTGTTTCTGTTCAGTTATCACATGGTTGATCTATTGGATAGATCTCACATGTCACCCACCAGGAGCTTGTTTGATGATGGCTCCAGAAGGCTTTCCATCTTCATTGTGAATATGTTTGCATATCACTCAGATGTTCTGGCAATACCACAAGGATAATGCGTAGGACTCATAAGATATAATCTCTCTTTCCACATTGTGTGAAACAGAGAGTCTTCATTGAAAGTGTCCTAATGAGATTTATTGATGATCTCGTGGCTCTAGACTCAATTTGTGCATATTTGGTCCTATATCGGAGACTAGGGAGAGGGTCTCCTTCTTCAATATCAACAATCTCTAAGAGAAAATCGATAGATTATGTCGGTTCCCCGTGAGAATGAAACAAGTCCTTTTAAGAGGAACTTGAGTGGTTTAGGAAGTTGAAGTGCAGTGCGTCACTGGGTCCATGACGTCTTGTCTTCAATACCGATGTTACCTTGGTAACCACCAGTAGCATATGAATTGAACCCGGTTTCTGCCCTAAGGTTGAATAATTTGGAGGGCTATTTGTTTTCACCCTTTTCTCATTCAATTCTTTTTCATTCTTCAACCCATTCAGTGCTTATCGAGACTTCATAACTAGAACCTTGTTGGGTTTATTCCAGTACTAGCTCAGTCTCAGTCTACACTCTTCCCATATCTCATTTTTTTCCTTTTTCCAAAATACTTAAGGACTCTACACTATCTAGTGGATTGTCCCTAGGTAGATCCCTCCGGTTCTGGCGGATCATGGGAACAAAATACCTAACCTTATCATCCTTATATCACCATACATAAAGTAAAGTTGGTCGGTCTATTTGGTATTGTTCATCTGCCATTGGAACCAATTGAAAACCATTTGAAAATCAATCCAGATACTTATGATATATTATCAAAGCATTTTGTACCTGAATTGTTTTTGATATTTTTAGAACTAGAGCTCCCCCTCAACATGTGCATCAAGTATTTGAAATCATTTTGCACACGGAGGCAAGAGAAAGAATTAACTTCTTTGAATACCATTTTCTAAAAGATATCAACATCACTTCCCTGATCAAAACAGGTAGATAAAGCATTTTAGGAAGGATGAGGTTTTCATAAGCTTGCTCCCCTCAATATGTGCCTTGAGGTTTGAAAGAGTTTTGCACATACAAGAGGGAACTCGCACATAAAGTCAGGTTTCAATAATTTGAGGTTTAAAATAGATGCTCCCCTCAACATGTGCATGGAAAATTTGAAATCGTTTGTCACTTGCGGCACATGGGGAGGAAAACATGCTAAACACTTATGAAACCATTTATCGAATTATCAGTTTAAATTCAATTTAAATCACAAATTCTCCCCGATCACAATTATCAAATCATTTGAGATTTGTGATCTCTGTAGATTTAAATTGATTTTGAAAGGTTTAAGGAGAATTGTGACTTGATTTGTGAAAAGCGTTTTAATGATAAGGATCTGATTTTGAGACTTTAAACTCCAATGATTAAACATGCATGATTATCTTTTTGAAAAAAATTGTATGACAAATAACTTTTTATTTAATTGAAATGATTCTCCCCCTCAATCAATGACATAAGTTGTTGATTAAGAGATAGATGTTTTGACAAATTTTTTAAGTCCTGATGATTATCAAAAATAGAGTCCGAGTTATTTTTCAACACAATTAGTTTTCATTAGATAGTAAAGATTAGTTTAAAGAATCAGAGCAAGGATTTTGAAAACCAATAAAAAGGATGGCTCTGTTCTATCTTTGAAAAGCGGGTTATTGCCTGAAATGACAATAAACCATTGTTTCTCTTTCTCTCAAAAAATATTTTTTGATTTTTTTAAAAAAAAAAAAAAACATTCGAACAACATCTAAAGTCCCGTATCATTCTTTGAATGACACTATTAAGACCGTAGATATTATCGAATCGAGAAAAGCATGACAAAATGACAATATTTTTTTTTGAGGATTTTTCGAATTTTTCAAATTTTTATGGATTTTGAAAGTTTTATATTTTTCTATTTGATTTTTGAAGGTTTTGTAATTTTGTATTTTGTTTTTCGAATAGATATTTACAAGAGATAGATGAAGAAAGACCTTCACTCCTCGTCTTCCTCCTGAAGACGTTTGAGTGTTTCTGGTTGAAGGCTTTTCAAGCCAAGTCGTGGAAGAATAAACTCAAAACGTTCTCTTGGAAGAGCTTTGGTGAAGATGTCTGCTAACGGTATTCAGTCCTCACAAAATAGAGTTCCACCACACCTATTTCCACTTGTTCCCTGATGAAATGATGTCGAATTTCGATATGCTTTGCCCTTGAGTGTTGAACGTTATTGCAAGAAAGAGCAATAGCACTTTTATTATCACAGTACAGAGGGATTTTGTTGAATACAAAGCCATAGTCCGATAATTGAGATCTCATCCATAGGATTTGAGCACAACAAGATGACATGGCTATGTATTCACCTCTGTAGAGGAAATAGAAGTACTCATTTGCTTCTTTGAAGACCAGCTCACAAGCTTATCACCCAAAAACGAGCACCTCGGGCGTACTTCGACGAGTATCTTGACACCTGCATGATCGCATCGCATAAGTGTTAGTGACATACCGGTGTCCTTTTGGTACCAAAGTCCCATGTTGATGGTTCCTTGGAGATACCGAAAGACCCGTTTAACCGCTTCAAGGTGCTTTTGGTTGGCTTAGCCTGGTATCTAGCACACATGCATACAGCGAACAGAATATCAGGTCTACTGGCTGTGAGGTACATCAGGGATCCGATCATGCTACGATATTTCGTTTGGTCTACCATGATCCCTGAGTGGTCCTCATCCAGTTTAGTACGCTCAATCATGGGAGTGTCAACAGGGTCACATGATACAAATCCAAATTTCTTTAAAATCTCATTTGCATATTTAGATTGATTTATGAAAATGCCTCTAGGACTTTGTGAAATTTGTAATCCCAAGAAAAATGACATTTGTCCCATCATAGACATTTGGAATTTGGAACCCATTTCATTAGAAAAACGATCACATTCATTGGGGTCAGTCGAGGAAAAGATGATATCATCAACATAAATTTGAACGTGAATTAAGTGTTTGCCTGACTTCCTGGTTAACAATGTTGGATCAACGCTCCTTTCTGAAGCGGTAGACGAAGAAACTTTGATAGCGTATCATACCATGCCCTTGGAGCTTGCTTTAAACCATAAAGAGCCTTCTTCAAGCGATAAACGTGAGTAGGATGCTCTGGATTCACAAAGCCTTCGGGTTGGCTGACGTAGATGACTTCTTTAAGATCTCCGTTCAGAAATGCCGTCTTTACATCCATCTGATAGACTATCATATTCTTACTTGCAGCATTAGCCAAAAATATTACGATTGCCTCGATTCGAGCCACATGAGCAAATGATTCTTCAAAGTCTATACCCTCCTCTTGACGGTATCCTTTAGCAACTAATCGAGCCTTGTTCTTCAACACATCACCATGTTCATCAAGTTTCACTTTGAAGATCCATTTTAGAGCAATAATCATAGCACAATCTGGAGCAGGTACTAATTCCCATACATCAAGTCGATCAAACTCATGAATTTCTTCTTGCATGGCATTGAACCAGCTATCTTCATTTATGGCGGTTTTAACATCTTTTGGTTCGATCTTTGAGAGTACGGAGTTGAAGAAGCACCATAAGGCATCGGTTGCAAGTTGTTTCCGTGTGGATACTGGACGAGAGGGATTTCCAATGATGTTGTCTAATGGATGATCGTGAGTCCATTTTCCGAGGTGTTCATGTGGTAGTTGTTGAGGGACTGAAGTAGCAGAGTCGATGTCTCCTGAAGAAGATGGTTCTGATGATGATTCAGGAGCAAAGACGTTTTCAAATGGGGCTTCTTCGGGAGTAGCAAAGGGATTAACTTCATCATTGATGCCAGAAACATTTCCTTGATGTACATTCAAAGATTGATGATTTGTTGATGAGACTGAGTGATCAGCAGCAGGCACTTCTTGACTTAATGATATTGAGACTGAAGGATTGACTTCATTCACAGGGATATGAGCAGCCTCTATTGTAGGAATAGACAGTTCATTAGCACTTGGCTCATAATGCTCATCAAACATAGGATCAAACAATTTCTTTAAATCATCTTTAGATGGAGGTACATATGGAGTTGCTTGAGAAGAGTTTGGTACAAGGGATGAACCAATGGGACTGTTTTGAAGTGCGGGTCCAGAACTGGATTGTCCATGAGCCATTTGACCGGTCAGCTCATCAAGCGTGACGTGAATTGTTTCCATGATATTTCGGGTTCTCTTGTTGTAGATTCGGTATCCCTTTTTGTTTGGTGCATATCCTACAAATACTCCAATGTTCGCTTTAGCTTTAAGTTTGCCTAAATCTTGGCCCTCATTAGTTGGATAACACAATGCACCAACACACGAAGGAATGAAAGATTAGGTTTTCTGTTGTGGACAAGTTCATATGGAGTTTTTCCATGAGCAGTGTGAATCAGGGATCGATTTTGGGTGTAGCATGCAGTGGCGATGGCTTCACCCAGAGAAACATTGGAACTTTTGAGTAAATCAGCATAGTCCTTGCGGCTTCCACAAGAGTTCGATTTCGTCTTTCAACTACACCGTTCTGTTGAGGAGTTCGAGGAACACTTCTTTGATGACTGATTCCAATACTTTCATAAAACTCACCAAGTTGTTTGTTAACAAACTCAGTTCCATTGTCTGTTCGGATGATTCTGACCGTTTTGTTAAGACGAACCTGCAGCTGTTTGATGAGTTTGATGATGATATCTGGAGTTTCATCCTTTGTCTTTAAGAACTTTACCTAGGTGAATCTAGAGAAATCATCAACCACAACTAACACATATTTCTTCCCAAAGATATTCTGCACTCTCATGGGTCCACATAAGTCCATGTGAATTGTATGAAGAACTTCTGTGACTGAGTTTGTAGGTTTGGGTTTATGGGCATACTTCTTGCCTTTTCCCAATTGGCATCTTTGAACAAAGATGATCCTTTTCATACTTAAGTCTAGGTAGACCTACAACTAAGTCCTTTCCGGAGAGATCATTGATGGTGCCGAAGTTCAAGTGATTGAGACGACGATGCCATAACCATGACTTTGTTTTAGAAGCCTTTGACAACAAGCAAATTGGAGAAGACTTCATCATATCTTCGATAGAGATGGTGTATAGATTTGAACCACGTGAACCTCTTAAAAGTTCCTTACCATCAAGTTCCCTAACGAAACAAGTATGTTTTCTGAAGGCTACTTCTAGATCAGAATCACAGAATTGACCAACAGAGAACAAGTTATGACCAAGACCTTCCACATAATATACCCTAGAGATAACACTTTTACCAACAACATAATCTCCATAACCCATAATTGCATCGAAATGATCGTTCCCGAATCTAACTGTCTCGATGAATTTGCTCACGAAGTTCATGAGCCGCGACCGGTCTCCAGTCATATGCTTGGAACGGCCTGAGTCCAGGTACCACAGAACGATTTGAACGATCTGCAGTTGAACACAGACAAGAATGGATAACCGGATAATTGGGATCCCCATGCAAGAATGGGTTCCACTTGGTTAGTAATAGTAATTGGAACACCCACATCAGAAATAGAAACATCCATATCAAAAGTAGAAGCAATGGAATCATTGGGAATAGATGCAATGCTGGTGTCTGTATTTGACCTATTCAAAGTATGTTCACTTCTTAAGGGAATAGTTCTACCAGTAGGCATCCATTTTCTAGTGGGCATAGTCTTAGCAGTTTGAGGGCAAAACTGATTATTCTTATGGCCAAAAGGTATCCAATAATAACCTATCTTTATAAATGTTCTTCCTGTGGGTTTCCATTGTTTTCTAACAATCTTTCGTCTTTGCCTTTTAGCCTTCTTTGTACGATTATTAGCATTAACAATTTTAACTGGCATTTGACAGCATTAGACAAAGCATTCACACCACATTCATGATTATCAACAGAATTCAAGCAGACATCATTACAAAGTTTGCAAATAGTATCGAATTGAATTAATTACAGACGCCTATGGCTAATACTAGAATCAACACGATTCGTTTTATTCAACTCAAACTTAAAGTTCCTAGATTGGTCTTCTACTCTTTTCCAATGCACATTTTTAGCTTGCGAGGTCCTATCATTCCTTGTATTGTCTTGAGACTTTGATCTGCTCGCTTTAATGTCACTGATTACTCATGTAGAGGAAATTATGGGAACATTAGTTGGTTGATATACTTTTTGCATTCCTGAACTAGACATGCAAGGATCTGTATTACTAGACGACGCTTTGATGTTCACTTTCTTAAAACTGGGCCTAGAATGGTTTGAATGCTTGGCACTAGGCATAGAACAAGGCATCACAGCTTTGTCTTTTGCACCTAAGGATTTAGGACATGTTGCGATTACACATTCAAGCAGCTCTTGAGATCGTTTGCCCTGGAGGCAAGCAAACCTAATTTCTCTATCAAGAGGTTTGTTAATGAAATCCTCTTCGACAATCTCATGGAGACATTCTAGACTATCCTTAAGGTAAGCACAATAGTCATGAAACGCAAGTTCATTATTCCTAAGATGAGGAGGGATATATTTAACCGTCACAGTGTATTTGCAGTCTAAGGGTGACTTTGAAACAACATTCTTATTAAAAACAAGTGGCAGTTTCCCATTTCCCTGACTTCTCAAATTCTCAATTTCCTTTTGTAAAGACGTTATTTTTTCGTTGTTTTGGTCACGGGTGACTTTCATTAAATCATATAACTCTTTAAAGTGTCGTTTAACTTTTTCATTTTCTTCTAGAAAACTCTCGTTTTCCTTTTGTAATGCATTTACTATGTTTTGAAGATGAAAAGTTTGAGAATTCTGAGAATCTAAAGGAGGAGGCATTTAGGAGCCAGTCACACAGTTCCTTTCACCCTTTAATTGAGAGATTTGGGCTTTCAACTTTCTGATCGTGTTACAATGAGCTTGAATCTGTTCATCACATTTGTTTATTTGAAAAACTGCATCAAACTCTGGAGCATCTGAGGATATCTTGATATTTGAAGTTTTGACATTTTCTTTAAGATGTTGATATTTTAGTTGTAAATTAAAATGCTCAACCTCTAGTTTAGAAAAATGTTTAACCAACTTGTCGTGATCATCCAATTCAATTTTCTCATTAAGTTTCGAATTAATCTTTTCAAGCTCAATGACATGATCATGAGAGACTTTCAGAGCAACAGATAATTCATGAAATTTAGAAGCATTAATGGAGCAATTCATAGCAGTGTAAAACACATCTTGAGCAATACATTCCGAAATAAGATTCTCATTCAAGGTATGCAAGTTCTTCCTCTCAATCTCATTATATTTTAATGCTCGCTCATAGTCACTAACCTCAACTATCATTGCATCAAATTCCTTTTCCATTTCTTTAATATCTGAATCTATCCCTTTTTTAAGACTCTCAAAATGATCTTTTAGTAGTTTAAAGAAAGGCATGACCTCAGTTAGATAGCATTCTTTTGTTTGCTCAAAACCCCTTTCCCCTTCAGTTATCCCAGTGGGTGTGATCCTTTTCTTACAAGTTTTCTCAAAATCGACAAATAGTTGAAGAATAACATATTGACTGATTAAGGTCTTGCTTTTAGTGGCAATAGTCCTAGGAACTAAATGCATTGGTGTATTGGGAGGATACACAGTCGCTGAAGGCATTTTCCTAAAGGGGGGTTTGTTTCAACAAGATTATCGCTTTTTGCTTATCTAAATCCTTTTTCCAGAACACTTGTTCGGGTGTTAACAATGTCTGAGGCTTAAACATGTTCAAGGAAATCCAATTCTCCTTCTTGTAATCATGGGGTGTGATATTTATTTTCTTCTCTTTACATTTAGGATCATCTAACTTCTTGTTCATCTTTTCCCTAGTGACTTCATCAGATTTCTTATATTCCTCAGTGCACTCAGTGCAACTAGGTTTCTAAATAGGTTTAAGGATTTCATTGCCATCATAAAGTACCTTATGAGCATTTATGGCCTTCTTAATGACCTCTGGATTTGGTTCCTCAACAAGGGGAATGCTATGCTTATCGCTTAAGACTCTATGCTTAGTGATCATGTGGGCAGTCTGAATGGTGTTCCCTTGTACGTACAACTTATTTTCAAGCTTGTTCTTCAAAGTTTTTAGATTAGAAAAATCATTTAAAAGTTTTGATTCCTTAGCATGAAATTCTTGCTTAAGCACTTTAACATTTTCTTGAAGTTCTTGTTTTTGCTTAGCAATTTTTGAAAGCTTTTCTTGTAAGGAGTTTAACTCTTGTTTTAACACTTCTTCTCTAAAATTACTTTTTCTAATAATTGTACGCATTTGGTTATCCAACTCCTGCTCACGAGTAGTTAGCTCAAACTTAGCACGTTGTTCATAAATGGCAACTCGTTCTTTATAGGCATTAAGTTCAGAGATAACAGAATCATCAGGGGCACATGCAGTGTATTCATCAAAAACATAGTCATCGTTGACTGTAGAAGATGCATCACTTGGTACAACTTCACTTTCACTTTGTTTCACATATTGATCATATGGGACAACATTGATATTACCCATATCTTCAATATTTGACTCAATAGTTTCAGTTGATTGTACTTCATCATGCATCTTTTGCATATCAGCATCATCGTATAGTTTTAGTACCTCAGAAATGAGTTTGTCTTTGGATGGACCAGCTTGTGGTGATGAAGATACTTTAGGAGAGACCATTGGAGAAATGCTAGCCATGAAAATTGTTTGTGCAGTAGGTCCATCATCAACATCAGAGTCGTATGCATCACAGTCAGCGACTTGAAAGGCATTCTGATGATTGTGACCTATCTCCTGAATTGGCTGCTCATCCACATCTGCATCATAGGTCTTAGCATTTCCCTCAGCCAAGAACAACAACTCCTCTTCATCCAAAGCTGCACCATTATCCTGAGCTTGCACAAGCAACATCTTATCCCTGAAGTACTCGGCATTCTGAGGGTGTTTTGGTGATGTGCAGTTTCTTGCAATGTGTCCCTCACCACCACAGTTGTAACATTTGATAGGCTTAGTTTGTCCTTGATTTCCAATCCTTCCTCGATTCTGATTTCCACCATAGCCTCCACCTACTCCACCCCTTCTTTGATCATACTGCCTTTCACTGGCTTGCACCATAACTTTCCCATCTCTGATCAAAGAATGATTGTGAAGATTGGATGCTGTTCTGATTTCATTGTTGGTGTGAAGACTGTTAGTATGAGGTGAAAGGGTCAAGTTCTATTTAACCATGAGAGCTAGTTGATTGATGAAATGTCCCATGATATCATCAGCATCCTGTTGCTTGAATCGTGGATCAGGAATGAGTTTGTGATTACCATCTCCCGTGGGAATTACCTTAGAAGCCTTGGTGGAAATTCCAACATTTGTGTAGAAAGCAGTTGAGTCATTTGGTGAGCTTGATTCTCCCTGATTGGTTTTGAATTGTTCAAGAATCCTCTTTTCAAACATGGCATGTCTCTCATTCTGAAGAAGGAAGGCATAGAGTTGCTCATAGTTTGTATTCTTCAGTCCTTTGGTTAGCTTCACAGAGGTGACAAACTTGTGCCATTCGGGATTCATGTTGTTCACAAACTTTAAGTTCAACTGAATGTTTGGCATAGTCATTCTGATGTTCCTCATGTCATTCACAAGCTTATGGAATCTCACATAATACTCATAGACACTCTCATCTGGTTTCATCTTGAAATGCTCAAATTCATCATATAATTGAGATTCTTTGTCTTCAACCGTTAATTCAGAACCTGAGAGAAGCATCTTGATATTATCCCATACAGCCTTTGCTTCAGTGTTGTGATTGATAAGCTTGTAGATGTCTTTTGGAAGACCTTGCATTATAATGTTAGAAGCCCTGATATCTGCATTGAATCTCTTCTTCTCCTTATCATTGAGCTCATCATACATCTTTGGTCCGTCCATTCCGTAAATCAATGTACCATCTTCAGCTGTATCAATTATGTCTCTAGTAGTCTCAACCCGATACGGTCCTTCATCAATGGATTTGAGAATGTTGACCCCATTTTCCTTTCCAAGACAGTACAATCTGATTCGTTGAGCCCAAGAGTCGTAGTCGGTTCTGTCAAGCATGGGTGGGCGAGTATCTGAACCAGCTGCTTGAACATCCTCGGCAAAAGTGGAGATGATTGTAGGAACGTTGGTAGACATGTTGACAGATTAAACGGGATTTTATAACTCTATGATTAAACCGGGAAATAGATTCTTTCACGGATTTTACTAAATCAAGAGAAAACCGTATTACATATAGAGTCAACCAAGTCGCTAAGAAAAACTGAACCAAGTCGCTAAGCACCAAGTCGCTAAGAGACAGTCAAGTCGCTAAATAACAACTCGCTAAGCACCAAGTCGCTAGCAAAATTTTGAAGAAGTCGCTAAGCACCAAGTTGCTAAGTTGTCAAGTCGCTAAATAGCAACTCGCTAATCACCAAATCGCTAAGTTGTCAAGTCGCTAAAGAGCAACTCGCTAAGCACCAAATCACTAACACCAAGTCGCTAACAAACTTAACTACAAGTCGCTAACTTTCACCAAGTCGCTACCCGTAGTGGAGAATCCACTAAGTGTACTGTTTGTCGGCTTGTTTCAATAGACAAGTCGCTACGCCTAAATCGCTAACAACATCAACTACAACTCGCTACCAATTTTCAAAGCAAGTCGCTACCAAGATAACTTTTTCGTGGGTTAAGTCGCTAGGTAGAAAAATCACATAAACACTAATTTTCAATCCAAAAACAACCCAACCACGATGATTCAAGCTTACCAAATCAAAACCCAAGCACATACAATGATTCTAAACACAAAACTACACCCAAGATTCAAACTTTAACACTAGAAATGATCCAAATGATGCAAAAACCACTAAACTTTTTCAAACTCTAAAACCACCTAAAAGTCACTAGAAATCCAAAGATATGTAAGAGATGATCAAACCATGGCTCTTGATTCCAATTGTAACATATTGGATTTCACATACACATCAAACCTAAAAGTTAGAGGTTTGGGAACTTTAGTGAGAGAAAGAAAAATCTTATTATGAGCTCCAACTCTCTACCTTGGAAGGTAGAGAGTATTTATAGTCTTACAATAAAACGCCACACAACGGGCTGTGGATCAGGCATACAGTGGGTAAAGACCCATCCGTCCTCCACGGTGTTACAAAACTAAATACTACTTAACATAAAATAACTACGACTACGAGCTTTCTAACGATTACATATACTTGAGGTGACCGACTCTTTAATACATGGAATTTCTAATTCCTAACAATAAGAAACAACCTAACAATAATTAATAACAAGGTTTCATAGATCTAAGAAAACACACAAGAAATTTAGCTAGACATGTTAAACAAGCAAGCATACACACAATCAATCGAAGACATAATGATACTTTGGATTAAAATACTTATCTCGATGTGTAAAATAGGGTTTGGGACCCTAAGATACTGTCCAAATCGGACTATAAACGAATTAGGTTTTTTCTCCAAAAGTCTACCTCTTTAAATGCAGAAAAATCAAATTCTATATATAGATATACACTTGCGTCGGCGTCACCTTTTGGATGGGACGTTGTCAGCTCGCCGTCATTAGGGTTTTGTCTTGGCCAAGTCATCGATGTGACGGCGTCACCTTAGAGTTGTGACGCCGTCATTCTTCAGTTGGGACGTCGTCTTGATTCTGGATCTGGGCCGTCTGAGATGAAAAGTCTGAGTGACGCCCTTCTTCTTCACAACGTGACGCCGTCAGATTATATGAACAAAAATTCCACTGAGCCGTCTGGTGCATGCTTTGATCAAGTCTTTAAAGAGGGACGGTGTTTCCCTTTATTTGGGACGCCGTCAGGTTCTGTTTGAGCAGCTTGAGTGCCTTCGATCTTGACTTTGCCATTTTCTTCATGTATTCGCTCCTTTTCGTCCAAATGTGCTTCATTCCAGCATCTTGCTTCCAAGAGACCTAAAAAGTCAAAAAAGGAACGAAATTAAGCAGTAACGGATATAAAAGTGGTCGATTAAGGGCTTAAATGACCCCCTAAAAGCATACGTTTTAAATCCTTATCAGTGATTCAAGCCATGATGTCATATGGTGTTTTCTATTTTTAGAAGTAATATGTTAAATGCAAATAAATATGTAATGTTGTGTTAAAGAAACTAAAACATACTTGTTCTAAAAATGTTGACACACATTATGGTTTAGAAGGATATCAAAGTTAATTGATACATTACTAATCAAAATGTAAATGCTTGAGTGATGAAGACTTTATTTAAGGAAAGCTTGTTTTAATATCTATTAATCTTGACAAGCTTTATACTTTACAAAAATGAAATTTACTTTTGTCGTTAACAAAACTTAGGTAAATATCATAAAATATAAATAACAATCTCCGCCTTTTTGTTGAGGACAAAACATAAATTTTATTTTTATAAAAGGTGTAAAGTTGTCCAAGAGTTATAAAAATATGAGATTAATTAGAACTTGAAAGAACTAGTGAATTGAATAAAGTTGATAATAAGAAGTTTATTTTATCTTATGACTAGTTTGTCCAATTATCTGGTCTTAAACAATTTTGACTTTTTGTGAGTCACAATATGATGTTGACTTTTAGAAAGTCAAAGATCAAGTTATATAGTATTCTCCCCCTTTTTGTCGAAACAAAAAGAAGAGGCGAGGCGGAAAATGTAATGAGCCCGAGCCATTTTCTCCCCCTTGGACAATGCTCCCCCTAAATTAGGTGCCAAGAGAAAGATACATGGATTGTGAAAAAGCTACAAAAGAAAGGTTAGTAACAAGCATCATCACAATTATTCAAGCAATTTCAACCATCAAATAACAACCAACAACTATATAAGAAACACCATTCATTTGTTAAAATTTTCATGACTTGAAAATCATGAAATGGAAAACAATGGATGTGTTAGTACATAAAGAAAAGCGTAAAAATTAGAAAAATAAGAATAATAAAAAAATCCTAGAAAATGAAAAATAAATTAGAATTTTAAAAGAAAAGCTAGAACCCTCCTATTGAGGTGGTGGATGAGCAAGACGTTGATTCGCTCTAGGATGTAGTTGAGGATGAACCTCATTTCATCTTGGAGCTCATGGATCATAACACGGGTCCGTTCGCTAATGTGGGAGGTTCGCTCACAATTTGAGCAACCGTGTCTAGGTGGGAAAAAGGGTTCAGGATTAGGTAGTGGTGGAATTGTTGTTGGTGTTGGATGGAGTGATGAGGGAGGAGAGCAATGCATTTTGCATTTGCATAGCTTCACTAAGGTGAGAATCCACCATATTGGAGAAGTTGTGGAGGTGGTCTAGTTAGGCTTCTATCTCCGCTTTGGATTGTGGGTGATCTTCCCACATAGATTCATCAATGTCCTCGATATAAGGAGACAAGAATGTTGGAGGTAGGGGATGGTCCCCATATAATGGTCCATGAATGTCATTGTGAAGTGGATGGAAAAGGCGAGGTTGAGGTTCTAATGGGGCGTTTGGGTCAAAAGATAAGCGTGGTGACTCATGAGCGAATCACTTAATTTTACCAAAGGATGGTAGTGGAGGTGATTAGTGGGCCGAGGAGGTAAGTCCTCTAAGTCCTCCAAAAATGGGTTTGGAGATGTGGTGGTGTAGAGAATAGTTCTAATGGTATGAGATTTGGAGATTTAGGAGGTGATGGTGATTTGGATGTTTGGATTGGAGCCGGTGGCGGAGATGTGGCAATGGGAGTTTTTGGAGGTGGTGTAGGAGTTCATAAAGTAAGAAAGTTCTCATCTCTTATGGGAGATGAGATGGTTAGAGGGGAGGAATCAAAAGATGAGCTAATGTTGACAAAACAACATGGTCTAACACTTATTCTAGCCATTTTCTTACATGGTTTGTTTGATGGAGAAGAGGTGGATGACTTAGTCATTTTTGCTTAAGTTTATTGTAGGAGAAGATGAGAGAAATTGGAAAGGTGTGAGGATGATCATCTTTGAAGCTCTTAATTTATAGGATTATAGATTATGGAGAATTGTGTTTGATTTGATGTTAAGCCATAGAAATGGAGTGGTTTCTAATGATTTTGAAAAGTTTTAATGCTAGTCATATAATCTAAGTCAAGCCATACAAGAAGGTTTGAGTGAAGAGACCAAGATATGCAATAAATGTGTCCTAATGATTGCAAGATCTTGAAGTGCAGATCATCCACGGATTACAAGGAACCAAATTTTTGGTTCCTTCCTTTATGAAAAAGGGTTCCTTGGGTGAATTTTTGGAATTTTTGAATTTTGGTGGGAAATGGATATCATATATGTCTAAGTGTGTTAAACTAGTTCTAATATGAATAAAAAGCAGTAAAAACTATCCTAGAAGAAAATTTTGGTAAATTGGAATGCGGGAATGAGCGAAATTTAGCAATTTACCTAGGCATTCCACGGCACCAAAATTTTACACAGACGGATCCCAAATTTTGGGTCCGTCTGGTCCGCTAGTGCAATTTACCTAGGCCTTGAGTTCGGGAGACCGTCTTCGGAGCTATTAGATGATGATGAAGGAGTTGGAGGTTTTGGCCAATTTCCCTTTGCCTTAGTATTGGACAGTCTTTCATCACTCAAGGGCACAAATATATGAAGGATGAGAGAATAATCTAGTTTTAACCCTCCAGGACTTGGTGGAATGGGTGCATAAGCTCTATAAAGATGGGTGAGTAGCATCCGTATGGAAGAGGAACGGAGCCTTAAGTAGGGATGTCTACCATTCTCCTAGCAATATAGTAAGCCAAGTTGAATGGTTGACGAGTGAACAAGCTATAGAGCATGTAACAAAGGCAAGAATTGATGTGGTCTCTATTTCCTATGGTGCTAATGACATTGGCTCTAAGGAGCTCCTCCCACTTTTTGAATTGAGGCTTAAGCTCATTGAGTTCCATATCATATATATCTCGGCCGACTTCCTTTCCCGCTCGAGTGAGACGGGTTGGTGCTACCCTATCATTAAAGAGGTGCTCACAAATGACGTCCTTGTCTACCAAAGGTGTTTGGTAGGGAAGAGAGCGGTCATGAATAGCATCAAGGATAGTGAGTGACCACTTATCCGAGTAAAGACAAGTACCACGACCAGGAATTCCTAATAGTTGAGCAAATTGGTTGAGAGAAATGGTGTAGTCATTTTGGTTGATCTTAAACTTGAGAGCCATTTGATCATCCTAATTTGTTAAGGAAACAACACTAGCATAGAATTCTAGGACAAACCTAGGGCAAATTGGCTCATCGATGTCAAGGAGACAATCGAAGTTGATAGTGGCTAGTTCTTGATGGAGATTTGTTCCGTCGACAAAAGATGAATGAATGGTCCTACCCTCATGGAAATACCTTTTCTCTAGACTCTTAAAGATTTCAACTTGTTCTTTGGTAAGGCCCTTGGTTTTGTGATGTTGAGGGATGTAATCAAGAGTGTCTTTGTGATCTTAAAATTTTGCGGCTACCATGTTTGTTCCTATGAGAAAGAATTTACAAATTTTAGTAAAAACGAAAACAAACTTAGCGTTTTTGTTCTAGTGTGTGCCTATATCCAAACAATTTGGAGTTGCGGTTATCTCGACTCATTTTATGCATAAAATAGTTTTTTTTTGGTAGTGTTTGGCAAAAGGCATGAGATAACCTAAATGCTCCTGATTCAATGTGGGTTCATTTAAATATACCCGGGAATGCATATTAGTTATGCATTACCTTTAGTATTCAAGAGACATTATGCAAGTGATAAAAATAACGTTTCTATTTAACAGTGAGAAATTGTTTTCCTACAAGTGAGAAGTTTTTCAAAATTTTGACATGGGTTTTTTGTTTAATTAGGATAATGTTTTATAGTAATTAGCTTCTAAATAGTGGGAAACATGATTAATTTATGCAATTTAACAATGTAGTTCATAATTTCAGTAATTATTTATGCAATTTAACAATTAAGTTCATGTTTTGTGCAAGAATATACATAATCCCCATGTATTGATTTTGTGCATAACTTAGAACCCTAGACTCAGAATTAAGAGAAGTAATGTAGTTAGGATACTTACAATGATATTTTATGTAGTGATTAGTAGATGAAGAAACCTTAATAATGAGTTATGTATGTTTGTGGTTCGTTTTGGTAAAGTGGGTTGTGGAGAAGAAGGTGTTTTGTATTTAAAATTTTTGCTACTGTTATCACCATTGACCAGACGGACCCAAAATATTGGTTCCGTCCATGTGGTCGTTTGGTGTCGTGGGCATTGTAGCAGAATTTTGCTAAATTATTTTGTTTTGGTTCTAAGGTTTAGGCTATGTTTTAACTACATGTTTGGTTCCATTAATCCTAACCCAAGTCTAAGTAGATTAAATGGTTCTCGCTTAAGAGGTTTAGTTAGGATGTCGGCAATGTTATCTTCGAAGGATACTTTCTCAATTGAAATATTTCCTTTTTCAACATTGTCGCGAAGGAAGTGATAGCTAATTTCAATATGTTTCATTCGAGCATGTTGGACGGGATTTTTGCTGAGATCAATGGCTCCTTTGTTGTCGCAAAGTATAGAGATGTCGTTGAGATGAATTCCGTAATCCACGAGAGCTTGCTTCATCCAAAGATCTTGTTGACATGCCTTTCCAGCTGAGACGTACTCGGCTTCCGTAGTTGAGATAGCGAGAGCCGTTTGTTTCTTTGCGAACCATGAGGTAAGACAATGTCCAAAAATAGTACAAATACCACTTGTACTCTTTCTATCGACATAGTCACCGGCATGGTCCGAGTTGGCATACACTATGGTTTCTACACTCGTTCCT
Organism: Chrysanthemum makinoi; assembly: GCA_910596185.1. Taxonomy (NCBI): domain Eukaryota; kingdom Viridiplantae; phylum Streptophyta; class Magnoliopsida; order Asterales; family Asteraceae; genus Chrysanthemum; species Chrysanthemum makinoi. Next base: position 78,258,459 of record OU343216.1, on the reverse strand, counting down.
TTGGGATACCATAATTCTAGACATGTAGTGCCCTTAATGTATCTAAATATTCGTTTCAAGGCTTGTAAGTGTGATGCTTTGGGATCTTCTTGAAAGCGAGCACATAGACAAACACTAAACATAATGTTAAGTCTACAAGTCGTGAGATAAAGTAGGCTACCAATCATTCCTCTATATTTAGTGTTATCTACGAATTCACCTTCCTCATCCTTAGTGAGTTTAGTTTCCGAGGACATGGGTGTTTTAGTTGGTGTTGAGTCTTCAAGACCAAATTTCTTAGGCATATCTTTTATGTATTTAGATTAGTTAAAGAATATGCCATATTCTAGTAGTTTAATTTGAAGTCCTAAAAAGAAGTTTAACTCGCCCATCATACTCATCTCAAACTCGTCGTGCATGATTTTAGAAAAATCATCATATAGCTCTTGACAAGTTGATCCAAATATGATGTCATCAACGTATATTTAAACTATGATAATGTGTGATTCCCTTTTCTTGGTAAAGAGAGTATTTTCTACTAATCCCATGGTGTATTTTTGTTCAACTAAGAAAGTCTTAAGCCGATCGTACCAAGCTTTTGGTGCTTGCTTAAGTCCGTATAGTGCCTTCTTAAGTTTGAAAACATGATGTGGTTTTTCAAAGTCGGTGAATCCGGGAGGTTGAGCAGCATATACTTCTTCGTTAATGAAGCCATTTAGGAATGCACTTTTAACATCCATTTGAGCACATGCATATGCAAGTAAGATTCTAATAGACTCAAGCCTAGCTACCGGTGCATAAGTTTCATCATAATCAATCCCTTCTTGTTGATTATAACCTTGTGCGACAAGCCTAGCTTTGTTTCTAGACACCACACCATTTTTGTCCATTTTATTTCGAAAACCCATTTTGTTCCAATTATAGTTTGATTTTTAGGTTTTGGAACTAATTTCCAAACCTCATTTCTAACAAATTGGTTTAGATCCTCTTGCATAGCAATTACCCATGATTCATCTTTTATTGCTTCGTTTTTATTTTTCGGTTCAACGGACGATACAAAGCAAAAGTAGTTACTTTGATTTTGGGCTTGTGATCTTAATGTTCTTTGATTTAATTGTCCTATGACTTTTTCTAAAGGATGACTTTTGGATTCTTTGATGTTTATAATTTATTTATTTAATGGTTCATTTTCCTTGTCATTATCATTTATTTCTTGACTTTCAACAAGTTGACTTTCAACTAAGTCATCATCTACCAAAGGTGATGTCTTAGAGGGAGGTGGAGTTTCGTCGAATGTTATGTTCAACGATTCCTCGACTCTCATTGTTTCTTTGTTTAAAACTATGTATGCTTTGGTAGTTTGTGAGTAACCAAGAAACACACCTTCATAAGAATTTGGGTCAAATTTGGTGAGATAGTCTTTGGTATTAAGAATGAAACATTTACATCCAAACACTCTCCTAAAGTCGGCTTTTTGCCTTTATATAATTCATAGGGTGTTTTGTTCAAGAAATGACGTATTAACACTCTATTTAAAATGTATGTGGAAATATCAACAGCGTTACACCAAAACTTTTGAGGTATGTTTTGTTCATTTAGCATTGTTCTACTCATTTCTTGAATAGTTCTATTTTTACGTTCTACAACTCCATTATATTGGGGTGTTCGAGGAGCCGAGAAGTTATGTGTTATACCATTTGTATCACAAAAGTTTCCAAATTGTGTTTCATTGTCGAACTCGCGACCATGATCCGTTTAGATCGACACAATGTTAACACCTAGTTGATTTTGAATTTTCTTACTAAGTATTTCAAATTTATCAAAAGCTTCATTTTTAGTTTTAAAAAACATTTTCCAAGTGAACCTTGAGTAATCATCTACTATAACTAAAGTGTAGAGGTTCCCTCCATAACTTCTTATAGCAGATGGACCAAACAAGTCCATATGCAAAAGCTCTAGACACTTAGATGTGGAAACCATGTTTTTAGCCTTATGGCTACTATGAATTTGTTTACCAATTTTGCAAGCGTCGCAAAAGTGTTGGTCATATTTCAATCTTGGTAGGTTTCTAACTAGCTCTTTTGAGGATAGGTTTTGGATGAGTCTCATATTAGTGTAACCTAATCGTCTATGCCAAAGAGTAGAGTTATCATCTAAGGTTGTTAGGCAAAGTTTATCTTTAGATGTTCTATCTATTTTCATGACATATATGTTATTTTTTCTAACTCCTTTAGCTATGGTGATACCATCTTTTAGTATTTTACTACCATTTTCTTCAAATAGTACTTTATACTTTTTATCACATAGTTGGTTAATACTAAGTAGATTAATCCTACCCTATCAACATAAGCAACATTTTCAATAGTTAGGGAGTTATGAGCAATCGTACCTTTGCCGATGATTTTGCTTTTGAGATTGCTACCAAAGGTGACATTACCTCCGTCATAATCTTGGTATGTTGAGAAGAGGCTTTTATTACCCTTCATGTGTCTTGAGCATCCACTATCTTTTATCCATTCATCAGGTTCTAATCTAACTTTCAAGCATACCTCGTTTGATTCATGTGCCATTAGAGCGATCTCATCTTTGCTTGATTCTTCATCATCCTCACTATCACTCCAAGCACCACTTACAAAAGCTCGTTGAGTTTTGCATTTAGGTAGCTTGGGGCAATCTCCTATTAGATGACTTGTTTCACCGCATCTAAAGAACTTCCTTTCACCTTTTCCCTTTTTGTCATCTCGGTCTTTTCGTAATGGCTTCTTTACATCTCGGGGTTGCCTTACGAACTTTCCTCTTCTTCTAAAAAACTTTTTGAAATCTCTAACGGCCATAGCATATTCCTCATCTTCACTATCCGAGAAGATTCTTCATCATCACTAGATTCCGTTTTTGCCTTTAGAGCAACGGATTTGACTTTCTCTCTTTTTCCTTCGATCATCTCCGAATCTTTCTCCATCGCCATTTTGTTTACTTTGAGATTTCCTATTAGCTCCAAGTGACATTATTGAGAGATCTTTTGATTCCTCAATAGCCGTTACTTTTGCTCTCCACTTCGGATGGAGTGCTCTAAGAAATTTCCTGACAAAGTTCTTATTACGAAAAGTTTCATCAACTGCTTTAAGAGAAGTAACAATAGTATTAAAGCGAGCAAATCCACAATCAATGTTTTCATCTTCAGGGATAAAAAATTATTCATATTGTTGAACAAGAAGATCAATTTTGTTATCCTTGACTTGTGAATTTCCTTGATGTGTAATAATCAAAGATTCCCAAATCTCTTTAGCGGTTTCACACATAAAAATTCTTTCATATTCTTTTCTAGGAAAAGCATTATAAAGCATCATTTTAGCTTCATTATTTTTAACTATTAATTTCTTTTGTTCATCACTTGAAATATCTTTTGTTGTAGGATTAAAATCACCTTTAATGATAACAAACCAAAGATCTATATCTTTTGACTTTACATATGTTTCAAAGCGGTTTTTACAATAGATAAATCAATAGGTTTCAAAGAGTGGTGGTCTTTGCATAGATTGCCCTTCTTTAAAGTTTTTGGAATCCATGGATCGTTTCAAGTTTATAAAATACAACATATTTTAGAAATTCTTGAGCAACGAGGCTCTTGTACCAATTGTGGAAAACTAGAAGGGGGTTGAATAGTTTACCGTTTAAAATCTTTGTTTTGAAACTTATTGTAAGATTAATTGATATTGATCAAAGATATGTTAGTGAAGAATAAACAATATGTAAGCAATATATAATGAGTAAATAAGGAAAGAAACAACCAAATCACGACAAGTTGTTTATAGTGGTTCGGTCTACAAGGACTCTTTTTCCTTGCCCTACTCCACTCCTCGAGTCTCTAACTCGAGAATTATCTTCACTAGTCAACAAGCTCCTTTAACCGGCGGAGAAAACCTTTACACGTCGCTTGCACAATATTTTCGACACTAAGCTAGATGTCGAGTTCTTTTACAAGGGTACAATCACTCCCACACACTATGTATTTTAAGGACTAAAATACTAACCACTAACAATCAGAGATTTAAGATGGTTTGGTACAACAAGAATGTATGAACAAGACTAGATCATACAAAAACAAAACAAACAAGCCTTCCAACTATTTGTTGAAGCTTGATTATGCCTTGATCTTCTTTGCTACAAAAGAGGATCACTATAATGATATGAAACTGAGTTAGAAATAATAAAGAGAAGGAATGTATGTGACTATGCTAGAAAGAGATGAGAAAACAACTTGGGTTGGCTTGCTATTTATAGGCCAAAGTGTTCTGCTGTCACCACGGACCACGGAACCAAAAAAGGGGTCCGCCCTTGTATTTTTTTTGGTTCCGCCGGTCTGACAGCAAGATTACAAAGATTTTTCCAAAGTCAACCAAATCTAACAAGATCATGTAAAATATGTAGAATCCAAATCTAAACAAAATATCTTATGAAATCTTCTATAGATTTCAATGTGATGCAAGCCATGATGTCATATGTTGTTTTCTATTTTTAAAAGTAATATGTTAAATGCAAATAAATATGTAATGTTGTGTTTAAGAAACTAAAACATAGTTGTTCTAAAAATGTTGACACACATTATGGTTTAGAAGGATATCAAAGTTAATTGATACATGACTAATCACAATGTAAATGCTTGAGTGATGAAGACTTTATTTAAGGAAAACTTGTTTTAATATCTATTAATTTTGAAAAGCTTTATACTTTACAAAAATGAAATTTACTTTTGTCGTTAACAAAACTTAGGTAAGGATCATAAATATAAATAATGTTTAATGACGATATTTGTATTAACAGGAACATTACAACGCTTCTCCTCAATCTATGAGAGAGAATGTTAGTGTCAGGTATGATAATTTTGAGAGATCCTTGAATATAAGAAAAATCATTTTGAAAGATCTTTGAATATACGAAAGATCATACATTGACACATCACGATAAATAATTTTCACTACTTATAATGTACAAATGGACTCGTTTGATGAGATAATGTTTGAAAATATGAAATTTGAAATCACTCTCCCCCTCAATCGATGACCCAAGTCATTGATTGAGTGACAAATTTGATGAAAAATTTTAAGTTCGACTGATTTTAAAAAATAGAAGTTAGATTAATTTTCAAATAACACGTTGCCACCAAGTATTACACAAATATTTTTATGAAGAATCATAGAATGAAAAACATTTGTATAGGAACAGCCATCTTTTTGGCGACGTGCTTTCCTCATTTTATTTTAAGATAAGTGCTCGATATTTATAAAAAATGATTTTGTGTGGTACTTCCTTTTTTTGAAAAGCGGGTTGCATGTCTGAAATAATAGTAAGTCGTTGTTTAAGCGTAGGTTACAGTCTGAAATAACTGCAGGTCATTGTAGGCATGTTTTTTGAAACCCGGTAACTCCTTGCAATGGACCACATGCTCGCCAAAGGAATCTAAACAAACCTTGCAGCAGACTGGGCAAGGCTCATCAGCCGGAAATAGAGGGATCATTAGCCGGTACTTAAGGATAGTCCGGTACTCCAGGGCCGACATATGTTGGCCTAGCCCTTTGATAAGGTTTTAAAATGTACCTTTTTGAGGGGTCGTTTAAGCCCTTATTTGATCACTTTTGTAGCCGTTATTACTTAATATCGTTCTTTTTCACTTTTTAGGTCTCTTGAAGGCAAATTGCTGGAATGGCACTTATTTGGACGAAAAGGCGCGGATATACGAAGAAAATGGCCAAAGTCAAGAATCGAGACACTCAGACTGCTGAAATACAAGGGGACGGTGTCAGGTTCTACAAGTGACGGCGTCAGGTGTTATCTGTGACGCCGTCGCATAACTTTTGTGACGGGACAGTAGCCAAATTGCTTATTTTCAAGTGACGGTGTCAGGCTTTAAAGAGTAGGTCGTCGCAACTCAGACGGCCTAGATTTGATCCAGACGGCGTCAGAGGCTGAAGAGGACGGCGTCACAATCATAAGGTGACGCCGTCGCATGACTAACGTGGACAAGACGAAACCCTAATGACGGCTACCCGACGGCGTCACAATTGATAAGGTGACGCCGTCGCGATTGTAATCTTATATATAGAATCCGAATTTTTCAGTTTTAGTGTGTAGTCTTTTGGAGTAAAAACCTAAACCGAACCAAGGCTGTCTTCTACAGTAAAAACCTATCTTACACCAAGATAAGTGTTTTACTTCATTAATTCAACTATGTCTTCAATTATTTGTGTGTATGCTTGCATGTTCTCCATGTCCGCTAATTTACTTGTGTGTTTGCTTAGGGAATATGAAACTTAATTATTGAATATTGATTGGTTGTCTCTTATCTTAATTGTTAATGATCTAGTAATGCGATAGGTCATTCGTTGTGTAGTTAATGCTTGATTAATTTTTGTGAACCTTAGACTATAACACCTAGAGTAGTTGTAGGCTAAACCATCCAAAGAGTACCTTAGAGTTAGAGTCTATAATTCTTAGAGATTTTGTAGATGAGACCCTTTGGTAGTTTCAAAGAGTTAGGGACAAACGCATACCCTACGACTTTAGACACACAACGCGATTAGGAATAAGGACGTGACAATTCAACCATCAATAGGAGATAATTAAGGAGTAAGAAAACCTAAGTAAACACATCTTTAAACCATCATACGAGCACAAACATAATTAGACATAGACTACCCTCACCTTAGATTAGATAATTAGACAAGTAGAGTAATCGGTAGAAATACCAACCCCCAAATCCAAACCCCGAGATTCCTACCTTTCCATTTCCTAAAAAACATAAAAAGCACAAAAATAATCTTCCTCAACCCCAACCTTAGCGTAGTAACTCCTCACTGGCATTTCTATTCCCCTAGAGAACGATATCAATACCCGTGGCTTACCCTAATACTAAACTACAACGATTAGGTTCACTGCCTAGGGTGTTATAAAACTTGCTCGAAGAAAAGGAAGTTCCTTTGACCCCGAACGACGCGTGTAGCGTTATCATGTTTTTGGCGCCGTTGCCGGGGAATAGAATAGCTAGTTAGTAGTCCACCTCGCTTAGGTTTCTTTGCTTGATTCCTATCAAATAAACTTTTTTTTTCTCATTTTTAGCTTCCTCATAGTCTATCCCCCTTCTTTGTGTTTGTGTTCGTAAAACCCTTTTCATTTGTCGCTATGGCAAGTGAAGTTGCATTTAAATCATTAACAAATGAGGAACAATTGAATTTCGCAAGTCGGGTTGGTTTTCATTGTTCTGATGAAGTTGTGAGTGATCTTAAAGATATCAAAAAGGAGATGGGTGTAAGGTTGGATGGATTTGATATATTCTGTACTTGTGTGTCTTCTATTCAACAATCGTTGTCAGGATCAACTCCTTTTAGTGACACCATCTGGAGAATTTTTCAGAAAAGCCTCCTATGCATAAACCTTCAGCTGGTACAACTTGAGGAAATGGATAAAGCGCGTGAGGAATCCTTTAGGCAAATAGAACATAGTAGTCAAGTTTTTTAGAACAATTCTTATGAATCGGACCAAGAATTTGAAATGGCCAAAGAAGGATTTGAGAGGCTTAGGAGTGTATTTGGGTTAGATCATACTAAAACACATGATGAACATTTAGGAGATCTAGATATAATGGAGAATAAGATGGAAACTCCAAGCCCACAAGCCCGACTATCACTTGAGGAACACACATCGCCTATAACTTACCCGGAAGAAGTAGAAGAGACTATAGGAACTCCGATTGATATAGAACCTTTGGACCAACCGCCACTAGAGAATGTAGGTTTAGATGCTTGTTGTCATGACCTCTCTCTTAGTCCTAGGGAAGTTCCTAATTTTGATGAACCGGAGCCTCAACTAAAAACCTTACCCAATTTTCCGTTTTTAGATGTGAATCTTGGAATTGAATTAGGCCCCAATCCACCCATCAAAATAGATAGTCCGGGTAGTTGCTTGATAAAGGTGGTAGACTCTAGGCCATGCAGAGTGGAAGCTAATATAGGAGTAACCCATGACCTTACACACTTATATCACACATTCATGGTTGATAACAAGAAACATTATGGGTTTAAACCGGGTTTATTAGGTCAAGATGGATCCTTAACTAAGAATCTTTTGAAGTTGATAGAAGATGATCCATTTTTAGGAGAGGGATTTGATTCACCCACTACACCAATAGACTTAGATAAGGTTATAATGAATGAAGCACACTCCTTTGAGCATATAAATCACCCATCACCCTCTCCTCACGTAACAAATTTCCACCCTAAGGGTGTGTATCGCTACTATCACCCGCACTTAAGCTTAAGTGTAGGGAAAACCTCCCCTTTATTTGTGTGTCGTATATCTTTTATTGATTGTTTATTCTCATGTTCGAATTTGTAAAAATTCTTTATTTTGTCTTTAACCTCGTCTTAATTACATATAAAGGTATTTTACATAAAGGACAAGTGTAGGGAGGATTACACACGTTTTCAAAAGAAACGTAAACATGAGAATTGCAATTAATTAAAAGATATACATGTGTGTTTGTTCGAGTCAAATGCTTGTATCGAGTCATAATGGATGTTTTGTAGAAATTTTTCCTGATTCTAAAGATGTAAATTTTCCAGAATTTTTTTCAGAAAATCGCAGACCAGTTTTTGTCAGGATACCGACTTTGTGGCGTCAGGATCACAACCTGACGGCGTTAGGAAGGAGTAAAAACAACAGATTACTTTTTTCTCGTTTTCTGAGCTACTTATAAATATTTGAAATTTTCCAGGTCATAATTTTCCAAGAATTCTTTAAACATCCATTCCACAAGCATTATATCCTAGTTTAGTAGAGTCTTATATATATTATTACTTCTGATTCTACGCAAAGGTTTCGTTTGTTTTCTTCAAGTGTGCAGGTTTAATTTACTAAGAAGAAGATACATAAGATTGGAAGGAGCTTTTCACGCGTACATTCTTCTTGAAAAGGATTTAACCACCACTTTACACGGATCCTACCGAGCTAATCAGGGGAGTATTAGTTTCTTTCGTTTTTAATTACCTTCCATTATCATAACTTTGATACTTTCGGGGAACATTGGGGACAATGTTCAGTTTAAGTGTAGGGAGGGAAAATAAAAATGGAACTTTGAAACTATGCTTATCCTTGATTATTTGTTTTGTCCAATTGTATTTGTGTAAAAAACCATGATCAAATGTCGGTTAGGGTAATTTTGGCACCAAATTTTTAATTTTTCATGACATATAGGAGTGGGCCATTAGTCTTAATAAAGCGTCTCACGGATAGGAAGTTGCATGACTAGCACAAAAACCCTTTACCACTTAAATTCCACCCAAAATGTGAGGATCAACCTTAGATTAGTAGGAATTAAAGCATTCATCTTTAATGCTTAGTGTGTGAACCGGTAGTATATTAGATTCCAGAACTTGTTTTGTGATGCATCCCGAGATCGCTAGTAAGACTACACTTGTGTAGTTAGGAATAACTAAATGATAAGAGGCATTAGGATAACCCTTGTTTGATACCTGTAATATAATTACTTCTTCCACCTCGGTTGAGTAATTCCCCCACACCTTTGCGTTGTACTCACTTTTAGTACACGATACCCCTAGTTAACCCCTCTAAGCCTATCCTTTTTGCGGTTCTCTTGATTCTTCGGTTTTCCGGAATATCAATGAAGAGCATTGTTTACACCCCACCTCCAAATGTACACCCAAATCGCCTTAGCCTACCTTGTATGCACTCACTTTTAGTGCATTATTGTTATCACCCTAAACCATTAGTTCAATTATCTAGTTGCTTACATGAGTTGCTAAGTCGAGTCATATCCTTTGTACACAGTTTTGGGACGATTGGGACTCATGGGAAAAGTTAAAGTTTATGAAATGACGGGAAGGGAACGTTAAATTCAAATTCCCTTTATTTGCGTAACAATGTACTCCAAATGTTTTGATATTTTCAATTCGGGTCAAATTAGTGTTAGAGTAATAAAAACTCAAGTATAGGGATGTGCCTATAAATCCCTATCATTTTAATTTTACCGTAGAGGATGGTAGAGTAAAAGTGTATGAAAAAAAAAATCAAAAAAAAAATGGAAAAGGAGAAAAAGAAAAAAATAGAGTGTTGAAAAAAAAACAAAAAAAATAAAAAAACATACGGGCTACCATCCTACATCTATCCTTTAAATTTATTTTGTGTGTTTCAGTTATCTAAAGTTTAGAGTGTCGAGTCTTGGCTTAGCAACGCCATTCTTCATATGCTTTTAACATAGAGATTTTTGACTTGCCACCACTAAATAGCCTATCCCACCAAACCCTTTGTTTCCCTACCATAATCCTAACATTACAACCCTTTAAAGACCTCTTTGATAGTCTTTTCTAGGTGCTTACGCCAAAGCGATGGAGGTTTGATCTAGTCTCAAGCCTATGGTAATCTATGTACTAGGACCGGTTAATGAGTGTTTATCTTCCATTACCACTTTGATATATTTCATATACACCCGAGAGATGTGAGTATCCAAACACCCCATGTGAGGTGCTAGTATGTAATTTCCGTGCTTGTTATGACTTTTTCGGGGCTTATATGTGTTGTGGACTGTTTAAACCAATGCTTCATGACCCCTAACTTATAAATTAATTGGCTAAAAGCACATTTTCTTGAGCACAAGCAAATACCAAGTGTAGAGATATTTGATAAGGTTTTAAAATGTACCTTTTGAGGGGTCGTTTAAGCCCTTATTTGATCACTTTTGTATCCGTTATTACTCAATATCGTTCCTTTTCACTTTTTAGGTCTCTTGAAGGCAAATTGCTGGAATGGCACTTATTTGGACAAAAAGGCGCGGATATACGAAGAAAATGGCCAAAGTCAAGAATCGAACCACTCAGATTGCTTTGAAATACAAGGGGCCGGGGTCAGGTTCTACAAGTGCGGCGTCAGGTGTTATCTGTGACGCGTGCATAACTTTTGTGATGGGGCAGTAGCCAAATTGCTTATTTTCAAGTGACGGTGTTAGGCTTTAAAAGAGTAGGTCGTCGCAACTTAGACGGCCTAGATTTGATCCAGACGGCGTCAAAGACTGAAGGGGACGGCGTCACAATCATAAGGTGACGCCGTCGCATGACTAACGTGGCCAAGACGAAACCCTAATGATGGCTACCCGACGGCGTCACAATTCATAAGGTGACGCCGTCGAGATTGTAATCTTATATATAGAATCCGAATTTTTAAGTTTTAGTGTGTAGTCTTTTGGAGTAAAAACCTAAACCGAACCAAGGCTGTCTTGTACAGTATTTTAGGGTTCCAAACCCTATCTTACACCAAGATAAGTGTTTTACTTCATTGATTCAATTATGTCTTCAATTATTTGTGTGTATGCTTGCATGTTCTCCATGTCCGGCTAATTTACTTGTGTGTTTGGTTGGGGAATATGAAACTTAATTATTGAATATTGATTGGTTGTCTCTTATCTTAATTGTTAATGATCTAGTAATGCGATAGGTCATTCGTTGTGTAGTTAATGCTTGATTAATCTTTGTGAACCTTAGACTATAACACCTTGAGTAGTTGTAGGCTAAACCATCCAAAGAGTACCTTTGAGTTAGAGTCTATAATTCTTAGAGATTTTGTAGACGAGACCCTTTGGTAGTTTCAAAGAGTTAGGGACAAACGCATACCCTACGACTTTAGACACACAACGTGATTAGGAATAAGGACGTGACAATTCAACCATCAATAGGAGATAATTAAGGAGTAAGAAAACCTAAGTAAACACATCTTTAAACCATCATACGAGCACACAATAATTAGACATAGACTATCCTCACCTTAGATTAGATAATTAGACAAGTAGAGTAATCGGTAGAAATACCAACCCCCAAATCCAAACCCCGAGATTCATACCTTTCCATTTCCTAAAAATCATAAAAAGCACAAAAATAATCTTCCTCAACCCCAACCTTAGCATAGTAACTCCTCACTAGCATTCCTATTCCCCTAGAGAACGATATCAATACCCGTGGCTTACCCTAATACTACACTACAACGATTAGGTTCACTGCCTAGGGTGTTATAAAACTTGCTCGAGGAAAAGGAAGTTCTTTTGACCCCGAAAGACGCGTGTAGCGTTATCACCCTTCAATGGGGATAACCGTCAAGAAATCTTGAGCATGAGGAGCTCGAAGACATTCAAACACCGCTTTTTTCCGAGGGGATAAATCAAACTTCTCTCCCAAACTCCGAACGATTCCACTAAAAAGGGCACACGCCAAAACATTTTGGGCTTTAGGTGGGGCGGTGTCCTTGTTAGAGAAACCGCTAAGATCGAAATTAGGAAGGGACATGCGCAAGCAATCCATTGCATACCCATAATCAGAGTTAACCCCATCAATACCACATCCTCTAAGAATGTGATCCTACAAACTCCAAGATTGCGCCCTCGAGGCCACAAAAGCATAAGTAGATACATCCTCTGCCGAACATAAACCCAACCCACCAAAACGAGTCGGAAGGATGACGAGCCTCCATTGAAAATCCCCAAAAAAGGGCCCCAGGGCCCAAAACCACAATGGCCTCTATTTCCTTCGAGGCCATTGTCAAAAAGCAGAAATGACTTCCCCTATATACATAGGTTGGCATGTTCTCGAGACCGAACATCAGCTTTGCGCGCCCATACATGGCGAAGCAAAAGGAGCTCCGATTGAGGGGCGCGCAGACTTGTGAGACAACTCATTAGTTCCATAGCACGAGATGCCCTTTTCACAGCCAAACTACTAATAAACCCTGCAATCCGGCTACAGGCCTCCAAGGAGTTTCACACCCAATGTCGGCCTCCCAATCCCGTGGGGAAACAAACCATCCTGTACCTTCACCTCATTACATGAGGGCCAAAAAACTTTTGTTTTCTTAATGTTGAGTTCAAGGCCCAGGTGGGGGCCCTCAGCCAGTATTATATCTAAAGCTTTAGCTACCTCTTTAGTGTCACTGATAATGTTACCATCATCCAAATACCAAGCGTGGAAAAGAAGTCGCAGCAATCCCTAATCCGGTGGGCAAGTGGGTGCAAAACTAAGCCAAAAAGAAGAGGCCCTAAAGGGTCCCCTTGGGAACTCAATGGTGGACCAAATATGGTCGTCACCCACATATAACCTCGCCATTGACCATATAAAAATCTACCCATCAGGAAATAGACGGGCATCGAGTCAGAACCTCATTTAAAGGGTAGTCCAATCCACCAAGTTGAAGGCATTTGAGAAGTCAACTTGTAAACATAGCCAGGGACCCATCTGAATGAAACTCATGTAAGAATCTGTTCGCGCTATGGAGCACGGCCTCTGCCCCACTAGGGACTCCCACCCCAAACTGAAACTCACTAAGGTAATTGGACATCTCTTTCTTGACACCCCTCATAGCCACCTTAGATACCAGCCTCCTCCAAATCGTGCCCACGGCAATAGGCCTAATCCCATTGTCCGGTTTGAGCAACGATGTGAGGGGCGCAGATGCAACAAACTTCGCAAAAACCATAGGGCACCTCCCCGCCAAACATAAATTAACCACCACAGAGATAGCCAGGAGTAACTTAACAGCGATCGCATGACCCCTCCATAAAAGCATCTAAAATGTGTTGGGCCCTCAATCCGTCCCACCATACACAAGAAGTCCCTTTTAGGAAATATTGAATACACCCAAGAACGCTATCAACATCCACAACAAGTGGAGGCTCAAAGAGCAAGGAAACATGCATAACCGGGGGAGGAAGTATGGGATGCTTAGCCAACAACATTTGTCAAAAGTATATCCGTACCATAAGGTGCAATCCCGAAGAACATAATACTTTACTACGGACAGCGGTGGAAATGCCCGTCCGAAAGTTTCCTCAAACATTGTTTAACATTAGAACACAACCCTGAAGCTACTGGACCCGAGCCAAGTCCATCCTCTCCGGGGCACCCTCAAAGGTGGGGCAAAAAGCGAGAGAATAAGTTCATCAAAACCATCCCCACCCCAAGCGGCCAACAAACGTTGAATACTAAGGCATTGCAAAGACTTCCTATTACGGACTTGCGCTCCGGCGGTTAGAAGGCCTAAAAACACGTAGCGTGCAACGCGGAGTAACAACAAAAGTTTTACCCATGCTCAATAGATGTTGGCATAGCGCCACTTTACCCAGGCAACAACTAAAGCATGAGAAAAAGCCATACGAAGCTGAGGGATGCTCTTATGATCGTGATAGGTAGGGAGAACACCGCGATCAAGGAGAACTTCATCCACCACCACCCCTCCCAAAGGAACCACTTCCTTCCCAACACGTGGCCTAGCGATCCCCACTAGAAACTCCTCAACATCTCCCGTAACCCACTTGAACCGAGCCAACCCATCCTTATGATGGCATGCCCGATGAGGAGCATGTAGACGCATACACACCCCACACAACCACTGATCCGAGACCTTTAAAGCCTCCCCAACCGAAAAAAACTAATTCACAATCAGCGGAAAAGCGCCTCTCGCAAGGCCCCCTCCGATCGTCAACGCAAATGGGCGCTTAATAGGCAACCAACAGGGAAACCCTTGGCCGCCATTCCATACGGGCAACAATGGAAATTTCTAAAAGAACCTGACCAAACACCCACGAAACAACCTCACCTCCATGGAGGGAGCCCAAAAGAAGAAACAAACTTTGATTTAGGGACCGAGAAGGTCCAAAAACCCTAAAACAAACTCATATTTTGATTCTTTGACCAAGCGGTCAAGTCAAAATAAAGTGGGTTTGGTTTGGTTGAGGCAAAATGTTAAACACTTGGTGAGCAACTCAAGAAGTGGAAAAAGATGAAGGCTTTAGTAAAAATTGAAGGATGAAAGTAGAAATTATTGTGTATGATATAGGAAATTGGGTGCTTTGCAGAATGTTTCTAAAGAAAATAGCTAAAGATGGTGGTATGAAGGATGAAGATCAAATGTTTAAAGTTGAGAAAACAAGGCCAGTTTTGTATGAGTTAAAATGGAGGAAAATGTTTTCGTTAGATGTTTGTTTCATGAATTGCCTTCAACTTGGTGGTATGAAGGATGTTTGTTTTGCATGTTTTGAAAATCTTTTTGAACTTCTATTCGAACTTCATTTAAAGACCCGTGTCATTATTGAATGACATTTCTAGGACCGTAAATGTTATCGATACTAGAAGACATGCCTTGAAAAACTATTTTTGGTATTTTCTATTTTTCTGAGTTTTTTATGGTTTTTGATGGTCTTATATTTTTTATTTCATATTGGTATAAGATATGTACAAAGTATATTATTTAATTTAAGAAGATGTTGACATGGATACTTAGATGAGGATATCGTCTGAACGTTTGTAGAAGTTAGTAGTCAACATCTCTTAACCATTCACCACCAAAGCTTTTGAGGCTCCTGAATCATCATCTGAACTTGAGACTTCTCAATGTGATGCTTAGGTAGCTTCCCCCCAAACCAACAATCTTATTTTTAAGCAGTTTCAAGCTCTCTTTCAAGCTTGTATTAGTTAAGCTTGCATTAGTTAAGTGCACAGCTGTTGGGATTACGTGTAACTAATATTCAAGTTAATGGAGTCTTAATATTGTAATAGGTTGCTAATTAGGCTTATATGTTTGTATTAAGTGCAAGGCTTGTGTAGTAAGCCCATGAGTCTATGCTTAGGCCCAAACTAAATAAGGAAGGGACTAGAAGTGTTGTCCTAACTCCCTTGCCTATAAATACTATGTAAACCCTCTTAGAAGGGTGTTGATTCTTTCATTTATGCTTAATCATTTATCATTCGTGTGTGTGTGAAAGAATCCGCCATCTCTCCTTCATCTATTTCTTATTTACATCTTAACTTACTTGTGTTATCATATCATGGTGATCTAACAGTGGTATCAATCAACATCTAGTTGTTTGAAACGTTTTTGTTGAAGTTTGTTTAGTTATACGTAAGTTTTCTCTCGTTCATCATCATTCATTACGCGTAAACTTTGATTTTAGCACTCCAATCTTGAAGCTTGGAAAGTTTTAAGGTTACTATAGTGTTTAGAGTCTTAGTTTTGCCAAAAAGTTTGAAACTTTACGTGTTTCTTAACGTTTTTCACTCTTTTCTTGTTGATCATCACATTTTATGAATAAGCAGAAGTTTCACTTTGGTTGATCAAGTTCAAAACTTTCTTGTTATTTAAGTGTTATGAAGGCTGTTTCATCAAAAGAATCAAATTACAAATGGTTTTAGAGCTTAAAAAATCGTTTTGGTCATTTTGGTGAGTTTCTGAATAAGCTAATACCTAATCTTATGAGTAACTTAAAACCTATTCTTACGAATAAGAAGACCCTAATCTTACGACTAAGCTTTACGAACAAGGAAAGAGTTTATGAATAAGAAATTTTACGAATAAGGAATCTTCTTCAGAATCTTCAAAGTTATTTGTGACTCAATGTTTCTCTTGCTTAGATAAGCTTGTGAAACACTTCGACTTGTGGATATCTTTCTAACTTGGACAAGTTTGAAAGATTTTGGTTTTTAACCTATTCTTACAAATAAGGTCAACACTACGTAACACTTTTACGAATAAGATATTCTCTACAGTAGGTTATTTCTGACTAAGTCTTGAGTTTACGAATAAGATTACATTTAAGCCACAAAGTTTATGAGTAAGATCATCTTACGAGTAAGAGGAGGTTTACGACAAAGGAGTTTACGAGTAAGCTACATCACCGTTACGACTAAGTAGTTTTAAGAACAAGCACACTTTCAACAACAAATCACATTTCATTCATCTACAAAGATCCATCATCAACACAAGTTTCAAGATGTCTCAACCACCATACTCTAGCTACTTTCCTCATGAATATCTCGGCATAAACAACAATATCCTCAACTACATTCCCCAACAACCACAACAACATGGAAATATCTTCCATATCAATATGCCAACCACAAAAACAACAATTCCCCGATAACTCCCTCCAGCAACCTCAATAGCATAACACTTTCAATTATCACTTCCTAGCCAAATATGCTATGCATGCATCCACTGTGATACATAATGAACCTCATTGGTTTGCAAAGATGTGTGAGGCTATGTTGACCAACAATCCATTCATGAAGGCGGATCTCTTGATAGACCTCAATGCTCATCCGAGGCTATGTTCAATGGGTGGGTGGTTCTTTAGGTTACGTGATCTCAAGAAACCACATGGAAAATATTTGAAGAAGGTCATTCTTGAAGGTCCTTTTTAAATGCCTCACGGTGACTATTCAGATGATCAACGGCTAATCAACCAAGGGATGACACTACCACAAGCGTCCTTGATCTCAATTTCACTGTAGAGCAGTTCTTCACCAAGAAGGCGTGAGTTAGCAATGGAATACATTCTTTTGGGATTGCCCAATCTGATTCTTCGCAGTGTTGACGCCCAGAAAACTACAAAAGATATGTGGGAACATGTTCACCTTTTAATGGAAGGCACTGAACTCAATCAGGAAAACATGGAATCAAAACTTTACCTAGCTTATGAAATGTTCATGATTGATCCAAGGGAGTCATTAGAGTCATACTATCATCGGTTCACAAATATCATCAATGATTTGGATAAACACAACATAATCTTACCCAGAATTGCAATCAACAAAAAGTTTCTAAGTGGTCTCGGTCCGAATTGGGAGAGGTATGTCATTTCATACGTCAAGCTAAGAATCTTCATAATGCAAAATACGAGTTATTGTATGATTATCTGAAGCACCATCAAAAGGAAGTGGACAAAGATCGAGCTTCGATTAAATTTATGTACCGTTACCTAATGCTAATTCGCACTTTATTGCCGGTCTTGTGCACCACAATTCCTCAATTCCCATAAGCGATAATAAGTCTTTATCGGCAGACCTTTAATACACCCGAGGATATATATGATCACCAAGCAATCAAATGATACCGGCCCGGACCAAACATGCTTTCAGGACTTAGTGTTGGATCGATATACTTTAATCAAACTATCTTAACTAGCTTGTTAAGGTTTAATAACCTCGGATAAATCCTAAGATATTAACAAAGAAACAACGAACAATCTTTATCAAGTCTGCGAATTTACTTAACAAAGCTAAGAAGAATAACCTTTTATTATAAACTCTAAATCTGCTTATTATGCGGATACTCTAATACAACTCTAAGATAATCGAACTTCTCTCTAAAACACTAATTAACTTGTGAATTAGTAAACTCTAAAACTCATAGACTCGTACATCTAATGCCAATCTAGGAGTCCTTTTATAGGCTCAAGGATATCCTAGTCGGTTTACAATTGATAACCTTGTACGACAAGTAATCTAAACATAGAATACAATTCTTTCCATAAGCGAATACGATTCTTTTGTTCTTGCGGTACTTTGACTTTTAGGTGCGATGTACTTTGACTTTGTCTTTAGCGATACTTTGACTCTTTGACTTTTCGGTACTTTGACTACGGTACTTTCATATCTTGATACTTTCATGTCTTGACACTTTCATATCCCAACAATCCTCCCCTAACTTGAATTCTACTTGCTTGACTTCAAGTTCCCTTATGAATGTATCTTTAACGACTTCATCTTTAAGATCAAATTGTTTCTTAGTCTTTTCAATATATCTCTGTAGTGTGCATTGCTTGTCAAAGTATCTCTTAGAATTGTTCTTTCTCGGCCATCAACCAAGCTCCATCTTTTCGACAACAACCGAGCAACATATGACAATTTGTACATTAATTGATTTAAGTTGCATACTATTCTCATCACTTCGGTGTGTTAACTCCGTGAGAGGTGAATCATTGAAAATTTAATGGTTTTAGATCTCTTTACCAAAGCCATTATCTTTGGAGTAGCCAAATGTTTTGGTGTTTAAGACCATGGTACATTGATAACCATATGATTTTTAGCAAATCATCGGCTATCAACAATTTGATTTGTCTTTACCAAAAGTTGTACCCTTTTGGACTAGTTAGTTCTTCTATCTAATGGTGAACTAATTACCAATAATGGTTTTCCTTTGCCTTTACCACAAGCCATTTTCTTGTGGGCTAGCCAACTCTTCACATTAACTCATATGGTGAGTTGATTACCATACAACTTATTAGCAAGTTGTCAACTAAAAGCAGTTTGATATATCTTTACCCGAGCCGTTTGCTCATGGATTAGCCAATCCTTTTGTAACCATGGTGGATTGATTACCTATTTGATGTTGCCATCTCAAAATCCATTTATTTAACCTTTGTTTCAAAAAATTTGTTACTTAGCAAAAGGTTTCATTGAAAAATTACTTAGCGGTTTTAAAAAGCGCATAGCGGTACTTTGATGAAATCTCTTGTTTGATCAGTGATACTTTGAATAAAATCTTGATTTATCAAAAATAAATTATTCAATAAAATTCATACGGTTTATTCATCTTCTGATGGTAGTCGGTTGATAAATAAATTGATAACCATGCAAGCAGTTTCATTATCCTCTTCTACTTTCAATCCATGCTCTAGCATTCTTCTCATGAGCTCAACTGTGAGAGGATATCTTCCGTTTACAAACATGTGTATCATTTTACCATTCTCTAGCTCTAAAACATGAACTCCATATTCTTCAAAGAATCTCCGACAAACAATTTCCAATTTTCTTGATTTTCCATATATCATCGTGCTTTCCTCTTGATTCCCACATGTTATAAGATCTCCAAGCAAAACCAGACCAATTCCTTCTGATGGAATATCTCCAAAATTAGCTTTTACCACATTATATAGATAGAATAAATCCACTCTATCTATAATATGTAACAAATCCCATAACCTATTGAAAACTTTGAAGCTTTCATCTTCCTTATGAAAAATCATATAATCTCCTTCTTTGGATTTCACAGTATCAAAAGCACTAATCGAGATCATTCATCTTCAGTATCGTATCTTCTTTTGAATAATCAAAATCTACCACTCTGAGATAATTTCTTAATGCATCTTTAGACTCGGATCTTAATTCAACTCTTTCTTTCTTTGAAAGCTGTTTATCTGTAACTTCAGGTTTTCTTTTCTTTTAAGCTCTTCTTCCTTTAAACTTCAGGTCCAAAAAGCTTCTTCTCTAAAATCCTTGATATCGCAACACTTTTCTTATAAGCTTACGTCTACGGCATCATAGAGTCTTTTCATATCAACATAGTTCAACTACGCAATCCTTTATACCCTCGACCTTTCAAATATGCCATCATAGCATTCTCGTCCTTAGCTAAATTAGGTCTTCTAGGCATATATCTACTTGAGTAGGTGATTGTAATGGTTCTTCGACCTGACATCTAATTGCTCTTGCAACTTTTAGCCACTTCTCTACTTTGAGCTTCTTGACTTCTTGTTGCTCTATCTTTAGCATTTAACTCTTCTTGAAGTTTTCTAGCGGCGGCTTCATTCCTAGCAACTTCAATTTCTCTAATCTCTGCCAAAGTAAGTTTCTTCTTCTTTTCTTCTACTAAAACACCTTTCCCTTTATCCTTAGGATCAATTGGAGGTTGAGAAGTTCTTTGTTGTTCATCTTCTTGCACTTCTCTAATAGTAACACCACCTCTAGGTTGTGATAATTCTTGAAAAATTGTAGCAATGAACTCATCATCACTTGCAGAATGAATTGGTTTGAGAATAGCTTCCTCCTCTTCTTGTATAAGAGTTGTAGAAGGACCAACTTCTTCTTCAAAATTCAAAACTCTTGGAGTTATCACTTCTTGTCTAAAGTACTTTCTTTGTTGAAAGCGATTACTTTGTTGTTGATACCTTGTACTTGTTCGAGTACCTTGAACTTGTTCGATTACCTTGTAATTGTTTTCTTGTTCATCGATACTTTCAGGCTTGTTTCTTCTTCTCAACATCTTCTTTCAAATTATCTTTTTCTAAATTCCTCCCAAGTTGTGAAGATTGTTGATGAACTTTGTGGCGTTGTTTTTTCTTAGGCGCTTTGCGCCTTTTCTTGGATTTAACCTAGGTAGAAATTGTTGAACTAATGGCCACACTGAAAGTCTTTAGCCCTTGCCTTTGAAACTTACTTGTTTCAATGTGATTTATCGGCTTGAATAGGTGGATGATCCTCACGATTGAAAGCGAGAGCAGACCCTTGTGGAGATGGAGAAGGTGAAAGCTGCAACATGTTCTTGAAATTGATTACTAGGAGAGCGATACCTTGTAGAGATCGCGATTACCTTCTTTTGATGTGGCACGAAGAAGCGGTACTTATGGATCACGTGCAACCATCATCGGCGATGCTCGGCTCTAACTTAGCGGCACGAACAACATCCATCATGGAAGTTGTTAAAGGAGTATCTTGACCCTTGAATAAAACATTCCTTTTTGCCATAAAGTAAAATCTTGGATTGTTGAACAATAGGGCAATAAAGGCTGTAGGTTTTGGCACATCAGAAAGTTGCTTGTTTAAGAAAACATGTATAAACCTTGGGTACATCAGCCAAGTAGATCCATGTGAAATATGTGATAGCATTCCATCAAGTATTAGCCTTGAGAAGTTAAAAACTCTATCGTAGCTAACTTAACCATAGCGGATGCTATATTTGACCCAAACTTCTCCCAAGAGGTACTCTTAGCACTTATGCAATGGAGCAACACATGAACCCAAAACTTCCAATGCGGACAAAATAATTGTTTTCTAAACGTTTGTTCATTCAAAGATCCTTCATAGCCAATATGTCGAAAAGTATCCCATATCAATTGCTTATCAAACCTTAAAGCCCCATCTGCATCATTGAACAATAAATCTTCTCGGATGGAGTCTTGATAATCTTAATAGTCTTCCGAAAGCTGTGGATCTAATATAATATTCGTCATTCTCCATGTTATCTCTAGCATTAGCCCAAAATTCTTGAATCGAGGGCTCAATAATATCGGCTCCACTAAAGAGCATAGCGATAGGCGAACCGATAAGATAATCAATTATATCATGAAAGAGTATATTATCGAGTCTTATCCAAATTAGCAACCATGTTATGCTTAGAAAGCAATGGACGATTAGCCATTGTTGATTATGTAAGCAAAAAGAATTGATGCGAAGAATATGAATATAAGGAGAGAAAGATGGAAAAGATTCTAATGTATCAATATGAGAGGAAAAATTGGAAAGTAGGTATTTATAGGTGAGATTTGAAAAATCACAACTTAAAATAACATTGTTACCGTTAGCATTAAATTACCCTTCAAGATAACCGTTGGAGCGATACTTTAAATAAGACAAACAATACTTCCGATTATGCGTACTTTCCCAAGCGTAGTACTTTCAACGGTACTTTCCAGCGGTACTTTCTAGCGTACTTTCCGGTACTTTCAAGCGTACTTTAACAAAAAGCATTACTTTTCCAATTTCTCCAGTATTAACTAAGTATACATAACTATCCTCCCCTCAAGCATTACACGGGACTATACAAATACTAAATAGTCCTCCCCTTAAATGTAGCTCAGTAGTTAATCATGCCAATGCTCACCACCAAGTGAGTGAATCTAGAAACATCAAAACTTTTGGTGAGTAAGTCACTACATTATCATTGTGTGAACCTTAATCACATTAATAGAGGTGCTCATAACAATCTCTGATAAAGTGATGCCTAATCTGTATGTGCTTGGTCTTGGAATGATAAAATGGATTCTTCACAATACAAATAGTACTCTCATTATCAATGTTAATAGGAGTATTCTTGAAGTTGAATCCATAGTCCAAGAGCTGATTTTGCATCCACGAAACTTGTCCACAACGACTTGCGGCGGCTACATATTCACTTGGTGAGGATGTTCTTTGCAATTGTTTGTTTCTTGCATTGCCAGGAGACTAATCTTCTTCCAAGATATTGGCATCCTTCAGTGGTTGATCTTCTATCATAGTTATCACCTGCATAATCACTATCTGAAAAAGCCTCTAAGTGAAAAGGTGACTCTTTAGGATACCACAACCCCAACTTTGGTTGTTGCTTCAAATCACAGAAGATTCTCTTTCTGCATTCATGTGAGAGATCTTTGGTGAGACTTGATATCTAGCACATAGACAAACTGCAAACATAATATCAGGCCTTGATGCAATAAGATACATAAGAGAGCCAATCATTGATCTATAAAGCTTGACTTCAACGGGGTGTCCATCTTCATCTTTGCCCAATGAATTGATAGATTTAATGGGTGTAGTAACAGACTTCATATCATCAAAATTGAATTTCTTAAGTATGTCTGTAACATACTTGTCTTGGTGATAAAAATACCTTCCTTTTGCTTAACACGAAGTCCTAAAAAAAGTCAACTCTCCCATTGAACTCATTTGAAATTCTTTTGCATCGGTTTGCTCAAACTCCTTAACCATGGATTGTTTGGTAGCCCCAAAAATGATATCATCAACATAAACTTGAACTAACATGATATCCTTCTTATCTCTCTTGATAAACAAAGTCTTGTCAATAGCTCCCCTTCTATATCCATGTTGCAATAAGAATGTAGAGAGTCTCTCATACCAAGCTCTAGGTGCCCGATGAAGGCCATAAAGAGCCTTAACAACCTTGTAGACTTTGTTTGGATGTTTAGGATCTTCAAAACCGGGAGGTTGTTTGACATAAACTTCCTCTGTAATCTTGCCATATAAAAGGCACTTTGACATCCATCGGTAAACTTGAAATCCCATATAAGAAGCAAAAGCAAGAAATATTCTAATAGCTTCTATTCTTGCTACAAGAGCAAACACTTCATCATAATCTACTCCTTCTTCTTGTCTATATCCTTGTGCTACTAACCTTGCCTTATTCTTGATAACATTACCTCTTTCATCTCTTTTGACCCTAAAACCCATCTGGTTCCAATAACTCTCTTCCCATCTGGAAGATCACATAAAACCCAAACCTCTTGAAGTTTAAATTGAAGAAGTTCTTCCTGCATAGCTTCAACCCGGCTTTCTTTAGTCAAAGCTTGAGCAATATTCTTGGGTTCTTCTTGAGAGCTAAAACAAGTAAATAGCGGGTTTGATGGTCCTTATGATTCAATTGTTTATACACAAAGCTAAGTAAAGCATTGTGAGGTGTAGAAAAGTCTTAGCTCGTGTCTAGTCGGCACTCGAGTAGAAGGACCAATGATTTGATCAGAAGGATGATCCTTATGAGTTCTTAAGTTTGGAGACTGTGGAACTCCATAAGTATCCTCCAAATTAGTAACATCGGCACCTTCATTGGAATTTGGGAAAATACCTTCATCTTCAAATTCATCATCGGTATCTTCTAATCCAGGCATGGTATGATCATCTAGATCATCTAAAATCTTGTCAGCAGGTGCAGCGGATACTTTTTGTGTCAAAGAATCTTTGTGAGAGTACTCTGCAGTCTTGTTCTTCTTCTTTGCCTCTTCATAAGCTCTCCTTTGTTCATCGGTGTAAGAATGTGCTAAAACATCTTGAAGAAGCATCTGATTAAGTTCCTATTTAATAGATTGATCCTCGGCGAGATAAAGAAGATTAGGAAGCAACGATGTACTTTCTTTGTGGGGCAACAGATACTTTGTTTTGGAACTTGTTACTTTGTTTTGGACTAAGGATCTTCATCTTGAACATCATCGAGGTCTAATATGAACTCCATGAACAACATATTGTAAATCTTCTCCACTGTGCATTGGTTGATTTTCTTCTCTAACAGGGACATAGTTCATAGATGGAGTTAAAACCTCAAGATCAAACATCCAATCGGGACCTTTACCTTTCTCATTGTCTTGATCTTCTAAAAACTCAACATGAAGACAATCTTGAACCTTCTTAGTAACCTTGTTGTATACTCTAAAGCCCTTATTGTTAGTGCAATAACCCAATAAGTATCCTTCTTCTGACTTGCCATCAAACTTCCCAGATTATCAATAGTGTTTAAAATAGTAAGAGGGCATCCAAAAGGTTTCATAAACGAATGTTGGGTTTATTGCCCATCAGCAATTCATAAGGTGTCTTCATCTGTGGTTTAGTGAGTGAGACTCTGTTAAGTACATAACAAGCGGCTTACTTACGCTTGAAGCTGAATAGGTAGGTGAGAATCTGCTAACATTGTTCTTCTTTGCTTCAATCAAAGTCCTATTCTTCCTTTCGCAACACCATTACATTGTGGTGTTCTTGCAATACTAAACTCCCTTTTTATGCCTTTGTTTGCACAAAATTCATCCATAAGTTTGTTCTTGAATTCAGTCCCATTGTCACATCTAATACCTCTAACCTTGAGTCTCAATTGGTGTTCAAGAGCAATAATCGATTAATGGATAGCATCAAAAGTATCATCTTTAAAACCCAAGAAAAATACCCAAGCTGAATCTACGCAATCATCACATTTACAACTAAGCGTACTTTTCTTGTTTAAACTTGCCCACGAAGCGGTCCAAACAAATCCATATGTAACAGCTCCAAAGGTTCTCTAATAGTTCTCTCCTCAAGCTTCTTGCAAGAAGCTTTGTGTTGTTTACCCTTCTTGCATGCCAAGCATGATTGATCATTCTTGTAAGTCTTTGAAGGTAAACCTCTAACTAGATTGCCTTTGACCGGTTTATTGATATTCTTGAAGTTAACATGGCCCAATCTTCTATGCCATTGATGTGCCTCTTCGGATGTTGCTTTAGCCACCAAACATGTGGCTCTTCCATAGGAATGTAGACTCTTCATGTCTAAACTATACACATCATTTGTCCTTGGTACTCTAAGAACTACTAATTCATCAACAACAGGCTTAAAGTCGAGGAGGAAAGGATAAGACATTCTGTGTCAGTGAATAACACAGGATGCTTTTTATCACAGATTTGTGATATTGACAATAGATTGAACTTTAACTCCTTCACATATCTAACATTCTCAAAATCTATAAGCCCTACTTTGATAGTCCCTTTTCGGTAATCTTTCCTCCATTGGGATCATTCCCAAATGCAATTCTTCCTCCACTAATCTTCCTAAAATCAACGGGATCTCTTTGTCTCTGTCATACTTCCAGAGCAACCACTATCCACAATAAGATGATCTTTAAGCTCCTCTTACGGGTTGCCCGCACATAAAGAAAAGAGTTAGAAACTTTTAGGAACCCAAGCCATTCTTGACTTGTGTTCCCCTTGTGGAGTTACAAACTCAAATTCTTTGAGTATGTAATTCCACTATCTTTCAAATGATGATCCCGAATTATCTTTTGATCTTTAGCATGTGGATTTTCAAAACTTTCTGGTTTTTCAACACAAATCTCTTTTTTCTTGTCATCACAAAACATCGATTCACTTTTGGTTGAAAGTCTTTTTGTCCCTCTGCGATACTTTCCCTCTTAACCCGTTCTGGTTTAACACTTGGTTCCGTGATCTAAATCTCCTATGTGAATTGTAATACCTTCTAGGTTGATAGTGAGATCTCCTAGGATTTCTATACCAAGTATTGTGATCGGTACCTTGTTTTGTGCGGATACTTTGAGAAAGTACTTGGGCGAGTTAACGATACTTGTGGAAAAGTCTTGTGAGATCTTGAAGGTTTTGAAAAGGTTTTCTCTGGTGTGGGTATCTATGATCCGGTGAGAAATTTCTGTGATTGACCCTATTTGAATTATTCCAAACTGGTTTATACTCTCTAGGTTTCGGTTGGCGGACTGTTCTTTGGAAATTTTCTAAGGTATTTCGAGTGATGTTCACAATCCTTAATTAGATGAGTAGGACCGAAACACACAAAACACGTTTTTAACCCATCTTCAAAGTGACATCTTCTATGTCTATGCCCAAAATTATTTTGCCTTCTTGGTGAGTGATTAAACTTGTTTTGACCAAAATTATCATAAAAAGGTTTAGCAGATCTTGTTTTGAAAAGGTTTTGAAGAAGGTGCTTGTGGGCGATACTTTGATTTAAAGGTATTGCTTGATTTTGAACATCGTTTTCAACAGGTTCTTTGGGTTTTTCAGACTTAGATTGAGCAACTAGCTTTTTCCTAAACTCTAGACTGTCTACTCCAAAGCGAGAAACATCAGGCCTAAGGGGTTGATGAATGCCAGTGGGATGTGGAACACATGATAATCATTAGCTTTCTTATATTTAGGAGGTGAGTCACTTATTGAACCATCATTACTAGATGTATCTACATAATTAATGAGTTCTTCATCACTAGTGGTTATATCCTCATACTCACCTTCATCCCGATTACTAGATTGGTTTTCTTCTATCTTACTAAAATCCATTCCAAAACCTAATCCAGTTTTAAGGTAGGCTCTTTTTTGTTTTTGAACATAAGTAACATGTGACAGACCACTCTCCCCATGACAAACTTAGCTAACAAATCATCTCTTTCCTTAGTTAATTTCTCAATTTCAGCAATTTTACAGTTTAATTTCCATTCACTAAGCTTTAGCTGGTAATCCTTGTTGTGCATATTTTTCAGCCCAAGCTACTTCATTAGTTTCATGTGCTAAGATTTTGGCTTCCATAGATTCTAAGGTTATTTGATAACCAGCTACCTCAGACCTAGCCTTAACACAATTATCTCTCTCAATCACATAACTGCTAAGTAATTTATGATAAAATCATAGCAATTTGAGCATACCTCAGAGATAGGAGATTGATTTGGTGAAGTAGCCACCAATGCTAGTTGAGCAGGATCATCTTCACTTTCCTTGCTCCAATCAAATCCTCCAAAGCCATCATCAGATTCCAGAACAGCATGTTCGGGTTCTTGGCAAAAGCATGCTCCAATCCAATGCTTCTCTTGAATCTTCAATTTCTTTTCCACTTTGCTACCATGCAATAAGTTCTGGTTCATCATCAAACTCTTCACTCCAGGTCAACCGATAACTTCTCTTGAGCAACCAAAGCCTTTGTTTCAGTAATTGGAATTTCCTTGAGCTCAAGTTTTGGCTTTTCAGATGTTCTGTTTGCTTGATACTTAGCAAACCTGCACTCCCTTGCAAAGTGACCAGTCTTTTGACAATTGAAGCATTCAATTTTAGATTTGTCAAAAGTTATGCCCTGTTTTGGTTAGAAATCAATGCTTTTGCTGTCTTCTTCATGTACTTTTTGATCCTTGCAGTGATCATAGCAACTTGCCACCCGATATCAATTTCTTCAAGTGCATCTTCTTCAATCTGTGCTAGATCTTCTTCATAAGTGACAAGTAAACTAGCTTGTTGTGCAAAGAAGGAGCACATAACTTCATCTGAGGCCCTAGTGGTAGTTGGTGGGGCCTGTTGAACATATGAGGGGGTGTGTAGGTACTTTGAGAAACAGTACTTTGAGGAGAAGCAGTACTTTTAATGGAAATCTTGGCCTTCTTTCAGATGATAGAAAAGCAATATTGTGAGACTTAGAACTTGTTTGACCACTCATCTCATGCTCATACACCTTAAGTTGATGATAGAGATCATCAAAGTCCATGACATTCAAACCTTGTTGTCCTCTGATCATTGTAGCAATCACATGCCATGAAGATGGCAAACTCCTAAGAAACTTCAAATTAGCATCTTCAATGATACGCCTTGTATAGCTCCAACATGTTGAGAAGATTCTGAAACCTATCATATCGACATCAAGACTCTCTCTTTCACCAACTGTGAAAGTTTCAAACTGTTGCTTCAGCAAATTTCCGTGCATCTTTTTAGAGGCTTCATTCCCTCCAAATCTGGTCTTGAGAGCAGCCCATAGTTGCTTAGCATCTTTAGCATCATGAAATTTGAGAAGATGACCATCCGGAATGGCAGATAAGAGAATGTTGAGTGCCTTCTCTTGATTCCTTAAGGTTGCTTTAGTAAAACTGCCTTGGTTTAGGTGCCTTGGGTTGTCCAGAATATCAATGGGGTGCAACAACTTCATTCCCATTCACAATTACATTCCATAGAGCATGATGCATGTAATGGCAATGTCTTGCCTCATCTTCATGCACCGAGATCATATTCTCCTTCTTGATTATTGGAATTACGAGTGAGGTGATTGAGGGTGGTGGAACTTGTCGACATCTTGAATATTGTTGAAGTAGGGTTTCTTCCTAGTCAGAGTTTCCACACAAGCTCCGATACCACTTGTTGGATCGATATACTTTAATCAAACTATCTTAACTAGCTTGTTAAGGTTTAATAACCTCGAATAAATCCTAAGTTATTAACAAAGAAACATTGAGCAATCTTTATCAAGTATGCGGAATTTACTTAACAAAGCTAAGAAGAATAACCTTTTATTATAAACTCTAAATCGCTTATTATGAGATACTCTAATACAACTCTAAGATAATCGAACTTTTCTCTAAAACACTAATTAACTTGTCAATTCGTAAACTCTAAAACTCGTAGATTTCGTACATCTAATGCCAATCTAGGAGTCCTTTTATAGGCTCAAGGATATCCTAGTCGGTTTACAATTGATAACCTTATACGACAAGTAATCTAAACATGGAATACAATACTTTCCATAAGCGAATACTGTTCTTTTGTTCTTGCAGTACTTTGACTTTTAGGTGCGATTACTTTGACTTTGTCTTTAGCGTACTTTGACTCTTTATTTTCCAGTACTTTTGAAACTACGTACTTTCATATCTTCAGATGTCTTACTTTCATGTCTTCAGCACTTTCATATCCCAACACAACACTAGCATAGAATTCTAGGACAAACCTAGGGCAAATTGGCTCATCGATGTCAAGGAGACAATCGAAGTTGATAGCGGCTAGTTCTTGACGGAGATTTGTTCCGTCGACAAAAGATGAATGAATGGTCCTACCCTCATGGAAATACCTTTTCTCTATACTCTTAAAGATTTCAACTTGTTCTTTGGTAAGGCCCTTGGTTTTGTGATGTTGAGGGATGTAATCAAGAGTGTCTTTGTGATCGTAAAATCTCGGTCTTTCCGGAATGACTTATTTTCATCTCGGGGTTGCCTTACGAACTTTCCTCTTCTTCTAAAAAAATTTTTTGAAATCTCTAACGGCCATAGCATACTCCTTATCTTCACTATCCGAGCAAGATTCTTCATCATCACTAGATTCCGTTCTTGCCTTTAGAGCAACGGATTTGACTTTATCTCTTTTTCCTTTGATGATCTCCGAATCTTTCTCCATCACCATTTCGTGTACTTTGAGATTTCCAATTAGCTCGTCAAGTGACATTATTTAGAGATCTTTTGATTCCTCAATAGCCGTTACTTTTTCTCTCCACTTCGGATGGAGTGCTCTAAGAAATTTCTGGACAAAATTCGTACTGCAAAAAGTTTCATTAAGTGCTTTAAGAGAAGTAACAATAGTATTAAAGCGAGCAAATCCACAATCAATGGTTTCATTTTCAGGGATAACAAATTGTTCATATTGTTGAATTAGAATATCATTTTTGTTATCCTTGACTTGTGAATTTCCTTGATGTGTAATAATTAAAGATTCCCAAATCTCTTTTGCGGTTTTACACATAAAAATTCTTTCATATTCTTTTCTAGGCGACGCATTATAAAGCATCGTTTTAGCTTCATTATTTTTAGCTAATAATTTATTTTGTTCATCACTTGAAATATCTTTTGTTGTAGGATTAAAATCACCGTTAATGATAACAAACCAAAGATCTATATCTTTTGATTTTACATATGTTTCAAAACGGTTTTTCCAATAAATAAATCCATTGGTTTCAAAGAGTGGTGGTCTTTGCATAGATTGCACTTCTTTAAAATTTTCGGAACCCATGGATCGTTTCAAGTTTATAAAATACAATATATTTTACAATAAGGGGGGTTGAATAGTTTACCGTTTAAAATCTTTGTTTTAAAACTTATTTTAAGATCATTTGATATTGATCAAAGATATGTTAGTAAAGAATAAAAAATATGCAAGCAATATATAATGAGTGAATAAGGAAAAAACAATCAAACCACAACAAGTTGTTTATAGTGGTTCGGTCTACAAGGACTCTTTTTCCTTGTCCCTGCACTCCCGAGTCTCCAACTCGAGAGTTATCTTCACTAATCAACAAGTTCCTTTAACCGGCGGAGAAAACCTTTACACGTCGCTTACACAATATTTCCTACACAAAGCTAGATGTCGAGTTCTTTTACAAGGGTACAACCATGATATTCTAACCACTCACACTCAAAGGTTTAAGATGGTTTTGTTCAACAATGATGTATGAACAAGACTAGATCATACAACAACAAAACAAACAAGCTTTCCAACTATTTGTTGAAGCTTGATTATGCCTTGATCTTATTTGCTACAAAAGAGGATCACTATAATGATATGAAACTGAGTTAGAAATAATAGAGAGAAGGAATGTATGTGATTATGCTAGAAAGGGATGAGAAAACAACTTGGGTTGGCTTGCTATTTATAGGCAAAGTGATTAATGATCACGGACCACGGAACAAAAAAGGGTTCCGCCCTTGTATTTTTAGTTCCGGTCACTAAACAAGATTACAAAGACCTTTCCAAAGTCAACCAAATCTAACCAAGATCATGTAAGATATGTAGAATCCAAATCTAAACAAAATATTCTATGAAATCTTCTAGAGATTTAAATGTGATGCAAGCCATGATGTCATATGTTGTTTTCTATTTTTAAAAGTAATAGTTAAATGTAAATACATATGTAATGTTGTGTTTAAGAAATTAAAACATACTTGTTCTAAAAAATGTTGACACACATGATGGTTTAGAATGATATCAAAGTTAATTGATACACGACTAATCAAAATGTAAATGCTTGAGTGATGAAGACTTTATTTAAGGAAAGCTTGTTTTAATATCTATTAATCTTGACAAGCTTTATACTTTACAAAAATGAAATTTACTTTTGTCGTTAACAAAACTTAGGTAAATATCATAAAATATAAATAACGTTTAATGACGATATTTGTATTAACACAATCTTTCAACAGCTGCTCTATTTAGTGAGTTAGTGGATTTGAATACAAAACTTGAGATGATAGAAAATTGCATACATTTGGTCAGAAACACACCGACCATTGTTGATGTGCTTATGAATGTGAAAAGCAGACTTTAACATGTACATAAACTTTTGGGTCGTAATGATGATGATGCCATTGTTCCTGATCAATCTAATAGTTCCGCCAATCCAAACGAGTCTGACGTCAATCCTAATGATTTGAAGGTTTGTATTTAGTTTTTAGTTTATCTCCAAGGTTTATACCAAACTCAATTCCTCATTCATGTTTACACTTATATCAATTTTTGCTCCGTACAGACGCAATTAACCGTCTTCTCATTTTCAAGGCCTGGGGGATGCTGACCATCCAATGGACATTGACAATGAGGATGAGGCTAAAGAATCGCAACAAGGTTTGATGGGTGTTCTTTTAGAAGCTTGTGTGATGAGCCAACAATGTCCTTCTATGGACGATGAAGTTCAACCTCGTACTGAACTTGAACAAGTTGCACCTAACAAGGAAAAAAAATCACCCGGTGTCCCCATTGATGTATGTTATCTTTGACATACATTTTAAATATAAACTATAACTTATTTTCCTATTTATGTATATATATATATATATATATATATTTATTTATTTGTGTTCAACTAAGAAAGTCTTAAGTCGATCGTACCAAGCTTTTGGTGCTTGTTTAAGTCCGTATAGTGCCTTTTTAAGTTTGAAAACATGATGTGGTTTTTCAAAGTCGGTGAATCCGGGAGGTTGAGCAACATATACTTCTTTGTTAATGAACCCATTTAGAAATGCACTTTTAACATTCATTTGAAATAATTTAAAGTCATGAGCACATGCATATGCAAGTAAGATTCTAATAGACTCAAGCCTTGCTACCGGTGCATAAGTTTCGTCGTAATCAATCCCTTCTTGTTGATTATAACCTTGTGCGACAAGCCTAGCTTTGTTTCTAGATACCACACCTTTTTCGTCCATTTTATTTCGAAAAACCCATTTCGTTCCAATTATAGTTTGATTTTTAGGTTTTGGAACTAATTTTCAAACATCATTTCTAACAAATTGGTTTAGCTCCTCTTTCATAGCAATTACCCAAGATTCATCTTTTATTGCTTCGTTTATGTTTTTTGGTTCAACGGACGATACAAAGAAAAAGTAGTTACTTTGATTTTGGGCTTGTGATCTTAATGTTCTTTGATATAATTGTCCTATGACTTTTTCTAAATGATGACTTTTGGATTCTTTAATGTTTATAATTTCTCTATATAATGGTTCATCTTCCTTGTCATTTTCATTTATTTCTTGACTTTCAACTAAGTCATCATCTACCAAAGGTGATGTCTTAGAGGGATGTGGACTTTCGTCGAATGTTATGTTCAACGATTCCTCGACTCTCATTGTTTCTTTGTTTAAAACCATGTATGTTTTGCTAGTTTGTGAGTAACCAAGAAACACACCTTTATAAGACTTTGGGTCAAATTTGGTGAGATAGTCTTTGGTATTAAGAATGAAACATTTACATCCAAACACTCTAAAATATCCTAAAGTCTGCTTTTTTCCGTTATATAATTCATAGGGTGTTTTGTTCAAGAAAGGACGTATCAAAACTCTATTTAAAATGTGAGTGGAAGTATCAACGGCGTTACACCAAAACTTTTGAGGTATATTTTGTTCATTTAACATTGTTCTACTCATTTCTTGAATAGTTCTATTTTTACGTTCTACAACTCCATTAGATTGGGGTGTTCGAGGAGCCGAGAAGTTATGTGTTATACCATTTGTATCACAAAAGTTTCCAAATTGTGTTTCATTGTCGAACTCGCGACCATGATCCGTTCGGATCGACACAATGTTAACACCTAGTTGATTTTGAATTTTCTTACTGAGTATTTCAAATTTATCAAAATCTCCCTTTTTAATTTTCAAAAACATTGTCCAAGTGAACCTTGAGTAATCATCTACTATAACTAAAGTGTAGAGGTTCCCTCCATAACTTCTTATAGCGGATGGACCAAACAAGTCCATATGCAAAAGCTCTAGACACTTAGATGTGGAAACCATGTTTTTAGCCTTATGGCTACTATGAATTTGTTTACCAATTTTGCAAGCGTTGCAAAAGTGTTGGTCATATTTCAATTTGGGTAAGTTTCTAACTAGCTCTTTTGAGGATAGGTTTTGGATGAGTCTCATATTAGCGTGACCTAATCGTCTATGCCAAAGAGTAGAGTTATCATATAAGGTTGTTAGGCAAAGTTTGTCTTTATATGTTCTATCTATTTTTATGACATATATGTTATTTTTGCTAACTCCTTTAGCTATGGTGATACCATGTTTTAGTATTTTACTACCATTTTCTTCAAATAGTAGTTTATACTTTTTATCACATAGTTGGCTAATACTAAGTAGATTAAATCCTAACCTATCAACATGAGCAACATTTTCAATAGTTAGGGAGTTATGAGCGATCGCACCTTTGCCAATGATTTGTTTCTTCGAGATTGCTACCAAAAGTGACATTACCTCCATCATACTCTTGGTATGTTGAGAAGAGACTTTTGTTACCCGTCATGTGTCTTGAGCATCCACTATCTTTTATCCATTCATCAGGTTCTAAGCCAACTTTCAAGCATACATATGACACAAATAACTCAAGCATTTGGTCCCCAATATCTCATGAGTCCGTTTGGGTTAAACATACCATTTACTTGGTTCCATGGCATGTAATTTGGAGTTTGATATGGTCTAGGGTAGTTTTGATTCCAACCGGTATGTTGATAGTTGGGTTGTATGTTGTAGTTGCTTTTAGGAAAGGGGCGTTTGGCAATAGGTGTTTTAGGTCGTTGTTGAGTAGTTTTAGATTT
>OU343216.1:78195745-78223647 GCA_910596185.1 Chrysanthemum makinoi | reverse complement strand
GATACTTGCGTATTAACTACTACATAAAACTACGGCGTAACCCGAGTTTATTAGAACTTCTTGGCGTAACCACTAATAGATTCGCCCGTAACTAGCGGATCTAGTGCATTCTGAGAAGAAATAGAAGGTTCGCAGTAACTCCTATATTGGATTCGCCGTAATCCGGACTGGCCTATAAATACCCCAATTCGGCATTTCTAATCATCCCATTCCACACACAACACTTTCGAGAATGTGGGAAAAGCTCAAAAGGCGGTCTAGGGAGCATACGGAGCTGTTTCCAAGGGATAAGTCACTCCATTACGATAAGCTTTAGCATTTTATATTTCTTTTACTTTCAATTCATGTATTTCGTACCTTTGAATATTGAAATGATTTGCATGATTAATATGAGCGGCTAAGCACCCTTTGGTGCTAGCCTGGTTATGATTCCTTAATTGTTTTGTTTGCGTTTACCTTTACTTCCGTACAATTATTTCTAAGTGTATCCATGCATAGTTCTTTGGTAGTCACCCTTGATTCGGTAGTTTTGAATGGCGGTAGAGGCCAATTGCCTAGGAGATATGACCAAATGACCTTAGGTGAGGTGAGATGGGAAGGGTAAGATATGACCAACTGATGACCCTTTCTACTTGTGCGATTTGACCAGCTGATCACCTACCGTTTGGATGAACTTAAGAATTGGGGTGTAGTGTCTAAGATTTCCTAACGGCCCGAGCACTCACTATTTTGAATCTAGCATGTAGCGGTACTTAATGACTTGGCTTGGGGACCCGGGAACAAAAGGACTTATGATGGTGCTTTGATTTCTCATATGGTGGCATCTTTCTGATAGGTTAGGCGAATTGACCAAATTTTGTCCTCTCGAATTTGACCCCACCTGAAGTAATTGGAAGTAGGTAGACGTAAACATAACTAGCTAGGAGGATTGGCTAGGTTAGCACCACTATTCCTCTATTGATTCCCTCTATCCATTTATGCTTTTATTTTATTACGCATTAGTAGTTTAATTAATTAAATCCCTATCGAAACCATTTTTATTCTGTGACAATTAGACTTAGTAATAATCCAACACACATAGCTTTTGGGACGACCTCGGCTACTAACACTACACTGACGTGGTAGAATTTGCTTGCGGTTAGTGCGTTAGGGTGACCATAGGTATAGCGAGACACTATAAATATTAAGACACAGTCAGTAAAACTCGCATCAAGTTTTGGCTTGGCGGGGTTATATTAGGATTGATATTAAGTCTTTCATTTCGTTTTTAAAATTTTCTCACAATCATATTTCTAGTTTTCGGGTACCATGGAAGTTGTTAACATCGATGACCTCACTCTTGAGGAATATTTTGGCGTTGACAAGAAGAGGAAACAAGGGCGGGTCTCGTAAGACGGCTAATCGGAGCGGATGTTCGTTTGAAATTAAAGACCAATTTATGAGGAGCTTGGCGCTAACCCTTTTTCGAAGCAGGAGGAAAGGCATATGAGCACGTTGAAAATGTCCTATACATCACTAGCCTTTTCAACATTCAGGGTGTCTCATGATCTTGTTATGCTTAGGGTATTCCCAATGATTCTTCTGGAGCGACGAAGATGGGTCGAAAGGTTGCCACGTTGGCTGATTAATACTTGGGGCTACTAAAGAAACACTTTATTCAAAGATATTGCCGCCATCGAAGATTTCTAACGGCTTTTGGAGATCCATAATTTCAAACAAGAAGCGACGAAACATTGTATCAAGCACGGGACATATACAACGATCTTCTTTATAAGTGTCCTACACATGTTCGAACAACCCGTGAAGGTCAACATTTTTACAAAGGAATTAACAGTACTACAAGACAAATTACGGACTATCAAGGACCTATCCCGAACATGACTCCTACTACCCTTGCTTGAGGCCATTCAGATACTAGCGATCACTCTCAAAATGGCATGACGGGGGCGACCTAAGCCCTAAGACTAAGTCAATAAGCATTGCTTCCATTTCTAGCAAATTAGAAAACCTTGGAAGAGATATGAGAAACTCAGGAAAATGTTTGTGCTATTCGAATTGTTGCAACAACAATGATGACTGGATCAGTAGGAAATTTTCCTATTGATGGTATAAAACCCGATCGAGAAGGTTAAGTATGGAGAAGGGATATCATTCTATAAAGACCCCTTGAAAGCAAGAGCTTCTTTACTCGAAGAATCCATACAAAATTATCTTGAAGAAGATAACAAGCGGCAAGCCGACAGGAACGCACTGTTCAAAAGATTCCATGACTCCAGAAATGCTCTCCTAGGACAGCATATGGAGGACGACAAGAAATTGAGAAATGATGTTATCCCAAACAATTCATTAGATGATAGTTCCTGTAATGCCATATAATCCGGCAATGGAAAACCCCTACACCCCTTTCCGATCGACGAGGAGGAGCCTCCTAATCACAAATACTAGATGAAGCCTTATGCAACAAGACAAGTTTTCCTGAGGTCAAAGCACAATCTAATGACGGCGAGGGGCTGGAAACGCAGTAAAATTAAACGGATGCTCAGTAGTCATCCTAAATCAAATCCCTCTCAAGGAAAGGACCGGGGAAGTTTCATTCTCCCTTGCTCTATTAATAATTTACATAATATAAATGCTTTAGTTGATTTAGGGGCTAGTATTAGTATTATGCCTTTCTCTATGTGTAAAAGGTTGAATCTAGGACCCATCAAACCCCTTTGCATGACCATTGAAATGGCTGATAGAACAGTTAGCATACCTAGAGGAATTGTTGAGAATGTGCTTATCAAAATTAATAATTTCACTCTCCTTGTTGACTTTGTCATTTTAGACATGGAAGAAGACCTCGACATTCCTTTAATTTTAGGAAGACCCCTTCTAGCTACTGATCGTGCTAAGATTAATGTTTTCGAAAAAATCATCACTTTAAAAATAAACGATAGAAAGCTTACACTAAATATGGATGACTTGGGTAAATGTCACCCAGTCGAATCTGTTTGTTTTATCAAAAAAGGAAAAAGAAAAACTACTCCTCCTTCCATCACAAATAAGCACCGCACTTCTAATCATCGTAACATGCAGGATAAGAAACCCAAGGAATTCAGCAATAAAAAAATACAACGCGACGACGCATGGAATAATACGAAGAACAGGTC
Source organism: Chrysanthemum makinoi (assembly GCA_910596185.1). Classification (NCBI taxonomy): domain Eukaryota; kingdom Viridiplantae; phylum Streptophyta; class Magnoliopsida; order Asterales; family Asteraceae; genus Chrysanthemum; species Chrysanthemum makinoi. The sequence continues at coordinate 78,220,495 of OU343216.1, read as the reverse complement.
CAATGAAACATGGCATGAATTTCAGAAAGTAGATTACAAGCACCTCCCCAAATTAAAATATCATTGGTGTCAGGCCATCCCTATTGACCATGATAAAGGATTTGATCTATGGGCTTCATGCAACCCTTACTTAGACGTCTGTGACGGGGGAAAAGACAAGGAAAGAGCAAAAAACAACAAATACTTATGGTCTTCAACCAATGATAAGGAGATAACATTCGAAGTTTGGATATGGATTAAGGATGGAGAAATTATGATGATAAAAGAAAATATGGTGATCCTTGTCTTAGCCAAAACAATAATCACAAGACAACAACCACCGGCCGAGAGTCATTGGTCGAAAGCATTGGTGCGAAATGATTAAAACTATTGATGGTGATTCTTGGGCCTCATGTGATCCTTAAAACTTAAGGAGGAAGTAATACAAAAAAGAGTAGGCCGACAAATTTCTTTGGACTAATACGACCATAAACGGAGGTACAATGATCAGTGATTAAGATTTAATGACTGGGTGAAAATCAAGTATGGAAGAGTGGATTCATCCACTAAAAATAAAATTTGGAAGGACGCATAAAAGAAATAATCATGAGACTCTTCACGGTGCTGGTGACTCGGCGGTTGATAACGTGCACGGCATAAGAGAAGATTGCGATTACGGGATTGTGAACAATTCTTTTAAACCAAAGACTCACGCATTAAAGGAACCACTGACAATGAACCACGACACAAGGTATGTATGACTGAAATTGATGATGAGGAGTATGAACAAAGCAGATGCAAACTACTTGGGATCCAAGGAATTCCACCGAACAGCTCCCAATGTCACCTGGATCCGGAATAACTTGATGAAGGACATTGAAAAAGTCAAGGAAGCCCAAAGGCCCCTATTGAAGCCCCTCGGCTCTGAGTCTAACTTAAAGACTCGTTAATAAAGAAAAGTGCTCTTTCGGGAGACAACCCCGATTATCCCTTTCTTTTGTTTTTTTTCCTTTCTTGGGTTTTGTGTTTTCTAACCATTTTTGAGAAACGAGGAACTAATTGTCACTGCATTCTTTGATACGAGCAGTTACGGTAACAACTCATCTTGGTGATTACGTCGTAACCAACATTTTAGCAGCAGAATTCTTGACGCATTACCAATTATGGTGCAATACCATCTCAGTGGTTATGCGTAACTACTACGCGGCTCATACCAGGTTTTGCCGTTCTGGTAACTCTCTCATTGTAGTTACGGTAACTTTCCCTGCTTAATTCTTTCATTTTAAAACAAGGTAACCTTGTATTAGTTTTTAAATGAACTTTGTGGGTGTGTTCCCTGTAAACCCTCACCAGACTTCATTCGTCCACTTGGGACACCAAGTGGTTTAAAAGGCTTGTTGCATTCGCTAAATGCAACCTTGTTTTTCATTTCTTTCATTTTTTATTTTTAGAATTATGCTTGTCGGTATTGTGATTTCAGGGATTGAAGTTTGTTCATGACGCTTAAACGAAGGCACAGTTCTTTTTCGTGGGCCTTCTTCTTTTGGGAGCAAATTTCAGGGAAGTTCTCACTCTAATTTTACCTTTCTCTTCACCTTTAATTTAATGCCTAGTACAAAAGGGACTTTGTACAATTCAAGTGGGGGGACAGGAGTAGAATTAATCTCTTGAACTTTAATTCATCTCATTTTTCTAGTTTATTTTGAAAAATTATGCCATTTTTAAAATTTTGACATGTTTTTCGAACCTAACTAGATTAGACCTTAGCCGAGCACATACAACCCTTGACATTACATGGTGAGATTAGCCTTATCCGTTTCCAATATTTTACCCCAAATTTACCAAATTATGAGTGTCTTTAGTTGTAAACTTTAGAACTTGGCCTTTGCATCATTTCGAGACCATAGACGAGGTATGTTGAGTTAGCTCGATGTATTTGGACTGTTCAGTTTTAGAAAGCAATATTATAGGATTATCACCCAAACAGCCTACCATTGTGAGTCTATCGATTAGCCACCTAGACTTTTCGACCCCCATGTGAAACCCTTTTGTTGCACTCCCCTTTAGTGCAAGATTGATAAGGTTTTAAAATGTACCTTTTTGAGGGGTCGTTTAAGCCCTTATTTGATCACTTTTGTATCCGTTATTACTTAATATCGTTCCTTTTCACTTTTTAGGTCTCTTGAAGGCAAATTACTATAATGGCACTTATTTGGGCCGAAAAGCGGCGGATATCTGAAGAAAATGGCCAAAGTCAAGAATCGAGACACTTTCAGTTCTTTGAAATACAAGGGCTGACATCAGGTGTTATTTGCGACGCCGTCGCACGATAACTTTGTGACGGCTCGGTAGCCAAATGCTTATTTTCAAGTGACGTCGGGCTTTAAAGAGTAGGTGTGCGCCTTTCAGACGGCCTAGATTTGATCGGGGCGGCGTCACAAGCATAAGGTGACGCCGTCTCAAGACTAACGTGGCCAAGACGAAACCCTAATGCGTGACCCGGCGTCACATTCATAAGCGGCGTCGTCGCAATTGTAATCTTATATATAAGTCAATTTTTTAGTTTTAGTGTGTAGTATTTTGGAGTAAAAACCTAAACCAGAACCAAGGCTTTTGTCTTATGCAGTATTTTAGGTTCAAACCCTATCTTACACCAAGATGAGTGTTTTACTTCATTAATTCAATTATGTCTTCAATTACTTGTGTGTATGCTTGCATGTTCTCCATGTCCGGCTAATTTATTTGTGTGTTTGCTTAGGGAATATGAAACTTAAATATTGAATATTGATTGGTTGTCTCTTATCTTAATTGTTAATGATCTAGTAATACGATAGGTCATTCGTTGTGTAGTTAATGCTTGATTAATCTTTGTTAACCTTAGACTATAACACCTAGAGTAGTTGTAGGCTAAACCATCCAAAGAGTACCTTAGAGTTATAGTTTATAATTCCTAGAGATTTTGTAGACGATACCCTTTGGTAGGAGTTAGGGATAGCATACCCTACGACTTTAGACACACAACGCGATTAAGAATAAGGACGTGACAATTCAACCATCAAAAGGAGATAATTAAGGAGTAATAAAACCTAAGTAAACACATCTTTAAACTATCATACGAGCACACAATAAATAGACATAGACTACATACACCTTAGATTAGATAATTAGACAAGTAGAGTAAACGGTAGAAATACCAACCCCCAATAAAACCCGAGATTCGTACCTTTCCATTTCCTTAAAAAATATAAAAGATAAAAATAATCTTCCTCAACCCCAACCTTAGCGTAGTAACTTCTCACTAGCATTCCTATTCCCCTAGAGAACAATATCAATTCCCGTGTCTTACCCTAATACTACACTACAACGATTAGGTTCACTGCCTAGGGTGTTTTAAAACTTGCCCAACGAAAAGGAAGTTCCTTTGTCCCGAACGGCCATGTGTAGCGTTATCAAGTTTTGGGCGCCGCTTTAGGGAATAGAATAGCCATCAAGATTCCACCTCGTTTAGGTTTCTTTGCTTGATTCCTATCAAGTAATTTTTTTTTTCATTTTTAGCTTTCTCATAGTCTATCCCCCTTCTTCGTGACCTTTGTTCGTAACCCCATCACTTTTCCTCATGGAAGGTGGTAACCAACCACCATTCATCAACCTACCACCAAATGACCGCCAGAGCCCGACTCTTGGTGAATACTCGAGACCAAGCCACCTAGGCTATAGGAACACCATTGAGCTTCCCGACCAAGCCCAAACTACAGCCCTGGGATCCGACACCATCCGGTTAGTGCAAAACGGATGTGCATTCCATGGACTTCGTTCCGAAGATCCTAATCAGCATCTTAAGGATTTCCTTAAAATTGTCGATTCCATCGACCTTGATGCTACTACTCGGGGAGACCAGCGTCTGGCGTCTCTTCCAATTCTCTCACGGGACCAAGCTAGTAATTGGCAGGCGACTTCCCGCCACTCCATCTCAAGTTGGGATGATCTCACCTCTCGCTTCCTTGCTCAATTTTTCCCACCCGGGAGAACCACTAAGCTTAGGAATGACATCTTGATGTTCCAACAACGTCAGTGAATCTCTCACGAAGCATGGACTCGATTCAGGACTTACTTCATAAAGTCCTCATCATGGTTGATCTTTGGCTTCAAGTTCAAATATTCTATGATCATGTCAACTTCCCCATTAAGCGATCCGTTGACCAAGCGGCCGGTAGAAAACTTAGTGATCTCACCGCGGAAGAATCGTGGGGTATAATAGAGGACCATGCTCTCTATGACAACGAAAGTTGGAATGACCCCCGTGAGTTGCCCAAAACCGTTAAGGCAATCTCCTTGCCTTCCCTTGACTCACAATCTTCCGACCGTAGGATGCTCGAGCTTGAAGATTGATTTGTGCTTAAACACATATCTTTTGTTTATCAAATCTGACCCAAAATAACCAAGAAAGAGCCGTTTATTGCTAATATTTGTGGTTTTCTTGAGTTTATGCTTGTGCAGGAACGGATACTATAAAACACACAAAAAGAAGCCAAATCAGACGAAAATCCGAGCACGAGAGATTAAGAGAGTTTGAGCTGAGCTGGAAGGTCGAGATTGTGCATTTGTGAAGATTTTATTCTCTGAGGATGATTTGTTCAAAGTTTGAAGAAATGTCAGAAACAGTCCCTGAACTTTCAGCAAATAACAGAAAATACCCTCAAGTTTCAAAAGTTGCAAAATCAGCCCTTGGTTTATTTGAGAATGACAACAATGGCCCTTGAAAGATATTTTCAGAATTTACAGCCTTGGTCCCTAAAATTCAGCTTGTACATGTTTGGTCCTTAGAATACTAAATGGATTCAAAGATAATCCTAAATCCTAACCCATTATCACTTAAGCCCAAAAAAAAAAAAAGAGAACCAGCCCAAGCCATTTCAATCCTATACCCGTAATCTAAACCCGGATTCCTAACCCGGTATATACCCCGGTCAACCCTATCACTTAAACCGGTCAAACGAAACCAAATTAATATTAAAAATCCAATCCCGCCACTTTTCCCCCAAAATAACCCAGCCAAGAACCCTAATCTACCCTTCCTATCAATTGGTACGAATCACTTAAATTGAGGGTACAATTGTCAATTCCCTGACACCTCCTGACACGTCTGACAAAGCAGAATGACATGCTGGCGATCCCCAGCAATCTGATTGGCTAAGGATGCGTGTACACTTAATCCAACGGATGAGATGGATTGGAATAACAAGATAGAAGATCAATGGACTGAAATGAAAGATCCAGAAGCATCCCATGCCCTCAGCTTGGCTATTTAAAGACCCTTTCATTCACAATTCGTTTTTGTCCAATTTTCTTAAGTTTTAGAGAAATTTTGATCTTTTATTTTTTTGTCACTTAAATGTTTTCATAGTGTAGCAATTTTCTTTTCATTGTAATGTCAATTCCAGTCTTGTAAACTTACTTTTATTAAATGCAATTTGAGGTTCTCAATCTTAATCCCTTGTTAATTACTTTTTACTAAATTTCATTGATTCAATCTAGTTTACTACTCTTTCGTTTCTGTTCTCTTAAGCTCACACAAGCTCACAGAGCTTATAGTGAGCTCAGTTCTTCTCAAACTATTTTATCCTCCAAGTTCTCAAAAAGTCAACAATAGTCAAACGAATTTGTTAATTCAATCTCAAGATTAATTTTGTGTTTTAATCTGCTAAAAAGTTTAGTTTTATGTTTGTTTGAGTTTAACAAATCAGTTTGAGTCCTTATACATCAAGTTCTTAAAAGCTTTTGTAAATTGTTGTTCTAAAGGGATGTTTGGATGTAGCTAGTTTATAGAATGTTAATGATTTTAGATGTGCAATTTGAGATAAAAGAGTTTAGAAACTGTTTTTATAGCATATTCAATCTAGTTTTCAATCACTCATGTCTTAAATTTGTTTTCTAGTTATATTCCAATTCTGTCAAAACAGTCTAAACTGTCCCTAAACAGATTTGTTCATCAGCTCGTTTCATGATACAAATTAGGTTCAAAGTTTGCTTCTATTGGTTTTATTTGCTCACTAGTTACCCTAGTTAATTTGTTCTCAGTTTACATGCCTAATAGTAGTATTTAGATTGCTCAATTTAATGCTCATAATTGCTATTCTGTCCCACATCAGCAATCTCCATTTGATTATATGCTAGATCATTTGATGTTAGGACTTGGAAATTGGCTTCTCTAGTAGCTTAGGATTATAGCTTAATCTGATTTGCTCATATTTCCCCTTTAGGTGCTCATTTTTTAAGCTAGATTTAGGCCTGCAAGTTTCATACCTGTCTTAAAAGATCTGCTGCATCAGCACCCTTAAGTCCAAAGTACCTTTTGTTTTTGATTTGTCATTTCCTCATTTCTAGTCCTTTTTAGCTATAAGTTTGGATTCCTGTCCTCTTGTTGGTTGTCTTTCATTATCTCATTTTAGTATGATTTTAGGATTTTGCTAGATCACTTAGATTTAGGCTCAAAGTACCCCCTTAGAAGCTGTTTGGCTAGCTTAGTAAGAACCTGTACTTGTGCTTAAATTTCTATAGCTTGAGCTTAATTGACCCATTTATGTTGCATGAGTTTAGTATCAGTTAGAATATGGTAGTTTTAGCTTTTGGTAGCTTTGTGTAGCTTATTGAGGCTTATTGCTTATTTCAAGTGCTTATTCATATTAGTAGTGTGCCCAAATCATAGTTCTTGCACTCCAAATGGGTTTCTGTTATTTTTCCCTAGTTCTTTATATTATTTTATAGTATTCTGGAAATTTTCATATTTTCATTTGTTCATTTGGTATTTTTACTTTATACATTTTCTAGCATTTTTAATTAGCATTTAATCCAAATAATTGAAAATGTTGAGAAAAATGTAATTTCAATTTTCCTAGTTTTAGAAAAATTAAAAAGTGATAAAAAGTATTTTTCCTGAATTTTCTTAGTTTAAATAGTATTTTCTAGCATTTTAATTAGTTTTTAATAGTATTAAATTCATAATAAATTCATAAAAATTAAAAAAAATGTGATTCAGTTCAATAACTTCTTACTTTTAAGATTTTTGAAAATTAGTTTCATTATTTTCACTTTTGTCTTTATTATTTTTAGTATTTTAGATTTGTTTTATTAGTTTAAAATGGTTTTAAATTCAAATAAATTCGGAAATATCATAAAAAATAGTTTTAATTCTTAGTTAATTTTCTAATATCATTTTTAGTTAGAAAGTAATTTTAGATTATTTTTAGAACTTAGATTAGACGTAGTTGCATTTTATTTACGTTTCATTTAGTTCGTTTTAGTTTAATTCGCATATTTAGGATTCCCCGTAGTGTAATTTCCCTTTTATGTTTCCCTTGCCCCGTAGTTTAGAAAACTTCAAATTATTCCCCTTTTCCCATTCAAATCCCGATAATCGCGTGAGTTGAAATGAATTCAACCCGTTGAACGATCTCGGTGCTCAAACCTAACACGTTTGAGTTACCCACCATTACTTCACTTCTTATTTCATAATAACAATCCATTTTCGAATCCTGATTCTTATTGTCTAATAGATTCCTAAATGTGTTGTTGCCATTGATCAAGTGTTTTCATTTCAGTAGTGAATTCTAAACGCTTGTTTCAATTGGTATCGAGCGTATCGGTTTTCGGCTAAAATTTGTGATTCGATCATCTTTTCGGCGAAATTCCGGTAAAAGCATTCGGCGAAAAGTTGTTATTCACGTTGAGAAACGTTTTAATTCGATTTACCACATCACATTGATTCACAAAACAGTTATACTCAATTTTCATTATGGTTAATACAAGACAAACTAATCTTACCTCTCCTCCTACACTAGAATCATTGAGTGCTTCTATGGAAGCCAGGATGGAAGCTATGTTGGAAAGTATAAACAAGTGACCACGAGAGTTAGCGGTTTGAAGAATGGTGAGGGCACCAGTGCTCATGGTGGAAGAACTAGTAGTCGTGGTACTAATCAAAGAGATAATGCTAATGGAGGTTCATATGGTAGATTAACTAATGTAGAATTTCCTAAATTCTATGGAGATGATGTTCAAGGATGGCTTTCAGAGTTTCGATTTTTTGAAATGGATCATATAGAAGATGATGAGCAAAGGATTATGCTAGTTTCAATGCATGTCTATGATAAGGCTCTTAATTGGCACAAACAGTTCATGAAAAGGCATGGGGAGGTGATTACTTGGGATGGTTATAAGAAGCAGATTAAGAAGAGGTTTGACTCGGTTTTGAGGATCAATGGTGGAGTTAAAAAACCTCAAGCAGACCCTGGCTATGCAGTATATCAGGACTCTTTGAAGCTTTATTAAATAAGGTAGACTTGATAGAATCCTATGCTATTAGCTTGTATATTGGAGGATTGAAGGAAGAGATTGGCCTATCAGTTAGGATGTTTGGTCAAAAAACTTGACCGATGTGTATATTTGGTCTAAAATGGAAGAAGCTAGGCAAAATGTGAATAAGCATAGGCATGTCTCACTGCTCCCAACTCCCAGACCTAATGTACCTACTTTGTAGGAGGAACTAATAGATATGTGGGAAGTGGGATAAGAAGCGCAATGCCTTGCACGCTGCTGCTCCTAGTCATGTGTTGCCCAAACAGGCCTTTTAAAGGCTAACCCCACGAGTTAGAAGAAAAAAGGGCCAAACACCTATGCTTTTATTGTGACCCAGTACATGCCTGGACACAAGTGTCTGGTCATTGTACTCGTTAGAAGTGATAGGGGAAGAATGCATGGAGGGATGCGACTTGTTGTTGATGAAGAAGGTGTATTAATACTTTTGCTAGTGTATCGAGGAGGCTCGGTGATTTCACTTAATGCACTATCTGGTGAGAATACTTATAAGACCATGAGGGTCGAGGAGGTACTGTGGCAAACATGTTATACACTCCCTTGTTGATTCAGGGAGTACACATAATTTTTTGGACTTATACACTGCAAAAAGATTAGGTTGCAAATTAAGTAAGATGTCCCTTAGATGTTATGCGTGGCAAATGGGCATACTATGATTAGTCGTATCGGTTAAGGGGTTTGAATGGGGTTCAAGGGATCAAGTATACCACTGATGTGATGATTTTACCTCTGGGAGGCTGTGAATTGGTGCTTGGTATTCAGTGGTTGTCTACCTTGGGAGTTATCAAGTGTGATTTCAAAAAACTGACCATGGAGTACCATTACAACCAAAGGAGAGTAGTGTTGAGGGGTACTCATCACACAACTATGAAATGGATGCAAGGAAAGAAGCATAGTGGGAAGCACAAAGCAGTTTCAGCTGAGTTTTCTATGATGACTGTTTATCCTACCACCTTGTGTCATTTGGAAGCTAATGAAGATAGTGTGGACCTATTCTGAGCCAATACAAAATGTATTGATAGAGTTCAATTCAGTGTTTGATGTGCCAAAAGAGCTACCACCAAAGAGGTCCCATGATCATAAAATCCCTCTTGTACCAAACACTCCTCCTATCAACATTGACCATCAGAGACACCCTCCAAATCAGAAGGATGCTATGGAATTAATGGTCAAGGAATTATTGGATGCAGGGGTGATTAGGAACAGCCAAAGTCCTTTCTCTTCTCCTATAGTTATGGTTAAAAAGAAGGATGGTACTTGGAGAATGTGTATAGACTACAGGCAACTCAACAAATATCAGATGAAGGACAATTCCCAATACCAATGATTGAGGAGCTAATTGATGAGCTCAATGGTGCAAAGGTCTTCTCAAAATTGGATTTGAGGTCTGGGTACCATCAAATCAGAATGCATGATGATGATGTGTACAAGACTGCTTTTAGAACACATGAGGGGCACTATGAATTCTTGGTTATGCCATTTGGGCTAACAAATGCTCCCTCTACTTTTCAGTCCCTTATGAACAATGTGTTCAAAGCCTTTTTGAGGAAATTTGCCTTGGTTTTTGATGACATCTTGGTGTATAGCAGTAGTGTGGAAAATGTGCAACATCTAAGGCAAGTCTTAACTGTCATGAGTACAAACTCCTTGTTTGCCAAGAGGAGCAAGTGTATGTTTGCAACAACAAGTTAATACTTGGGTCATATTATTTACGCACAAGGGTGCTCTTTGATCCTACCAAGATAAAGGCTATGCAAGCTTGGCCTATTCCTCAAAATGTTAAACAATTGAGGGGATTTTTGGGGCTCACAGGGTATTACAGAAGGTTCATCAAACAATATGCCATTCTAAGTCAACCTTTGACTGCATTATTAAAGAAGAATGCCTTCCAATGGAATGAAGCTGCACAACAGTCTTTTGAAGAATTGAAGCAAGCCATGTCACAAGCTCCAGTGTTAGCATTACCAGACTTCCAAAAGACCTTTACAGTGGAGACAGATGCCTCAGGAGTAGGTATAGGGGCAGTATTGCAGCAAGATGGCCATCCAATTGCTTATTTGAGTAAGACACTTTCTCCTAAACACCAGGCATTATCCACATATGAAAAGGAATTCTTTGTTGTGTTAATGGCTTTGGAAAAATGGAGAGGTTATCTACTTGATAGGCATTTCAAGATCAAGACAGACCATTTCAGCTTAAAATACTTACTTGATCAGAGACTCACCACACCATTCCAAGCTAAGTGGTTGCCTAAACTCCTTGGTTATGATTATGAGATTGCTTACAAAAAAGGAAGTGAAAATGTGGTGGCAGATGCTCTCTCAAGAGTCTCTAGCAGCTGTGAGTTAAATGCTGTGATTCTCTCATTTTGTAAAATACTTTCCTTTCTGAATTCTCTCTAGAAACTTCCATTGTAACAAAATCATCTTTCATAATAACAATCCATTTTGAATCGATTCTTGTACCTAATAGATTCCTAAATGTGTTGTTGCCATTGATCAAGTGTTTTCATTTCAGTAGTGAATTCTAAACGCTTGTTTCAATTGGTATCAGAGCCAGGTTAATTGTTTCAATTTGTTACCGTCGTTTTTGTAAATATATTTATCAAAAATCCAAAAACATCTAAAAAACCTAAACATTCTTCCTAGAGTGTTTCCAAAAACCATAAAAATTAAAAAACCAACAAAACAAACCCGAACGTTAATTGTTACGTCGGCTCACCTTGAAGGTACAACCTATACACGGGGTATAAGGAAAGACTTGACATTAAATTGAGGCCGAAGAACGATCCACTCTTCGTTCCGCTCATTGCGCGTACTTTTGAGAGCTACCGAGCACCGATTGACGTGAAGGTTATAAAAATATTGAGTTTTCAAATTATAAAACCCAAAAGATTTTCCTTTTCAAATTTGTTTTAAAAACCCAAAATATTATTCTTTTATCCTCTGAACCGATAATTCTTTCTCCTTAACCTCTCTGTTTTAATTCTAATGGAAAAATCAATTATCGTCATTGTTTTCATTGCAAGGCATTATGGAAGAAACTCATTATTGTTGTTTGAATCCGAATGTGTATGTGGCGATGTGGATACCGGTTCTAAAAAATCTTGCTATTGGTGCGACTTAGCCGACAAACAATCTCGAGATGGCTCTAAAAATGTTTCGACCATCGCGCACAACGGATATGTTCTTATCGTCGTTGCCTTCATTGCCAAAGTCGTATGGAAGAAAATCAATATCGATGTTTGAAATGTATATGTGATTGGTGCGGAAATAATTGTCGAGATGGATTTTGTAATGAATGCCAGAATTTTATTAATCCAAATCCAGATCTTGCCCGTCTTTATGCACTTTAGAACAAAAGAGTGCTCTTTATAATGACATAATTGGAGAACCCTCAATTCCTACTTCCTCTCCGGTTGAGGAATATGTTTGAGCGAGATGACTCCCGTTCGAGAACCAAAGCCTATCACAAAATGGTGGAAATAGCTAACTCTTGTCCAGATAATTCTTCGATTTATCAGCTTTTGTGCATATGGTGAGAGGACGAATATGGTGGGAATTGTTCGCTTATAGCAATGGAAAATCTGGAACGGTTTCACCACAATCCTAACTATGAGACAACCGATTTTCCTAACCAACCTCAGTACCATAGCCGGAATCATACTCTTGTGAGTATTGTGGTGGTCCTCACCAAGGTTTTCAATGTCAAGTTCAATTTAACAACTCAACCTTTGGTTATGAACCTTACCCTAATTCGTCACAACAATCATATTGTTGTGAGTATTGTGGAGGTCCGACGTTAATTCGATTGTCAGATGAGAATCCGATTGTTTACGAGAAAGTTCCTTGTGACAATTACGATTATTCTTATAACCCACCTCCACAATACCAAGAAATTCAACCACAACCTTCACCATGTTCTGAAGAATTTAATCAAAAATTTATGGAAATGATGAGTGATCTTAAGAATCTTCTTGATAAATTTACCCACGGGAAAGAAGATCCTCATCAGAAGACCTATCGTGAATCATTAGCTGAAGAAGCAGCAAAAGTGATCCAACATCGTTCAACCACCTATTATTACGATTCTGATGACGATTATACTCCTCGGTGGCAATCCACTCCCGTTTAGAGCCTTTAATTTCGACCCTTCCCTTCTCTCGCCGGTTGAGAGAAGTGACGTCGTTTTGGAAGAGGTCGATAATCATATTTCTACGGACATTGTTGAACCCGTTGATTCTCTCATAATGGGGGATGAGCATCTTAATACCATTCCGGAAACGGAAGTGTCTAATGTTGAGATCCTTATCCCAATCCCAAGAGAGTCTGGGGTTGTTGTTGATATTTGTGATGAGCCTTCTCTTGATATTTCTAACGATCATGATGAGATGTTCTTCGATTCCGATTCCGATTCCGATGATAATTCTTATGGAGACATCGATTTCGTTGACGATTTACCTTCTGAGCCCGTTCACATAGAAGAAGAAAATGATTTTGAGCCAGAAGAGGAAGAGATTGAGCCCGATGATATAGAGATCGAGGATGAAGCATTACGTGAAACATTGTCGAATGTCCATCTTCTCATTTCTAAGATTGCCGCCTTAAACGATAATTCAAGTTCGCATCCTATCTCCGTTAAAGATAGTGATTTCTCTCCCGAACTTGAGACTTTCCGATTTGATGAAGAGATTAGTGGCAGTCCCACTATGGCAGATGTTTATCCTCCGATTCTTGAACGATTCTACTTCGAGATTGATATGAGCAAGGTTTTGACCGATACTCCGACAAATGACCCGATCATTGAGGATGCGATTGATGACCCAATACCACCGGGTATTGAGGATGTTGTTGATCCTGATGAGGATATGGTTGTTCTTGATGGTTTTATTGACTCTCCTTTCTCTGACGAGTCCACCATCACATATCCCGTTGAGCCGACATGTGAAGACAAGATCTTTAAACCCGGGATATGCATTGATGAGCCTTTTGTTAAAATCATTTCTGGAGAAAAGGATCCTCGGATGGATGCCTTCAGTTGTAAGCCTAAACCTCTTATCTTTTACCATGAGCTCCCGTCTTTCTTGGAGTTTTCTCATTTCTATCCGTCATCTTTTCGTCCACCCGCAAAACCACCGGATGATGGATCCTTCTTACATCATATGCCTTATCCACTCATTTTATTCTCCACCCAACCCACCCAGTCTCATTCTTTCGGGAATGAGGACACCGTTTTGACCCGGTATCTCTACTTTCTTCCCCAAGGACAAATGAATTGGGGGCGAGTCAGGCTAGCGACTTCGTTTAAAAAAGATGGCCGTGGGAGGCACCCCATGCTTATCTCTATTTTCTTTTATTTTCTAATAAGTAGAGGGTTAGCCTCTTCGATTTCTCGTGTTTGGTTGTTTGTGATGTTATGTGTAGGATTTTCCGATATGAAGACTCTCGTGCTCGAAGTTTGTCATTTTCTCCACTCGAGTTTCATGATCGATTCTGATGGAAATCCGATATCCGAAATCTTATCGACTAACGTTTATCTTTGAGCATACTTAATAAACGGCTTTTAGATTTTCGTTGATACCCTTGCTTTTAAACATTGAGGACAATGTTTCGTTCTAGTCTGGGGTAGGGTAATCTTAGATTTGATTTGACCGCTTGCTTTATTTTTGTCGTGTACTCATAGCCCGTTTTTCCTTAGAAAATGAAAAAAAATTGTGCTATATATGAGAAAATTTAAAATTTTAAGCTTTTGTTAAGTCTTTTTGATTGAAAAGTTTGCTAGTCTCTTAGATAAGAAGCTATAAAATGCGAATTCTAGCTCACAAGGCCAAGATTTTGCAAGTTTCACTGAGTGATTTTAAATATGCATGACTTGATTTCATTAGACGAAGCATTTGCTAAGTTAATATATGTTATGACACCTTGTTGACTTTCATTTGGTGAGAGTAGGAATGGAATTGACTTGACCGGTGTGTTGAGCCTAGCTTGTTCCCTTAACCATAGATAATCTAAAATTATCGTTAAGCATCCATGGATCTCATTATTTGGGATTTTAAATTTGCCGAGATCGAGAAATGATAGAGTTACTTATGAGTTTAGATGCTAAGCGTGGAGTAGTTGGTTCTCTTTAGAGCCCATCGAAGGTACTTATGGCTTTTGTTCCCACAAAATTGTTTCACCCCATATTTGCTAATAATAATTAGAGATGTTGAGTTTTTGACGATAGTTAGTTCTTTATTCTTCTTTAGGAAATCTTTGCCCATGAGAGTTGGGTACATCGAGGTACTGTCGGTGTTGCGGTGTAATAGACAATGATTTGATAGTTTGTGCTATTGTTTCTATTGTTATAAAAGCCGCAGGGTTTGGAGTTTGGCACAAAAATTAACATGAAATAAAGCTCAAATGTTTTAAAGTTGAAAAATCCAAAGCTATAAAAGTTGTCTTAGACTTCTATAAAGTCAGAGGAATATCCAAAGTCATAATAAGACTCCTGATAAAACGGTAATCCCGTTGAGTTAGTGGTTGAAAGACCAAGGGCTGAATTGCAAAAATGCAAATGTGCTGAAATAAGTGTTAAGCCAAACTTTGAACCCGGAGGATATTCTCCCTAAATCGTGTGAAATTAGGACCTTGATGTGGACCTCATTCTTGTGTGCAATGGTTTTCGAGGGAAGGTGGATAACTAATTAGCGACTTAGCTTCATATCTTTATTGGAATAAAAGTTATCGAAACGAGAATTATGAAGAAATTCATTTCTCACAAAAATAAAAAAATCTAGAGGCAAATATAGGAAAATGGGAGCAAAAGGTAATTACACAAGTAACTTCCATGGGTAGTGTTAGCATCTAGAATCATATTTAACAATGATTTCGATTTTACGCTTAGTTTGGGGACTTGTGAAAATCAGGGACGATGTATTCTATCCGTATGGTCACTTCACGTCGTGTTGTGTTTTCTACTCCGTGATCCTAACGTGTCGTTTGAAAAATGTTGGAGTTATTGATCGACATGAAAGTTCAACAAACCGTCACTCATAACCGGAATGTGCTTAATCGTAATATCTATATATGTGAAATATAAGGTAAACGGGGCGTTTTTAGAATTAAGGCTTTCTTGATCTATTTTGAGGAATCTTTGCTACTTCTTCATAGGTTTAGTAGAAAGAGATTGAAATCCTTGGTTTTAGAAGCGTGAGTTGATTGCATTACGTGGGGACACGAAAATGGTCTCGTCTGGGGTATTTTGATATGTGCTTAAACACATATCTTTTGTTTATCAAATCTGACCCAAAATAACCAAGAAAGAGCCGTTTATTGCTAATATTTGTGGTTTTTTTGAGTTTATGCTTGTGCGAGGAGGATACTATAAAACACAAAAAGAAGCCCAAATCAATTCCGAAGCACGAGAGATTAAGAGTTTGAGCTGAGTGGAAGGTCGAGATTGTGCATTTGTGAAGATTTTATTCTCTGAGGATGATTTGATCAAAGTTTGAAGAAATGTCAGAAACAGTCCCTGAACTTTCAGCAAATAACAGAAAATACCCTCAAGTTTCAAAAGTTGCAAAATCAGCCCTTGGTTTATTTGAGAATGACAACAATGGCCCTTGAAAGATATTTTAATTTACAGCCGGTCCGAAATTACTTGTACATGTTTGGTCCTTAGAATACTAAATGGATTCAAAGATAATCCTAAATCCTAACCCATTATCACTTAAGCCCAAAAAAAAAAAAAGAGAACCAGCCCAAGCCATTTCAATCCTATACCCGTAATCTAAACCCAGATTCCTAACCCGGTATATACCCCGGTCAACCCTATCACTTAAACCGGTCAAACGAAACCAAATTAATATTAAAAATCCAATCCCGCCACTTTTCCCCCAAAATAACCCAGCCAAGAACCCTAATCTACCCTTCCTATCAATTGGTACGAATCACTTAAATTGAGGGTACAATTGTCAATTCCCTGACACCTCCTGACACGTCTGACAAAGCAGAATGACATGCTGGCGATCCCCAGCAATCTTATTGGCTAAGGATGCATTAATGGCAATCAATGAGATGGATTGGAATGACAAGATAGAAGATCAATGATGAAATAAGAAAGATCCGAAGCATCCATGACCTCGGCAGGCTATTTAAAGACCCTTTCATTCACAATTCGTTTTTGTCCAATTTTCTTAAGTTTTAGAGAAATTTTGATCTTTTATTTTTTTGTCACTTAAATGTTTTCATAGTGTAGCAATTTTCTTTTCATTGTAATGTCAATTCCAGTCTTGTAAACTTACTTTTATTAAATGCAATTTGAGGTTCTCAATCTTAATCCCTTGTTAATTACTTTTTACTAAATTTCATTGATTCAATCTAGTTTACTACTCTTTTCGTTTCTTCTCTAGCTCACACAAGCTCATGAGCTTATAGTGATTCAGTTCTTCTCAAACTGTTTTATCCTCCAAGTTCTCAAAAAGTCAACAATAGTCAAACGAATTTGTTAATTCAATCTCAAGATTAATTTTGTGTTTTAATCTGCTAAAAAGTTTAGTTTTATGTTTGTTTGAGTTTAACAAATCAGTTTGAGTCCTTATACATCAAGTTCTTAAAAGCTTTTGTAAATTGTTGTTCTAAAGGGATGTTTGGATGTAGCTAGTTTATAAAATGTTAATGATTTTAGATGTCTGAATTTGAGATAAAAGAGTTTAGAAACTGTTTTTATAGCATATTCAATCTAGTTTTCAATCACTGTATGTTTAAATTTGTTTTCTAGTTATATTCAATTCTGTAAACATTCTAAATGTCCTAAACAATTTGTTCATCAGCTCGTTTCATGATACAAATTAGGTTCAAAGTTTGCTTCTATTGGTTTTATTTGCTCACTAGTTACCCTAGTTAATTTGTTCTCGGTTACATGCCTAATAGTAGTATTTAGATTGCTCAATTTAATGCTCATAATTGCTATTCGTCCATGGCAATCTCCATTTGATTATATGCTAGATCATTTGATGTTAGGACTTGGAAATTGGCTTCTCTAGTAGCTTAGGATTATAGCTTAATCTGATTTTCTCATATTTCCCCTTTAGGTGCTCATTTATTAAGCTAGATTTAGGCCCCAAGTTTCATACACTCTTAAAAGATCTGCTGCATCAGCACCCTTAGTCCCAGTACCTGTTTTGATTGTCATTTCCTCATTTCTAGTCCTTTTAGCTATAAGTTTGGATCCTGTCCTCTTGTTGGTTTCTTTCATTTATCTCATTTTAGTATGATTTTAGGATTTTGCTAGATCACTTAGATTTAGGCTTTCCATTTTGAAGGCATTTGGCTAGCTTAGTAAGAACACGTACTTGTGCTTAAATTTCTATAGCTTGAGCTTAATTGACCCATTTCTGTTGCATGAGTTTAGTATCAGTTAGAATATGGTAGTTTTAGCTTTTGGTAGCTTTGTGTAGCTTATTGAGGAGGCTATTGCTTATTTCAGTGCTTATTCATATTAGTGTGCCCAAATCATAGTTCTTGCACCAAATGGGTTTCTTTATTTTTCCTAGTTCTTTATATTATTTTATTATTCTGAAATTTCATATTTTTCACTTGTTCATTTGGTATTTTTCTGCATTTTATGTCATTTTCTAGCATTTTTAATTAGCATTTAATCCAAATAATTCAGAAAATGTTCAGACAAATGTAATTTCAATTTTCTAGTTTTAGAAAAATTAAAAAGTGATAAAAGTATTTTCCAATTTTCTTAGTTTAAATAGTATTTTCTAGCATTTTAATTAGTTTTTAATAGTATTAAATTCATAATAAATTCATAAAAAGTCAAAAAAATGTGATTCCAGTTCTGAAAATTCTCTTTAGTTATTTAAGATTTTTGAAAATTAGTTTCATTATTTTCACTTTTGTCTTTATTATTTTTAGTATTTTAGATTTGTTTTATTAGTTTGAAATTAGTTTTAAATTCAAATAAATTCCAGAAAAATCATAAAAAATAGTTTTAATTCTTAGTTAATTTTCTAATATCATTTTTAGTTAGAAAGTAATTTTAGATTATTTTTAGAACTTAGATTAGACGTAGTTGCATTTTATTTACGTTTCATTTAGTTCATTTTAGTTTAATTCGCATATTTAGGATTCCCCGTAGTGTAATTTCCCTTTTATGTTTCCCTTGCCCCGTAGTTTAGAAAACTTCAAATTATTCCCCTTTTCCCATTCAAATCCCGATAGTCGCGACGTGAGTTGGAAATTCCATTCAACCCTCGTTCGGAACGATCTCGGTGCTCAAACCTAACACGTTTGAGTTACCCACCATTACTTCACTTCTTATTATTGATCTCTTCCCGGAGGAATCAAAGATCAAGTTAAATTCCTAATGAGCTCCTACGAAAATCCTAAGTCTTCACACCAAGTGAACAAAGTTTCTTCCTCATGTAAGCAATTTAGTGACCCTCATAACACTCATGCCTGCACAATATTCCTCGAAAAAGCCTCCGTTGACTATGCATCCGCGTGTATTAATGGAACGGGAGGAAGATTCCTACAACACCGGACCTGGTTTCAATGACACCAGAAGCATGGAAGGGCAAACCGACTTCTATTGGGGTCAAACTAAGAAATTCACATCAATAATTTCTATGGCCCCATCTTATGGCCTTAACAACAAAACATTGAGGGATGTTGCAACACCTAGTCGCATTCCAAGAAGCTCAAATAGCTAAGCTCTCGGACCATTTTAACCAACAACAAGCCGAGATGGATAGGAAGATAGATAACCTCTTAAAAGCCTTTAATGACCGGGAAATTAGAGCACTCCCAAGTGATACTATAAAGAACCCAAAAGTGAATTCGATTTCGTCGACTTCATGTTCTTGTTCACCATGGGAGAGTGCACATCCATGTCCCACACACAACGGTTCACTCGGTAAATGCTATCAACAAGGGTTCCAAGCAATCCAAAATGAGATACCAAGGCCCTGCACCATTGGTAGAACCTACTCTTGAGAAACCCATCAACTAAGAACCCAAACCTAATCTAGAAGAGGAGTACAAGGAACTCCATCAAGAAAAAACGGTTCTTGAAGTCTTAGCTCATGCAACTTATTATAATGCTTTAAAAGAAAAATATGAGTTAGAACTTAAACTTGGAAAACATGGGTCCGCCTTTGTGTGAAATAATCTACCTAAGTTAGATGATCGGGCTATTTACTCTTCCATGTAGGCTTGGAACTTCCAAACCTCTCGATGCTCTAGCCGACTTAGGATCATGCATCAGTCTTGTTCCGTTGTCCCTCTATAGAAGCCTTAACTTAGGTAAGATAGAACCAACGGAAACCATCTTAGGTCTAGCCGACTGATGGTGTTGCATATCAGTAGGGATAATAAAAGACATGGTAGTACACGTAGGAGAGTTGACTCTTTTGGCGGACTTCCATGTGCTAGACATGAATAAGGACCCGACATGCCCATTACTAGTAGGAAGAGGATTCTTAGCTACCGCTAGTGCCATCATCGATTGTAAGATGTCCAAGATAGTGGTAGGAGAGGGGAGTGCTAGGTCAATTTACGATGTCAAAAAGCATACATACTACAAAGAAGAGGAAATACCACATGAGATTAGGTTAGATAGAACGCCTTCTAGATATGGACCTTGGATAGATAAGTCCTAGCGACCTTTCTACTTGGATGAAGCCTTTGCTAGTAAAGCAACTTTCCATGAAAAAGAAATGGCTAGGGACATGGAAGTGAACCCATTCGAGGATGCCTTAGTATTTAGGAAGATAACGAGTTCCGGGAAGCACCCGTCAACCTTGTCATGAATAAGTGGAAAGTTGAGAAGCCTAAACATAGATGGGATTGGGATAGACCGCCTAGTGATGGTAATGGAGAGTGGCAAATTAGGATAACAATCTATGATCCCGATGGAGAGAAGTTTGAAAAGGCATATCAAACCAAACGTACTACTAGAAACTTAAATTATAAGTTTGATCCTTATGACATTGTTAAGGATAGGCTTACTTATATCGATGCGTGGGGCACGACTTGAGTCTAGCTACAAGACTCATAAATAAATAAAGAAAAGCGCTTCGTGGGAGGCAACCCATGCTTAATTGTTTGCTTGTTAGTGTCATATATCTTTTATTGATTGTTTATTCTCATGTTTAAATTTGTAAAAATGCTTTATTTTGTTTTTAACCTCGTCTTAATTGCATATAAAGGTATTTTACATAAAGGATAAGTGTAGGGAGGATTAAACACGTTTTCAAAAGAAACGTAAACATGAGAATTGCAATTAATTAAAAGATATATGTGTGTTTGTTCTAGTCAAATGCTTGTATCGAGTCACAATGGATGTTTTCGAAATTTTTCTAGATTCTAAAGATGTAAATTTTCCGAAATTTTTTCTAGAAAATCTGAGACCGGTTTTGTCAGGATAACTTGGCGGCGTCAGGATAACCTGACTGTCAGGAAGGAGTAAAAACAACAGTTACTTGTTTCTCGTTTTTGAGCTACTTATAAATTTTTGGAATTTTCAGGTCTTAATTTTCCAGAAATTCTGTAAACATCCATTCCACAAGCATTATATGCTAGTTTAATAGAGTCTTATATATATTATTACCGCCGATTTTACGTGAAGGTTTCGTTTGTTTTCTTCAAGTGTGCGGGTTTTATTTATCAAGAAGAAGATACATAAGATTGGAAGGAGCTTTTCACGCATACATTCTTCTTGAAAAGAATTTAACCACCACTTTACAGGATCCTACCGAATAATCAGGGGTATTAGTTTCTTTCTTTTTTAATTACCTTCCATTATCATAACTTTGATACTTTCGGGGAACATTGGGGACAATGTTCAGTTTAAGTGTAGGGAGGGAAAATAAAACGGGAACTTTGAAACTATACTTATCCTTGATTATTTTCTTTGACCAATTGTATTTGTGTAATAAACCATGAGCAAATGTCGGTTAGGGTAATTTTGGCGCCAAATTTTTAATTTTTCATGACATATAGGAGTGTGCCATTAGTCTTAATAAAGCATCTCACGGATAGGAAGTTATATGACTAGCACAAAAAACCCTTTACCACTTAAATTCCACCCAAAATGTGAGGATCACCCTTAGATTAGTAGGAATTAAAGCATTCATCTTTAATGCTTATAGTGTGAACCGGTAGTATATTAGATTCTAGAACTTGTTTTGTGATGCATCCTGAGATCGCTAGTAAGACTACACTTGTGTAGTTAGGAATAACTAAATGATAAGAGGCATTAGGATAACCCTTGTTTGATACTCGTAATATAATTACTTCTTCCACATCGGTTGAGTAATTCCCCACACCCTTGCGTTGTACTCACTTTTAGTACACGATAACCCTAGTTAACCCCTCTGAGCCTATCCTTTTCGCGGTTCTCGTGATGTTTCGGTTTTCGGAATATCAATGAAGAGCATTGTTTACACACCCCCAAATGTACACCCAAATCGCCTTAGCCTACCTTGTATGCACTCACTTTTAGTGCATTATTGTTATCATACTAAACCCTTAGTTCAATTATCTAGTTGCTTGCATGAGTTGCTAAGTCGAGTCATATCCTTTGTGTACAGTTTTGGGACGATTGGGACTCATGGGAAAAGTTAAAGTTTATAAAATGACGGGAAGGGAACGTTAAATTCAAATTCCCTTTGTTTGCGTAATAATGTACTCCAAGTGTTTTGATATTTTCAATTTGGGTCAAATTAGTGTTAGAATAATAGAAACTCAAGTGTAGGGATGTGCCTATAAATCCCTATTACTTTGATGTTACCGTAGAGGATGGTAGAGTAAAAGTGTATATAAAAAAAAAAAAAAAAAAAAACGTTCTACCATCCTACATCTATCTTTAAATTTATGTTTCTTTGTTTCAGTTATCTAGAGTTTAGAGTGTCGAGTCTTGGCTTAGCAACGCCATTCTTCGTATGCTTGTAACATAAAGATTTTTGACTTGCCACCACTAAATAGCCTATCCCACCAAACCCTTTGTTTCCCTACCGTAAGCCTAACATTACAACCCTTTAAAGACCTCTTTGATAGTCTTTCCTAGGTACTTACGCCAAAGCGATGGAGATTTGATCTATTCTCAAGCCTATGGCAATCTATGTACTAGGACCGGTTAATGAGTTTTATCTTCCATTTCCAACTTGTTATATTTCATATACACCCGAGAGATGTGAGTATCCAAACACCCTATGTGAGGTGCTAGTATGTAATTTCCGTGCTTGTTATGACTTTTACGGGGCTTATATGTGTTGTGGATTGTTCTAAACCAATGCTTCATGACCCCTAACTTATAAATTAATTGGCTAAAAGCACATTTGCTTGAGGACAAGCAAATACCAAGTGTAGGGATATTTGATAAGGTTTTAAAATGTACCTTTTTGAGGGGTCGTTTAATCCCTTATTTGATCACTTTTGTATCCGTTATTACTTAATATCGTTCCTTTTCACTTTTTAGGTCTTTTGAAGGCAAATTGCTGGAATGGCAATTATTTGGACGAAAAGCGCGGATATCACGAAAATGGCCAAAGTCAAGAATGAGACACTTTGGCGAAATACAAGGGGGCGTCAGTGTTATTTGCGGCCGTCGCATAACTTTGTGACGGCTCGATAGCAAATTGCTTATTTTCAAGTGGTGTCGAGCTTTAAAAAGTAGGCGTCGCAACTGGACGGACCTAGATTTGATCCAGGCGTCGAGGAAGCTGAAGGGGCGGCATCATAAGTATAAGGTGGCCGTCCCAAGACTAACGTGGCCAAGACGAAACCTAATGACGGCGACGGCGGCGTCACAATTCATAAGGCAACGCCGTCCAATTGTAATCTTATATATAGAATCCGAATTTTTAGTTTTCATGTGTAGTTATTTGGAGTAAAACCTAAACCGAACCAAATGTCTTGCAGGTATTTTAGGGTTCCAAACCCTATCTTACAACAAGATAAGTGTTTTACTTCATTAATTCAATTATGTCTTCAATTACTTGTGTGTATGCTTGCATGTTCTCCATGTCCGGCTAATTTATTTGTGTGTTTGCTTAGGGAATATGAAACTTAACTATTGAATATTGATTGGTTGTCTCTTATCTTAATTGTTAATGATCTAGTAATGCGATAGGTCATTCGTTGTGTAGTTAATGCTTGATTAATCTTTGTGAACCTTTGACTATAACACCTAGAGTAGTTGTAGGCTAAACCATCCAAAGAGTACCTTAGAGTTAGAGTTTATAATTCCTAGAGATTTTGTAGACGAGACCCTTTGGTAGTTTCAAAGAGTTAGGGATAAACGCATACCCTACGACTTTAGACACACAACGCGATTAAGAATAAGGACGTGACAATTTAACCATCAATAGGAGATAATTAAGGAGTAATAAAACCTAAGTAAACACATCTTTAACTATCATCGAGCACACAATAATTAGACATAGACTACATACACCTTAGATTAGATAATTAGACAAGTAGAGTAATCGGTAGAAATACCAACCCCAAATCCAAACCCCGAGATTCGTACCTTTCCATTTCCTAAAAAATATAAAAAGAAAAAAAAATAATCTTCCTCAACCCCAACCTTAGTAGTAACTTCTCACTAGCATTCCTATTCCCCTAGAGAACGATATCAATTCCCGTGGCTTACCATAATACTACACTACAACGATTAGGTTCACTTCCTAGGGTGTTGAAAAACTTGCTCGACAAAAAGGAAGTTCCTTTGACCCCGAACGACGCGTGTAGCGTTATCAAAGATACCCCTAGATAAACCCTTTTGAGCCATTCCTTTCATTTTTTCAACCAAATATATTGTTTCGTTACACCTATACACCTTAGCCTACCTTAGTCTTTATTTGTGATTGGGAAGTCATCATTTGCCTAAGTTCAAGGTTCGAATGGAAAGGTTTGGAAATCACGCTTTAATCGGCAACATTTATGAAGATCATTAAAGACCCCCCGAATTCCCATTGTTCATCTCAAGTGGGGGGATGTTATGTTATTATGTTATGTTGAAAAAAAAAATAAAAAAATGATGATGATTCGAAAAAAAAAAGTTGATTGAGTTATGATATTGTAAAGTGCGATGTTATAAGCACTTTAGTATGAGCTTTATTGATTAGTATCGAGGAGGCCACCTCGGTCACATTTGAAGATTGAAGTTGGTAGTTATGCCAACAGAAGAAGAAAAGGTAGTGTGCCCATCATGACGTCCTCTAATGACACATCTACCTTGCATTTCATGATCCGGTTTCTAGACTTCTAAGCTTGAACTTTGGGCAGACGGTAAGTGGCGATGACTTCATTATAGATTTATACTACCTGCTTGTTTTTCATTTTACACCAATTATATATCCCATGTCTTATCCTACCCTTTAGTCATGAAGCTTGTCTAGGTGAT
>OU343216.1:78167330-78195645 GCA_910596185.1 Chrysanthemum makinoi | reverse complement strand
CTTTGCTTGCCCTCAAGCAAATCTAGGAAAAACATCCACTGGCACGAGATTGTGATTATGAAGAATGTGATGCAAATCAACCAAGTATAAATACGAGAGAGGATTCATCAATTATATTTTCTAAAGGTGGAACATCAAGATGTTTGACAATATCCAATGATTTTATTGCATGATTAACATTTCAAAACACCTCACGAAAAAGGAACGAAATATAATTCACTCAATCACTCATTTTTAGTGGAGTAACAAGATAAATCACACTCATTGCTCAGTCATGATTAGATTATTACCATAAGCTTGTACAAGAAACAAAACTCCACTGACGTGGTGTGAGCACCAAGTAAAAACATCTAAAGAGGACTTTTATTCGGGTTATAATGATAGGCTAAGGGTTAAGGGTATGGATAAGGCATGGGAATGTATATGAAATTGGTGTTAAAATAAAAATGAAATCAAGTCTAACACCCGTGTTGCTAGCTACCAAACATTCCACGAATCAAATAAATGATTATAGCTTCGATTTCTTCTTTTCCGCTTTCCACAGCTTTTTGCTTTGCCATGACAATTGTTCTTTGATCATAGCACATTGGCTATTATTTTCATACTTTCAACACACTTTTTTTTTTAACATAACCTCATGCATGGCTCAATCAATCTCACGAGATATGGTACTCATAATCATTTGAACAATCTTCACTTTCCAGGTGACTAGCAACCAACCGTTTAGACATTGATACGGGGGAGGCTAAGGTTTAAAGTGTAAAATCTTTTTTTTTTTTTCTGGGTGAAGCAAAAATGAAAAGGATGGCTCAGAGGGTGTAACTAGGGGTATCTAGTGCTAAAAATGAGCACTACAAATGGGTCCATGTGGGTGGTTAACTAACCAACGCGGATAGCTAATATATCATTAGATGTAAAATGGAAGGCCATTTGGGTTAAATCCTAATGTGCCTCTTTATCACACGAATTCACTTATATCACACGAATGCGATCTCACTGCGGTCTGGTAATGATTTACAAGTACAAGTTCTAGAATAAATAAAATCACCGGCACACTCATAGCAAAAAGATTTCAAGCATAAAAGATGTATGCTTTATATGAAATAGGCTCAAATCCTCACAATTTATGAAAAAGGGTATAATATGTGCTAGCAAATGTTTATCGATCCCAGAATGGATTGCAATAGTAATCGGAACACATCTCGAAGTTTCAAATATTACCAGTTTTACCAGTGGATTGATCTAGTTATTCTAATATATAATCCTAAAAGCGTGAAAACAACTAGATCACAAGGGCAAACAAAATTTAAAATTTAAGCATGAAAACTCTAATTTTTCCTATTCACCCCCACACTTAAGTTCAACCAAAGGTTAAAACTTTGGGGAGTGACCACAGAAAATCAAATCTGAAACACACGGGTTGCCTCTCGAGAAGCGCTTGTTTTATTACCGAGTCATCAACCTGACTCGAATCTTCCCGAATTCATTTGGCCACAAGAGCAGCCTTGAACATTTTAAAAAGTTCGGGGATGTACATGAATTCTTCACCAGTAGCTTCAATATCGTCCCAGACGAATTCAGCAGATGGTTTCCAAGGAACAATTTGTGGGATTCTTCCTGGAAATGGTGCTACAAAGGTGATAGTTTCGAATTCATTTTCATGGGAAACTGTGGCAACTGAAACTTCATTCGTTTGCTCCTTGTCGTAATATAATTTGATTCGGTGCCCATTAACAATGAAACTTCCACCCTGTTTGTCATAGAGTTCGACATACCCGGATGGATATCCATGTTTAAAGATATATGGTCCAAACCATTTTGGTTGTAATTTAGGAGCTTTGAATTTGAATTTCATGTTGAAAAGCAGAACTTTATCTCCGGCTTTGAATTCTTTTCGAACTCGTAGCTTTTTATCGTGATAAGCTTTTGTTCTAGCTTTATACAGTTTGGAATTTTCATAAGCTTGGAGTCTTAATTCATCGAGTTCGTGCAATTGCGGGAATCTCTTTTCTCCAGCTATTTTGAGATCGGTGTTACAGTTTCTGAGAGCCCAATAAGCACGATGTTCAACTTCGAACGGCAAATGACAAGTCTTTCCATACAAGAGTCTGTAAGGAGTTGTGCCAATTGGAGTTTTATAAGCCGTACAAAATGCCCACAGAGCATCGTCAAGTTTCTTTGCCCACACTGAAGAATTGTCCTTCACTGTTTTCTCTAGTATTCTTTTGAGAGCTCTGTTGGTATTTTCAACTTGACCACTGGTTTTTGGATGATAGGCAGTCGCGAATCAGTGATGAACTCCATATCTTTTCATGGTTTTCTCCATTTGTTGATTACAGAAATGAGTTCCTCGATCGCTTATCAAGGCCTTGGGAATTCCATAACGAGCGAAAAGCTTTTTGAGGAAATTAACAACGATACGATCATCGTTTGTTGGTAAAGCCTCAGCTTCTGCCCATTTGGACACATAATCTATAGCAACGAGAATGTATTCGAATTTGTGGGATTTAGGAAAAGGTCCCATGAAATCTATTCCCCAAATATCGAATATTTCACACACTTGGATACCTGTTAATGGCATTTCATCTCTTCGAGAGAGATTGGTGGTTCTTTGGCAAGCGTCACAATTTTGAACAAGTGTATGTGCTTCTTTGAATATTGTTGGCCAATAGAATCCAGCATCAAAAACTTTTTAGCTGTGGTGGAAGGACCATAATGTCCCCAGTTGGGCCATGATGACATTCGTCAAGAATCTTGCGGGTTTGAACCGAAACACATCTTGGATCATTCCGTCGGGACACATTTTGAAAAGATATGGCTCTTCCCAAAAATAGTATTTAAGTTTCGAAAAGAATTTGCTTCTTTGAGCATGAGTTAGTCCTTTTCGGAGAATTCCTCCCGCGAGGTAGTTCGCAAAGTCAGCAAACCAAGGATCGTCAGTTCCATCGATGGTCATGAGAGTTTCATCGGGAAAATAGTCATTGATTTCCTCTTCTTTTAATTCCTCAAGATCGGGATTTTCTAGACGAGATAAGTGATCAGCAGCAAGATTTTCTGCTCCTTTCTTATCTTTGATTTCGATGTCAAATTCTTGGAGTAGCAAAATCCATCGAATAAGACGTGGTTTAGCATCTTGCTTGGTGAACAGATACTTGAGCGTTGAATGATCGGTAAAAACGACTGTTTTTGAGAGCACGAGGTAGGATCGGAATTTGTCGAATGCGAAAACGACGGTCAGTAATTCCTTTTCAGAATAAAGATAATTTCTGAGCACTATTCAGTGTCTTGCTAGCAAAATATATAGGCCGAAAGTGTTTTCCTTCACGTTGGCCTAAGACGGCTCCAACAGCAAAATCGCTTGCATCGCACATAAGTTCGAAGGGTAGTGACCAATTAGGTGAAACCATTATCGGAGCACTAGTAAGTTGAGATTTCAGTGTTTCGAAAGCTTTTATGCAATCAACGTTGAAGTCAAAGATAGATTCTTTCTCAAGAAGTTTCGTCATCGGACGAGATATTTTTGAAAAATCTTTGATAAATCGGCGGTAAAACCAGCATGTCCTAAAAAACTTCTAACGGCTTTGACGTTAGTTGGTGGTGGAAATTTTGAGATAACATCGACCTTTGCTTTGTCTACTTCCATTCCTGCACTGGAGATTTTGTGGCCAAGCACAATTCCTTCGGTTACCATAAAGTGACATTTTTCCCAGTTAAGGACAAGATGTGCAGCTTCGCATCTTTCGAGCATTTTATTGAGATTAGAAAGACAAGCTTCAAACGAGTCTCCGAAGACTGAAAAGTCATCCATGAAAACTTCCATGGAGGTTTCTAGCATGTCTTGGAATCTGGCGATCATACACCTTTGAAAAGTTGCAGGTGCATTGCAAAGACCAAAAGGCATATGCCGATACGCGTAGGTTCCAAAAAGACAAGTGAAAGTGGTCTTTTCTTGATCGTTAGGATCGATAGGAATTTGGAAATATCCTGAAAATCCGTCGAGGAAACAAAAGAATTTATTTCCTGCCAGTCTTTCAAGCATTTGATCCATGAACGGGAGTGGAAAGTGATCTTTTCTGGTGGCTTTGTTTAACTTACGATAGTCAATACAAATGCGCCAACCAGTGACAGTTCTAGTTGGAACTAGTTCATTTCGTTCATTAGTCACAACCGTCATTCCTCCTTTCTTGGGAACACAGTGAACAGGACTAACCCAAGGGCTATCCTCAATTGAGTAAATGATTCCAGCATCGAGAAGTTTTATGATTTTCTTTTTAACAACTTCTTTCATGTTGGGATTGAGTCGACGTTGACGTTCTACCACAGGTTTAATCCCTTCTTCAATTGATTTTGTGTTTGCAGAAATTAGGACTAATTCTTGGGATGTTGGATGTTTTCCAAGCGAAAGCTTGTTTGTGATTTTTGAGGATAGAAACTAAACTTTCTTTCTCACTATCCTCGAGCAATGAAGATATGACTACTGGAAGAAGTGATTTTTCCTCCAAGTAAGCATATTCAAGATGATCTGGGAGAGGTTTGAGTTTGAGATCTGTGGGTGGTTCTTCGATAGAGGATTTAATTCGCATCTCGTCATTGAAAGTTATTTCTTCAAAATTTTCTTCCTCTTCCTCCACTTCTTCTTCTTCTGAATTATCTCCTTCGAATTCTACTTTCATGAAATCATCAAACTCTTTGTCAAAGTCTGTTTCATTGATTTTTTCGGAAGTAGTCATGAATGGATCGGATTCGTTAAGTAATGTGTCCAATTCTTCATCAGTGACTTCATCAATGATATCGATGTTAAAATAAGTGTCATCACTGGAATGTGGGTAGCGCATCGCTTTATCGATTAGAAAAGTGATTCGATCTTCCCCAACTCCAAGGTTGAGTTCTTTTCCTTTTACTTTGATGATTGCATCAGCCGTATTTAGGAAAGGTCTCCCTAAGATGAGTGGAACTTTACTATCTTCTTCCATTTCCAAGATCACAAAGTCCACGGGAAAAATGAATTTACCAACTTGGACGAGCATATTTTCGGCAATACCCACAGGATATTGATATGAATGATTCGCTAATCGAATGCTCATCTTTGTTGGTTTCAGGCTGTTGTTGCACAACTTGGAATACAGCGAATAAGGCATCAAATTGATACTTGCGCCAAGATCGGCTAAAGCATCACATTTAACATTATTCCCGAAAGTACATGGAATAAGAAAGCTCCCATGATCTCCGAGCTTTGGTGGGATCTTGTTTTGGACAATAACCGAGCATTCTTCGTTAAGGAAAGTAGCTGATATTTGCTCAAGCTTGCTTTTGTTATTAAGAAGTTCTTTCAAAAATTTCCCGTAATTGGGCATTCCGGCTATGACATCAATGAGAGGAACATTGAGTCTAACCTCCTTGATTATTTCAATAAACTTCTTATAATGCTCTTCCATATTTTCTTTCTTCAGGCGTTGAGGATAAGGAATCTTTGGCGTATACGCCTTGACGGATGGGATGTTTTTCTTTTTGGTGGTTGGAGTTGTGTTTGGTTCCTCGGTTTCATCCTCACTATCAATGGTGACAGGAGTATTAGGATTTTGTGGTGGATCGTACGAGAGACCTCTTCTTGTGAAGACAGCATTGATATGTTCATTTCTTGTTTGTGGTGGACGGTACGTCTTATCATTTGATGGTTTTGGGTTGGATTGGGTATTACTTGGCAATGAACCAGATGGTCTAGAGGAATGTTGGTCAGAAAGTCTGCCAAACTTGTTTTCAAGATCTTGGATAGATGCTTGATGATTTTTTGTCCTTGCTCAACTTTGGCTTTGAGATTGAAAAATTGAATTTCGATAAAATCATTTGAAGATTTTTGAGCGACCACGAATTCTCTTATGGTTTTCTCGAATTCGGTTTATTCCATCTTTTTGTCTGGGTTTTGTGGTGGTGGATCGTCAGTTCGTGTTTGAGAATCACGGTTGTCATCCCTTGGTCGGCGATCTTGCCAATTTCCAGAATTTCGACCATAATAATTACTACGATATCCTCCTCCACGGTATCCTCCTTGAGCGTAACTCGCTTCTCCTTCCTTTGGTCCACCCATAGGTTTGCACTCGGACGATGGATGATTTCCTCCACAATTATTGCATCCGTCTCGCATTTCCTTCATTTCATCTTTGATGTCTTTGTATTGCGAGTCGATTTTTGAGGTTAACGCTTCCATTTTCTCCATGAGTTTTGAAGCATCGGTGCTTTCGACAAAAGCAACAGTTTTTCGGAGAGGTTTAGTTTTGGAATCTTTGGACCAATCAAGTTTGAGAAGTACTCGATCTTCGAGCAATTGATGTGCATCGTTGGGGGTCTTATAGAGAAAAATTCCTCCAGCATCAAGGATGCCTTGAGAGATTTCATCTAATCCATGGTAAAAGATTTGGATAATGGTTCCTTTGGATAGTCCATGTCCATGACAACTACGAAGCAAATCTTTCATTCGAAGCCAAGCTTCGACAAGTGATTCGTTTGGGTTTTGGGTGAAAGCACGAATTTCTCCCATTAATCGATCAAACATGGTAGGTGGAAAGAATCGGCTTACAAAAGCTTGCCTCATCTCCTCCCAAGTATTGATGATTCCTGGTGTTAATTCATTATACCATACTTTAGCATCTCCGGCGAGTGATGACGGAAAAAGTTTGAGTTTGATGGCATTGACATCGGTGTCGCCATAACGGAACATGCCGCAAATTTCGATGAATTCGGCAATGTGCTTGTGCGGATCGGCCCGCGCACGGCCATCGAATTGACGGTCTTTGATCATAGAAAGGTGATGTCCTTTCACGGTGAAGTTGTCACCAAGATTGATAGCAACAATAGCACTTCCGGGAGTTGGTGCTACGGCTCGGTTGGTTCCCCACATGGGTTGATCGTCCGCCATGGGAAAAGGCAAATTGGTGAAAGGATTGTAAACAACTTTGGCTTCTACGAGGTTATCAAATGGTGGGTTTGGTACTCTTGGTACACGATTTTCCAATGGTATGAAAAGTGTTCTTCATCTTCTTCTTCGAATTAAGCGTTGGGGTTGGTAAGAGGTGTAATTGGTTCTATTCCGTTTCGAGTGTTCATACAATGTCCTAGAGAATCCGGGCAATATCTAAACACACGGACAAACAACGAAAACAGTTTTTCTAGGACAGATTGGGTAACCGGATCGGTTGCGGGTTGCGATCGATCGGTTAGACCAGTTGGGTAATGGGTAAAATCGTAACCGATTCGGTTGAAGGACAACCGGATCTGGTTAAGGTTTATGAGAGAAAAATTTTGGTTGAATCGTTGAGGGAAATTCAAAAACTTGCTTTGAAACACAATCAAATCCCCCGGCAAAAAAACTTGATGTGCTTTGGGTGTGTACAAGTTTTAAATTTATAAAAGGTGAATTACCAATATTACCAATAACACATACGAGCAAGTATACTCGTCCATTATAGCAAGATTATGAAGGTAAGTCGGGATCGTTCGCAGGGATTTGAGTGAATCTAAGCACAAGTTTGAATCAACAGAGTCTATCCAAAACATATAACAAAGCAAATAGATATAATGAAATTCAGATGATTTAAAACTACACTTGCTTAAACTAGTCTCATATCATAGATTAATGTGATTGTGTTAACCTCTTAACATGTTGGTTATGATAATTAGTTGGTGAACTAATCTATTGTTCTTACAAGTTAAACCTTCGTCAAGATTTTAGTTCATAAAAACAAGCATTAAGTTTAACCAATCAATTCAAGATCAATTCAAGTTTCATAAGTCTACATACATAAACTTAAACACAAAAACATCCACTTGTTTCATCAAATTGCTTAAGAAATGGTCAATACAAAAGGTAACCGATCATAGACAAAATGCTACAATTGATTCTCAACAACTAATCTTACGACCTTTTAGATGTTTCCAACCAATCTAATTTGATAATCAAAAAGCGTTTCTATTACAACCACACCTTAGTTCCTTTGTATAATCAAGAATAATGGGTAAAAACAATCATCCCTAGACAAAATGATTATGACTAGTTGAATAACAATAAGTTCTTTCGACCTCAACAATTACTATCAATTAGCCAAACTTGATTAACAAATGTCACTATGAAACTTTAGCACAATTGGATCTTAGAATCAACTTGAAATTGAATTAAAACATGTTAACACAATCACTAACTAATCATATGATAATCAACATCATTTAAGCAAGTGTATAAAGAAACTAGCGACTCATAGCAAACATGAACATAAACTCATAACTTTGAACATTAGAAAACATGATTAAAAGTCTTACAATGCTTGGAATAAGATTACAAATGGTGAAGTAATGATTCCCAAAGTATTAGGGTAGACTTCTTGGTGATTTGGCCTCCAAATGTGGAACTTCTGGAACTTCAAACTTCCCTGGACTTCTAAGGACGAATTTGAGAGCTTAAAGCTTTGTTTGATGAGTAGAGAGATTTATATTTGAAGTGTGTGTCTCATATGCTCACAAATGGTCACTATTTATACTAATTCCAAAGCCTAGGGTATTAATTGCTGAACTTGGCCTCCAAGGAGTAAGGAAGGGACTAGAATACACCAAGAGAAGGACCTAGAATCGTTTGGATGCAAAGGTGTTAGGAATTAGAAATTCCCGGTATTAAAGAGTCGGTCACCTCAAGTATATGTAATCGTTAGAAAGCTCGTAGTCATAGTAATATTTAGTTAAGTAGTATTTAGTTAAGTAACACCGTGGAGGACGGACGGGTCTTTACCCTTTGTATGCACGATCCACGCCGATGTGTGGCGATTTATGTAAGACTATAAATACTCTCTACCTCCCAAGGTAGAGAGTTGGAGCTCATAATAATATCTTTCACTTTCTCTCACTAAGTTCCCTAAACCTCTAACTTTCTCTCTCTAGAATTCCATCTATATGCTACCTTGTGTTAATGTTATGATGTGTATGTGAAAAGTTATATCTTACAATTGGTATCAAGAGCCATGGTTAGATCATATCTTACACATCTTTGGATTTCTAGTGGTTTTAGGTGGTTTTTGAGTTTGAAAAAGTTTAGTGGTTTTGCATCATTTGATTGATTTCTAGTGTTAAAGTTTTGATTTTGGTTGTACTTTTATGTTTAGAATCATCAAAAGTGTTTAGGTTTTCATTTGGTAAGCTTGAATCATCTTGGTTGGGTTGTTTTGGATTGAAAAGTGAGGTTTATATGGTTTTTTCAAGCTAGCGACTTAGCTCACGGAATATTTTCTTGGTAGCGACTTGCTTCACATTTTTGTAGCGACTTACGGTGTTGGAGCTAGCGAGTTAGATCTAGCGAGTTAAAGTACAAGTAGTGGATTCTCCACTACGGGTAGCGACTTGTGGTAGCGACTTGGTCAGGAGCGAGTTGCTCTTTAGCGACTTGTGTCTCTAGCGACTTGTGTAGCGAATTGCTGCCAAATTTTGATTAGCGACTTGGTGCGTAGCGAGTTACTACTTAGCGACTTGCTTTTCTTTAGCGACTTGGGACTCTAGCGACTTAGGGGTGTAGCGAATTAAGGGTTAGCGACTTAGTGCATTAATTTCTAGCGACTTAGTGCATTAATTTCTAGCGACTTAGTGCATTATCTTCTAGCGATTTAGTATTTTATCATCTAGAGTTTTGAGTGATTGCTTACGGTTTTCTCTTGATTTAGTAAAATCCCGTGAAAGAATCCATTTCCGGTTTAATCATAGAGCTATAAAATCCGTATAATCTGTTAACATGTCTACCAAGCGTTCCCCTTTGTTATCTCCATTGTTGCGAAGATGTTCAAGCGGTGGCTCGGATACTCGTCCACCCATGCTTGGAAGCCGACTACGACTCTTGGGCTCAACGAATTGTATTGCCTTGGAAAGGAAAATGGTGTCAACATTCTCAAATCCATTGATGAAGGACCATATCGAGTTGAGACGACTAGAGACATACTTGATACTAATGCAGATGGTACTACTGTTTACGGAATGGACAGACCTAAGATGTATGATGAGCTTGATGATAAGGATAAAAAGAGATTTGATGCAGATATCGGGGCTTCAAACATTGTTCTTCAAGGTCTTCCTAAAGACATCTACAAGCTGATCAATCATAACACAGATGCTAAGGCGGTTTGGGACAATGTTAAGATGCTTCTCTCGGGTTACGAATTAACTATGGAAGACAGAGAATCCCAACTCTATGACGAATTTGAGCATTTCAAGATGAAACCGGATGAGAGTGTCTATGAGTACTATGTGAGATTTCATAAGTTAGTTAATGACATGAGGAACATCCGAATGACTATGCCTAACATTCAGTTGAACTCAAAATTTGTGAACAACATGAATCCCGAATAGCACAAGTTTGTTACATTGTGAAGCTCACTAAAGGATTGAAGAATACAAACTATGAGCAACTCTATGCCTTCCTCCTTGAGAATGAGAGACATGCTATGTTTGAAAAATAATTCTCAATCGGTTCAAAACCAACGAGGGAGAGACAAGCTCGTCTAATGACTCTGACTTTCTACTCAAACATCGGAATCACAACCAAAGCATCACAAGTCATACCCTTGGGTAATGGTAATCACAAACTCATTCCTGAACCTATGTACAAACAAAGCGATGCTGATACTCACGTGGGTAGCTTCATTAATCAACTAGCTCTTCTCATCGGTCAAAACATGAATACTCTCCCACAAACCAACAACAACCTCGAGCGCATCTAACCCACACAATCAAGCCACTATTAAAGATGGAAGGATCGTGGTGCAACCAATACAGGAAAGACAGTATGATCGAGGGGCGAGGTGGAGCTGGGAGAGGTTATGTTGGAAACCCGAATCGAGGAAGGAATGGTAACCAAGGTCAAACTAAGCTCATCAAATGTTATAACTGTGGTGGAGAGGGACACATTGCAAGGGACTGTACATCTCCAAAGCGCCCACAGAATCTGATTACTTGAGAGAAGATCTTGCTGGCTCAAGCTCGGGACAATGGTGCTACTGAATGAAGAGGAATTCTTGTTTCTTCTTGAGGGCAATGCCAAGACCTATGATGCAGATGTGGATGAGCAACCTATTCAGGAGATAGGTCACAATCATCAGAATGCCTTTCAAGTCGCTGATTGTGATGCATACGACTTCGATGTGGATGATGGACCTCGGCACACACAATTTTTATGGCTAGCATTTCTCCAATGGTTTCTCCCAAGGTCTCTTCTTCATCACTAGCTGGGCCATCCCATGACAAGCTCATCTCGGAGGTATTAAAACTATACGATGATCGATGTGCACGGATGCATGACAAAGTACAATCAGCTGAAACTATTGAATCAAATATTGAAAATATGGGTAATATCAATATTGTCCCATATGATCAATACGTGAAACAAAGTGAAAGTGAAGTTGTACCAAGTGATGCATCTTCTGCAGTCAACAATGACTATGTTTTGATGAATACCTTGCATGTGCCCACGATGATTCCATTATTTCTGAACTAAATGCCTATAAAGAACGTGTTGCTATTTCTGAACAACGTGCAAAATTTAAGTTGACCACTCGTGGCGAGGAAATGGATAACCAAGTAAGTACAATAATTAGAAAAAGTAAGTTTAGAGAAGAAGTATTGAAACAAGAATTAAATTCCTTGCAAGAAAAACTCTCTAAAACATCTAAACAAAAACAAGAACTTCAAGAAAATGTGAAAATGCTTAAGCAAGAATTTAATGCAAAGGAATCAAAACTCTTGAGAGATTTTTCTAATCTGAAAACTTTGAAAAACAAACTTGAGAACAAGTTGTACATACAAGGAAACACCATTCAGATTGCTCACATGGTCACTAAACATCGAGTCTTAAGCGATAAGCATAGCATTCCCCTTGTTGAGGAACCGAATTCAGAGGTAATTAAAAAGGCTAGAAATGCTCATAAGGTGCTTTATGATGGTAATGAAATTCTTAAGCCTAGGCAGAAACCTAGTTGCGTTGAGTGCACCGAGGAAGATAAGAAATCAGATGAAGTCACTAGGGAAAAGATGAACAAAAACTAGATGAAATGCAAAGAGAAAAAGATTATTATCACACCCCATGACTACAAGAAGGAAAACTGGATTTCCTTGAACATGTTTAAACCTCAAACATTGTTGACCCCGAACAAGTGTTCGGAAAAAGGATATGGACTTGCAAAAGTGAAAATCTTGTTGAAAAGAATCCCCTTGTAGGAAATTCCTAAAGCGTGTATCCTCCAAATACACCAATGCATTTAGTTCCTAGAACTATTGCCACTAAGAGCAAGACCTTAATCAGTCAATATGTTATTCTTCAACTATTTGTTGATTTTGAGAAAACTTGTAAAAAAAGGATCACACCCATTTGGGATAATGGAAGGGGAAAGGGGTTTTGAGCAAATGAAAGAATGTTATTTAACCGAGGTCATGCCTTTCTTTAAACAACTAAAAGATCATTTTGAGAGTCTTAAAAAGGGGACAAAATGGATATTAAAGAAATGGAAAAGGAATTTGATGCAATGGTAGTTGAAGTTAGTGATTATGGGCGTGCACTAAAATATAATGAGATTGAGAGGAAGAACTTGCATACCTTAAATGAGACTCTTATTACTGAATGTGTTGCTCAAGATATCTTTTTCATTGCTTCAAATTGCTCTATTAATGCTTCCAAATTTCATGAACTATCTGTGGCCTGAAAGTCTCCCATGATCGTGTCATTGAGCTTGAAAAAACTAATTCGAACTAAAGCGAGAAAATTGAATGGATGATCACAACAATTTGGTTAAACATTTTTCTAAACTGGAAGTTGAGCATTTTAATTTACAACTAAAATATCAACATCTTAAAGAAAATGTTAAAACTTCAAATATCAAGACATCGTCAGATGCTCCAGAGTTTGATGCAGTTTTCAAATTAACAAACGTGATGAACAGATTCAAGCTCAGTGCAACACGATGAGAAAGTTGAAAGCCCAAATCTCTCAATTAAAGGGTCAAACGAACAATAAGACAGGCTCCCAAATCCCTCCTTCTTTAGATTCTCGGAATTCTCAAACTTTTCATCTTCAAAACTTAGTTGATGCCTTACAAAAGGAAAACGAGAGTTTTCTAGAAGAAAATGAAAAAGTTAAGCGACATTTTAAAGAGTTATATGATTCAATGAAAGTCACCCGTGACCAAAACAACGAAAAATAACGTCTTTACAAAAGGAAATTGAGAATCTAAGAAGTCGGGAAATGGGAAGCGCCACTTGTTTTCAATAAGAATGTTGTCTCAAAGTCACCCTTAGACTGCAAATACACTGTGACAGTTAAATATATTCCTCCTCATCTTAGGAATAATGAACATGCTTTTCATGAATACCGTGCTCACCTTAAGGATAGTCTAGAATGTCTCCGTGAGATTGTCGAAGAGGATTTCATTAACAAACCTCTTGATAGTGAAATTAGGTTTGCTTGCCTCCAGGCCAAACGATCTCAAGAGTTGCTAGAATGTGTAATTGCCACATGTCCAAAATCCTTAACCTTAGGTGAAAAAGGCAAAGCTGTGATGCCTTGTTCTATGCCTAGTGCCAAGCCGGAAATCCGTTCTATGCCCAGTCTTAAAAAAGGAAACACTAATGTGCCTTCAAGTAGTTGATTCAGATATGTTAGTGCTAAGAAAGTGAACTTTAGTGTGCCGCAAAAGCTCAAATCACAGTCTTAAAGTATACACTAATGTGCCTTCTAGTACTTCAGATCCTTGCACATCAAGTTCGGGAATGCAAAAATTAGATCAACCAACTAATGTTCCCATTCCCTCTACAGGAGTAATCTGTGACTTTAAAGCGAAAGCGAGGTCAAAGTCTCAAGACAATACAAGGAATGATAGGACCTTGCAAGCTAAGAATGTGCATTGGAAGAGAGTAGAAGACCAATCTAGGAACTTTAGGCTTGAGTTGAATAAAACGAATCGTGTTGATTCTATTATTAGCCTTAGGCGCTTGTAATTAATTAGAATTCGATACTATCTGCAAACCTTGTAATCTTTGCATGCTTGAATTCATTGCTAATCATGAATGTGGTGTGAATGCTTTGTCTAATCTTTGTCAAATGCCCGTTAAAATTGCTAATGCTAATAATCGTGCAAATAAGGCAAAAGGCAAAAAGCGAAAGATTGTTAGAAAAGCGGTGGAAACCCACAGGGAAGAACTTTTATAAAGATAGGTTATTATTGGATACCTTTTGGTCATAAGAATAATCAGTTTTGTTCTCACACTGCTAAGATTATGCCCACTAGAAAATGGATGCCTACTTGTAGAACTATTCCCTTAAGAAGTAAACATACTTTGAATAGGTCAAATCTGAACACCAACATTGCATCCATTCCCAATGATTCCATTGCTTCTACTTCTGATATGGATGTTTCGATTACGATGTGGGTGTTCCAATTATTGTTACTAACCAAGTGGAACCCATTCTTGCATGGGGATCCCAATTATTCAGTTATCCATTTTTGTCGTGTTCAACTGCGGATCGTTCAAATCGTTACGTGGTACTGGACTCATTCCAAGCATATGACCGGAGACGGCTCATGAACCGTGAGCAAGTTCATCGGGACTGTTAGATTTGGTAATGATCATTTCGGTGCTATTATGGGTTATGGAGATTATGTTGTTGGTGATAGTGTCATCTCGAGAGTCTACTATGTTGAAGGGTTGGGTCATAATCTATTCTCTGTTGGTCAATTCGTGACTCGATCTAGAAGTTGCCTTGAGAA
The DNA here is from genome assembly GCA_910596185.1 of Chrysanthemum makinoi. Taxonomy (NCBI): domain Eukaryota; kingdom Viridiplantae; phylum Streptophyta; class Magnoliopsida; order Asterales; family Asteraceae; genus Chrysanthemum; species Chrysanthemum makinoi. The sequence continues at coordinate 78,180,865 of OU343216.1, read as the reverse complement.
AACATACCTGCTTTGTTAGAGATCTTAATGGTAAGGAACTGTTAAAAGGAACTCGTGGGTCAAACCTTTACACCATCTCTATCGATGACATGATGAGGGCTTCTCCAATCTGCTTGTTATCAAAGGCTTCAAAAACAAAGTCATGGTTATGGCACCGTCGTCTCAATCACTTGAACTTCGGCATCATCAACGATCTTTCAGAAAGGACCTAGTTGTAGGTTTACCTAGACTAAAGTATGAAAAGGATCATCTTTGTTCAGCATGTCAATTGGGAAAAAGCAAGAAATATGCCCATAAACCCAAACCTACTAACTCTGTCACCGAAGTTCTTCATATGATTCATATGGATTTATGTGGACCAATGAGGGTACAGAATATCTTTGGGAAGAAATATGTGTTAGTTGTGGTTGATGATTACTCTAGATTCAACTGGGTCAAGTTCTTAAGGACAAAGGATGAAACTCCTGATATCATCATCAAACTCATCAAGCAGCTGCAGGTTCGACTTAACAAAACCGTCGGAATTGTCGGAGCAGACAATGGGCGAGTTTGTCAACAAACAACTTAATGAATTCTATGAAAGCGTTGGAATCAGTCATCAAAGAAGTGTTTCACGAACTCCTCAACAGAACGGTGTAGTTGAAAGGCGAAATCGGACTCGGTTGAAGCCGCTAGAACAATGTTGATTTACTCAAAGGTTCCAATGTTTCTCTGGGCTGAAGCAATCGCCACTTCATGCTATACACAAAATCGTTCCTAATCCACACCGTATGGAAAAACTCCATATGAACTTGTCCACATGAGAAAACCTAATCTCTCTTTCCTTAGTGTGTTTGGTGCATTGTGCTATCCAACTAATGAGGGTCAAGACTTAGGGAAACTTAGGGCTAAAGCCGACATTGGAGTATTTGTAGGATATGCACCAAACAAAAAGGGATATCGAATCTATAACAAAAGAACCAGAAATATCATGGAAACCATTCACGTTACGTTTGATGAGTGACGGTCAAATGGCTCTGGACAATCCATTTCGGGACCCGCACTTCAAAACAGTCCCATTGGTTCATCTCTTGTTCCAAACTCTACTCAAGAAACTCCATATGTACCTCCATCCGAAGATGATGTAAAGAAATTGTTTGATCCTATGTTTGATGAACTGTATGATTCAAACACTCATGAGGTGATGATTCCGCAAAGAGGATGCTCATATTCTGTGAATGAAGTCAATCCTTCAGTCTCAATATCTTTAAGTCAAGAAGCACTGCTGCGATCCTTGATCTCATCAACAAATCATCATTCTTCAAATGTACATCATGGAAATGTTTTTGGCATCAATGATGAAGTTAATCCCTTTGCTACTCCTGAGGATGCTCCATTTGAAGACATATTTGCTACTCTGAATCATCATCGAACCATCTTCTTCAGGAGACATCGACTCAGCTACCTCGGTTCCTCAACAACTGCCACATGAACACCTTAGAAAATGGACTCACGATCATCCATTAGACAACATCATTTGAAATCCCTCTCGTCTGTATCAACGGAAACAACTTGCAACCGATGCCTTATGGTGTTTCTTCAACTCCGTACTTTCTAAGATCGAACCAAAAGATGTTAAAACCGCCATGAATGAAGACATTTGGTTCAATGCCATGCAAGATGAAATTCATGAGTTTGATCGACTTGATGTATGGGAGTTAGTACCCGCTCCAGACTGTGCTATGATTATAGCTCTCAAATGGATCTTCAAAGTAAAACTTGATGAGCATGGTGATGTGTTGAAGAACAAGGCTCGTTTAGTTGCTAAAGGATATCGTCAAGAGGAGGGTATAGACTTTGAAGAATCTTTTGCTCTTGTCGCTCGAATCGAGGCAATCGAATCTTTCGGCTAACGCTAGTAAGAACATGGTAGTGTATCGGATGGATGTGAAGGCGGCATTTCGAGCGGAGATCTTAAAGAAGTCGTCTACGTCGGCCAACCTGAAGGATTTGTGAATCAAGAGCATCCTACTCACGTTTATCGTTTGAAGAAGGCTCTCTACGGTTTAAAGCAAGCACCAAGGGCATGGTATGATACATTGTCAAAGTTTCTTCTATCATCCGGATTTAAAGGAGCGATTGATCCTACATTGTTCACCAGGAAGTCGGGCAAACATTTAACTCATGTTCAAATTTATGTTGATGATATTATTTTTGCTTCCGACCCAATGGAATGTGATCGTTTTCTAATGAAATGGGTTCTAAATTTCAAATGTCAATGATGGGACAAATGTCATTTTCTTGGGATTACAAATTTCACAAAGTCCCGGAGGCATTTTCATAAATCAATCTAAATATGCAATTTTAAAGAAATTTGGATTTGATTCAAGTGACCCTGTTGACACCCCATGATTGATCGAACCAAACTAGATGAGGACCACTCGGGGATCATGATTGACCAAACGAAATATCGTAGTATGATTGGATCCCGATGTACCTCACGCTAGTAGACCGAGACATCTTGTTATTTGTTTGCATGTGTGCTAGATACCGGCTAAGCCTACTAAAAAGCACTTTGAAGGTTAAACGGGTCTTTCGGTATCTCCAAGGAACCATCAATATGGGACTATGGTACCCGAAGGACACCGGTATGTCACAAACGGCCTATGCAGATCGCGATCATGCAGTTGTCAAGATACACGTCAAAGTACATCTGGAGGTGCTCGAGTTTTGGGTGATAAGCTTGTGAGTTGGTCTTCAAAGAAGCAAATGAGTACTTCTATTTCCTCTACCGAGGCTGAATACATAGCCATGTCATCATGTTGTGCTCAAATCTTATGGATGAGATCTCAATTATCTACTATGGCTTTGAATTCAACAAAATCCCTTTATCTTGTGATAATAAAAGTGCTATTGCTCTCTCATGCAACAACGTTCAACACTCAAGAGCAAAGCATATCGACATTCGACATCATTTCATCGGGGAACAAGTGGAAAAAGGTGTGGTGGAACTATATTTTGTGAGGTCTGAATATCGGTTAGCGGACATCTTCACCAAAGCTCTTCCAAGAGAACGTTTTGAGTTTATTCTTCCACGTCTTGGCTTGAAAAGCCTTCAACCAGATACTCTCAAACGTCTTTAGGAGGAAGACGAGGAGTAAAGGTCTATCTTCATCTATCTCTTGTAAATACTTATTTGAAAAACAAAATACAAAATTATAAAACCCTATAAAACCAAATAGAAAAATATAAAACTTTCAAAAATCCATAAAAATCGAAAAATTGAAAAATCCTTAAAAATATTGTCTTTTTTGTCATGTTTTTTTCGGTTCGAAAATATCTACGGTCTTTGTGCTGTCATTCAAAGAATGACACGGGACTTTAGATGTTGTTCGAATTCTTAAAAAAAAAAAATAATAAAAATAAAAAATTTTGGGAGAAAGAGAAACAATGGTTTATTGTCATTTTCAGGCAATAACCCGGTTTTAAAAGAAAGAACCGAGCCATGTTTTACCATGTTTTCAAATTCCATGCTCTGATTCTATAAACATTTATCTGCTGAAAACTAAATGCTTTGAAAAATAATTCGGTCTCTATTTTTGATAATCATCAGGACTTATTTGTCAAAATCTCTATCTCTCAATCAACAACCTATGTCATTGATTGAGGGGAGAATGATTTCAATTAAATTAAAAAGTTATTTGGCATTAAATTGTTTTCAAAAGATATACATGCATGTTCTATCAATGGAGTCTAAAGTCTTAAAATCCGATCCTTAGCAGTTAAAACGCTTTCATAATCAAGTCACAATTCTCCTTAAAAGCTTTCAAAATCAATTTAAATCTATAAGAGATCACAAATCTCAAATGATTTGATAATTGTGATCGGGGGAGAATGTGTGATTTAAATTGGATTTAAACTGATAATTCGATAAATGGTTTCTTAAGTGATTAGCATGTTTGCCTCCCCGTAAGTGACAAACGATTTCAAATTTTCCATGCACACATTGAGGGGAGCATCTATATTAAACCACAATGATTTGAAACGTGATCACTTATCTCAATGTGCCGGTTCCCTCTAGTATGTGCAAAACTCTTTTCAAACCTCGAGGCACATATTGAGGGGAGCAAAATCATGAAAACCTCATCCTTCCAAAATGCTTTATCTACTTGATTTGATTAAGGAAGTGATGCTGATATTTTTTAGAAAATGGTAATCAAAGAAGTTAATTTCTTCCTCTTGCCTCCGTGTGCAAAACAATTTCAAACATTTGTTGCACATGTTGAGGGGAACAGTTCTTATTCTAAAAATATCAAAAACAATTCAGGTACAAAATGCTTTGATAATATATCACAAGTATCCGGATTGATTTTCAAATGGTTTTCAATTGGTTCCTATGGCGGATGAACAATACCAAAAAGACCGACCAACTTTACATTATGTATGGTGATATAAGGATGATAAGGTTAGGTATGTGTTCCCATGATCCGCCAGAACCGGAGGGATCTACCAGGGACTATCCACTAGTTAGTGTAGAGTTCTTAGGTATGATGATAAAAGGAGAAAAATGAGATATGGGAAGAGTGCGGACTAAGGCTGAGCTAGTCTTGGAATAAACCCAACAAGGTTCTAGCTATGAAGTCTCGGTAAGCACAGAAGGGGTTGAAGAATTAAAAAGAATTGAATGAGAAAAGGGTGAAAACAAATAGCCCTTCATATATTCAACCTTAGCGGCCGGGTTCAATTCATATGCTGATGGTAACATCGGTATTGAAGACAAGGACGTCATGGACCCGGTGACGCCTTTGCACTTCAACTTTCCAAACCACTCAAGTTCCTCTTAAAAGGACTTGTTTCATTCTCACGGGGAACCGACATTATCTATCGACTTTCTCTTAGAGATTGTTGATATTGAAGAAGGAGACCCTCTCCCTAGTCTCCGGCCCAGGATCCAAATATGCACAAATTGAGTCTAGAGCCACGAGATCATCAATAAATCTCATTAGGACACTTTCAATGAAGACTCTCTGTTTCACACAATGTGGAAGAGAGATTATATCTTGAGTCCTACGCATTATCCTTGTGGTATTGCCGGAACATCTGAGTGATGTGTTTACATATTCACTTTGAAGATGGAAAGCCTTCTGGAGCCAACATCAAACAAGCTCTGGTAGGTGGCATGTGAGATCTATTATACAGATCAACCATGTGACAACTGAACAGAAACAATGGGGCGATTCAATCTTTTGAATCAATCTGGTTCAGGTTATGGATTGACGGATACCTTTGAAAAACGGTCTTTGTGCTTTAAAACTCTTTTCATTAGCACGTCGACCGTGTACTAATTTTTCAAATCAAAAGGTGTTTTATGATTGATAATTGATTTTCATTAAAACCTTCATTGTATTGCAAAAACAATTTCTATTGAGCGATACACGATTGTTTGTCAAATATCTTTTCATCAATCGATTGGACTCAAATTTGGTTCACTCACTCCGTGTTGTCTTCTTTGAGATGTTCGGTTTGAGAACGGCTAGAGCATTCGAAACCTGTCAAGGAAATTCTTGAATTATACGATCACAGGCGGTACTATGCGATCAGCGAGAACCGTGGGCGTGTACCTCAATTCAACGAAAGTGATCAAAGACACTTTCGTGCGATTTATTGCTAACTGTTGTATGCAGGTACGCCCGGCGTTTGCATTGTTCGAATGAAGCGGTCAATCCATAGCCGCATGCTCACTTAACACATTCATCTCAAAAGAAATCATGATTAGTGCATCAATGACTCTGATATTTCACTCCATGCTTACGCTTTCTGCTGCGCCAATATCATGATTCAACTAATGCTTCGCTACTCGATGAGAAGATATCATGATCCAGAATGTGAGCATGTCGGTCCTAAAGTCACAACATCACATAATACCAACACCACAAAGGATGTTACAGAGATTTTTTTTATGGTGATAATCTCAAATGATGGCTCAAAATTATTATCCGTGGATCGTAAAGACCTCCACTTGAAGTAACCAAACATGCAATGTGAAGAATCAATGACTACGAGCTTAGGAACAAAGGACTACATCAAGAATGCAAGAACAATTGTTAATGTCATATCTGTTTGTATTCAATGTAATTTTAGTGCATGATTGAGGTGACCTCCCTTAGGGGAGATTGTTAGGAATTAGAAATTCCGGTATTAAAGAGTCGGTCACCTCAAGTATATGTAATCGTTAGAAAGCTTCGTAGTCATAGTAATATTTAGTTAAGTAGTATTTAGTTAAGTAACACCGTGGAGGACGGACGGGTCTTTACCCACTGTATTCCTGATCCACAGCCCGATGTGTGGCGATTTATGTAAGACTATAAATACTCTCTACCTCCCAAGGTAGAGAGTTGGAGCTCATAATAATATCTTTCACTTTCTCTCACTAAGTTCCCTAAACCTCTAACTTTCTCTCTCTAGAATTCCATCTATATGCTACCTTGTGTTAATGTTATGATGTGTATGTGAAAAGTTATATCTTACAAAAGGGGAAGCTTAGTGATGAAGATTTGGCAGCTGCAGCTTCTCTAACCGGATCGGTCATATGATCAACCGATCTGGTTGGTCTTCTACAAAAGCGGCCAACCGTTCGGTTCGGGTGACGAACCGTTGGTGATGGTCATTTGGTGTTTCGGTCAATTTCCAACCGATCCGGTTACACTGTAACCGATCGGTTGGATTTCTTGAGTTACGGAAACTTGATCTTTTCTTCTCTTAATCTTGTAGAACTTGGTTCTTCAATCACTATGGTCTTCAAAGATCCTTGAGATACTGATTTAGCTTCACTGAAACGAGAATCTTCTATTTGTTGAACATTTCTTCACTTTCCTTCCGTTTCCCTGCACTTGGTTATAAACACTAGGCAAACATCTTTCGATGCGTTTAAGCACTATAATTACGCAAATATAACCAAATAACATATATAAAAGCACACATAACACTACTAAAAACATGCACAATCTGAGCGTTATCACATTCACAATTTTCTGCGTAGACTTATCATTATTGTTATGTTTTTAAAAATTATATTTATTGCTGTGAAAATTGAGAACTTGTTGTATTGAAAATTGTATGTTGTTTTAACGCATCAAATGATGTATTTTTAAAATGATTCATATAAAGGTTGTTGTTTATATTGGTGACTTTGTTCTATGAAGTGACGCCCCAGTTATCATTCCACTGTGATATTTTGGGGTGTGACAATACTCAAATTAAATCCCTTAGAGCATGTGGTATGGTGGCATGTCGTTTCCCCCTTTTAAGTGTCACCTCAGCGCCACCTCAACAGTTTCACTTTTAACACTAACACACCAAAACACCCATTCACTCATAATATGCCATTTGGGCTCCACCCACCCACTCATAATTTTATTTTCTTTTACATTTTTTCAAACAAACTAAAATTTTGTTTTCTTTTACATAATAAGTGTGTTGACACATGTTAATTTCTTTGGAGTGATTTATTTGCACATAAACCCAAATAAAACCACAATCTCCTTTACCCATAGTTACCTACTCTCTGACTCCATATTTTCCAATCAAAGTAAATAACTGTCTTCACCTACTATCTTCCCTTTTCCTCTCCACAAATTCGGCCAACATGAATCTTTTGCCGGTGAACGGAAGACACCCCTATAAACACTATACATGAATCTCTAAATATGATTAGCCTCTCAATCTAATCCTTTTAGTCGCTGCTTTCTTTTCTTCTCCCTGGTGTCTTAAGAAATCCATGAGTTTCTTGGGTCTTATTTTTTCTTTGAGATTTTCTGTTTATATTCTTATTGCATATAGTTGATTTTGGTGTACAAAAACCCACCACCAAATATTACACTTCATTTGTGTGGTTTATCTTCTTACTCTCATTTATGTGCACACATAAAACAGAAAAAGAAAACACACATACACACACACTCTCAAAAAATAAAACATACTCAAAAACACAACATAACACAACACACAAATCCAATTAAAAAATAATGTATAGTTTTTTTTGTCCTTTTCTAAAAGTCACGCACGACACTTAAGTGGTTTGGGAAGTGGCGAGAGGTGGTTGGGTATGGTGGCACGAGGGTGGCGGCGCCACTTTGGTGGCCACGTTGGATCTGGTGTTCGTTTGAGTAATGATACCCCATGGTCTAACTGGCGTGTGTGAATTTCGAAAAAAGACAAAAAAACTACCCGTTTTTTATTCTTTTTTTAATTAAATTTGGTTTTTGTGTTGTAATTTTGAGTGTGCTTATTATTATTTTTATTTATTGTTTTTACCAAAAATGAAAGGGAGAAGATAAACCACACAAATGGAGTGTAATATTTGCTGGTGGGTTTTTGTAGACAAACATCCACTATATACAATAAAGATATGAACAGAAGATCTAAAAGAAAACAAATAAGACCTAAGAAACTCACTTGATTTCTTAAGACACTAGTGGAGAAGAAAGGAAAATAGTGACTAAACGGTTAGATTGACAGGCTAAATCATATTTAGAGATTCATGTATAGTGTTTATAGGGATGTCTACCAAAAGATTCATATTGGTTGGATTTGTAAAGTGGAAAAGGAAATATAGTAGGTGAAGACAATTGTTTGGTTTGATTGAAAATTATGAAGTTAGAGAGTACGTAAAGGTGGTTAAAAGGGATTCTGGTTTTATTTGGGTTTATGTGCACACAAAACACTAAAAAAATTAACATGTGCCAACACGCTTATTATGTAAAAGAAAATAAAATTTTACTTGGTTTGAAAAAATATAGAAGAAAATAAAATTATTGGGGTGAGGCTCAAATGGCATGTTATGAGTGAACGGGTGTTTTGATGTGTGAATATTAAAATGAGGGTGTTGAAGTGACGCTGAGGTGACACTATAAAAAGGAGAAATAGCATGCCACCATACCCCATGCTCTTAATTGGCTTGAGAAGTGGCGAAAGGTTCTTGGGTTACGGTGGCACGAGGGTAGCGACGCCACTTTGGTGACCACGTTAGATTTGGTGTACGTTTGAGTGATGATACGTCTTAGGTGTTGTTTCTTTTTTTCTTTAGTGGAATGAATGGGTCTACTAAACACTTTAATATATATATTTTTTTAATGGGGCCTATTTATTTCTTTGTTTCCTCTGTATCGTTAGAGGAAGAAATGTGAAGACTTCCCCATTCAGATCAACTAAGAGATATGGACCCATATGGACCTCACATATCAGAAGAAAAAAAACTAAAACCTTAAAGACGAATAAAAAATAGTAAATAACAAAGATGGTCCCTGTGGTTTGCGTTGACTCTCACTCTTGGTCCTTTGATTTTTTTGCACAATCAGTTACTAACTCTGAAAACGTTCACACTAAGAGTCCCTTGACCAAACATCATCCATTTTGACTGTTAAAAGTTCCTCATGTGCAAGGCACATGAGGGTAAAAATGTCTTTTCAAACTAAACCACTTCACAAATATATATAATAAAAAAATAAAAACATAAAACACGTTCCCACCTAAAAAAATCATTTTCTCACTCACACACAAAATATTCCTCTCTCTCATCTATCACCTATTTCAAATCTAGAAGATGAAGGCTGGTGGTGGCGAAGGGACGACGACAACTGGTTCTGGTGGTCTTCCGACGTGTCTATCGCCTCCGCCATCATAAAATCCATTAAACCCATTTTAATCTTATAGCCTACTCCATCCCCTTTCTTTTATTTGGAAGACACACACCAAGATAAACGATTCCCAAGAAAATACACAATTAAGAGCCCAATACCACCATAATCATACCGCCCTCCCGCATCCATGATCAACCCACAACCACCATCATCTTTACCCTTTTCTCTTCGACACTCTTATCAGCTCAACTAAAACCCAACCCTTTTTCATGCCTCCAAAGTTAAAATTAACATCTATATCCCGGTATTCCTTCTTTAATCCCGACACAAATCTTAACATACAACCTAAAACTCTAAATCCAAAGACCCATATTTGTAATTCCATAAATACAAAGAAAAGTTAATTTTATGAAAACCCATAATAATAACAAAGAAAAATAAATAAGAAATATACATGGTGGCGGTAGTGACAACAATTATGCCCATGGTCTAAGGTGGTGGTGGTGTGGTTGCTTCAAGTAGGCGGCAGAGGTACGACGTGTGGTGGCAGTAACCGGAAATAAGTAGCAGATTGCCGGATCGATGGTGATGTTGCCTTTGTTTGTATATCAGTTTTTTAGTTAAATGCAACTGGTTTTGATGAGTGTGATGTTGTTTAGACAAGATGGTAGTGATAGTGACAAGGATAATTTTTGAGAGAAAAATGACTTCAAAGATGTGTTAAGGTGAGAAAGATTTATATCAGTATATTTGTGTTGGTAATTATGGGGGTTCAATTTTGTGTTCTATATTTAGTGTGGATTTGATTTAAAGCGTGAGTGAGGTTGATGGATTTTTGTGTGTTTTGGAACGAGATGGATTTTTGTGTTCATAAATGAGATTAATGTTGAAGAAGATAAATGGTGGTGTGGATTTTAATTAGGTATGTTCAAAAAACAAAAGAAAAGGATTTTAATTAGATGGTAGATGACTAAGTTTTGTTCAGTTGTACGTTAAGTTAATTATCATAAGTTTTTTTTACTAGTTGAAAGTGGTGTGTCAACAAGAATGAGAAAACTGAAAAGACAATTTTACCCTTATATGCCTTGTACTTGAGGAATTTTTAACAATCAAAATTGAAGCCGTTTAGTCAAGTGACTCTTAGTGTGAAGGGTTTTAGAGTTAATGATTGTTTGTGCAAAAAAAGTCAAAAGATCAAGAGTGAGAGTCAACGCAAACCACAGGGAGCATTTGTGTAATTTACTCCATAAAAAAGAGTAAAGTCCAAAATACATCCCTGTGGTTTGCCCTTTGGCTCGCTTTACATCCCTAAACTTTTTTTTAGAACAATTACATCCCTCTGTTAGTAAATTTGGCACAAAATCATCCCTTTGGACGAACGGTGCAAAGATATCCCAATTAAGTCCCCCACATGCTAGTCACGTGAGGGGTATTTTGGTCCATTTGTCACTAACCCCCACGTGTTACTCCCAGATAACCCCACATCCCCTTTTAATACATATAATCATCTTCCCCAAATTTGTTTAACCTAATTTCACTATCCCCAAATCCAAAAAACCTTAACCATTATAATCCAATTAATCTATCCCCAAAATCAAAAAACCCTAACCATGGCCCATACTATGATTCGCAGATGCGGGTTACCAATTGTTATTCGTACTTCATGGAGAGCAGCAAATCCTGGAAGACGCTTTTATTGTTGTCCAAAACCTGTAAGACCTTAATTGGGTTGATTTTATGTCTATTTTGAATGTTGATTGGTAAATTGAACTCTTTTTTTATAGTATCTAATGATGGGTTTCAAGACTGGGTGGATCCTCCAATGTGTCCAAGATCCGTCATGATTATTCCTGGATTATTAAAAAACATGAATTAGCTTCAAGAATCTTCAAGGGAAAATGCTTTAAAAGCTAGAAGCTTAAGGTTCATGTTAGGATTTAGTTGGTTTTCTTTGTTACGTATTTGATGATGAAATGAAATCCAGTAATGTAATGTTGTTATGAATAAAATGTCTTTTGTTTTTATGTTAATATGTTGTCTTCTTTTTTATTAATATGTTCACATGGGTTGAAATGCTTGAAATGGTTGAAATGTGTTGAAATTGTTGACTTTAAATGGGTTGAAATGGTTAACTTACCAATTGGTTCAAATGGCTACTGATAATGATCAAAATACATCTGCAAAAACCATAGGTGCAAACAACACAGTTGGAAAAACCACACCTGCAAAAACCATCACAGATTAAAAAATGCATTCAATGTTTTGTTGATGTGGCCTAAAAGAGACTGATTCAATAGGGTAATTAGCAGTCAATGTGTTGGTAATAGATAATGAAATGACTGGACAAGCATTTCCACATGGGTGAGAATATTAGTGTCATTCACTACACTATTTTTTTCTACCCATTCTGCACAAAGGGTGAGAATCTTATGTCTAATTGTAGTACCAAACCCTTTCACATGGTCTTTGTACACATGCATAATTACAATGTAATATTTCTAACAAATCCTACAACTGCAAGCATGAGCTCCAAAAAAACCAGGTATTGAACCCCCTATTTTTATCTCATTTCTCATATCTTTAACATTAATTTCTTTTCTTTTTTTGGTTCAGAAATCATAACAATTTCCAGCAATGATGAATCTGCTAAATAAATCATAAGCATTTCCAGCAATGATGAATCTGATGCAACATCTCCAATTTCATGGTCTAACTACTTTCTAAGGTTAATGCTAGCAGATTCAAGGTTGATGCTAGCATGATTCCAAAGCAAGAATTTTCTGATAGGATTAAGGTGTTAGGTCTGCAAAATAAGGCAACTTGTGAAATGCTAGGTATCAAAACATTTGCTGTCAAAAATCCCACAGATGCAAAAGGGAAGGGGAAAGGAAAGATAGTTTAGTATGTTTGGTTAAGTATCATGGTTTAGTATCTAGGTTTAGTAGCATGGATGAAATGCTTAAGTATGGCTTAAATGCCCTCTAATAAATTTGTTGTACCAACTATTATGAATGTAATGCTTATGTGTGGTTTAGTATCATGTAGGACTGGTAAAAAAATGCAACTGAAATGGGTTGAAATACTAACCAAATCTGTGAAATGGATTGAATAGTTGTAACTTGATTGTGGTTGAAAGACCAAAGACCATAAGCATTTACACCTGCAAAAAGCATAAGCATTATATGGTTTAAAAGACTCACAACAACCACCACCGCATAAGCATTTACAACTTCAAAAAATTCAACAACCAATGCATAAGCATTTACAGCTACAAAAATAATAGAGCTCAAATACAACAAATACTGCATAAAAATTCAACATCAGGATAAACAAAGGCAACCCATGCATAAACATACCATATTATCCAACAAGACATACACTGTTTTTACCAACAAGACATACCAAAAGATCTAAAGTGTTCAAAAGACCAAAAGTAACACATTATCCAAACATTACACCTAATTCATATCTTTGCTTTTCCCTTAGTTCTTGCAGAAGCTTGAGATCCACCAACACTTGAACCTTGTGTTCCAAAGAACATTTGACCTTTGTGATCTACCAACACCAGAACCTTGTGATCCAGTAGCATTCACCTTACAAGTTCTTTTGTTGTGTCCAAGGGTGTGACAATTTAGGCATGTTACTTTTTTTCCCACCCTAGATAGCCTACCATTTGGAGACATCCTTTGGCTTGATATATCATATGTAGTCTTTTTTTTTGGTGGCCTCCCTATTTTTGTTTTGATCTTTGGGGGAAGGATAATGTATGTACTAGGATGTTTCTTCCACAAAGGTGGTCCAGTGTAAGGGTTGATTGTGTGACTGTATTACTTTTCCCAAGTAGTTAGCCAATAACATCTATGCACCCATGTCTCTGGCAACCCAACATCATTTGTGTTTCCAGCCATGTCATTGATC
>OU343216.1:78111897-78157835 GCA_910596185.1 Chrysanthemum makinoi | reverse complement strand
ATTCTAACGATTTCTTTTTAAGAAATTCTCTTGCTAGGACTCTTCCAAAGTCTTGATTTCTATCCAAAGACAAATAAATTCAACACTCAAGGAAGAACCCAAAAGTAATCACAACCTACTTCTTCTTAGTACAATGGATTACTTAAAAAGCTCATGAAATATTTCGGGTATATGGTCTCTAAAAACCATACCAAAAGGTTAGAGTACGTTTACTTACCCACAAACTAGTTGTTTTATCTATAGTACGTTTATGTTGATAAAATATGTTTTTCTCCTGATTAAAACCTTGCCTGTTAATATTTTTTTGACATGAATTAGGACACTAACTTCAATAGTTGCTAGTTTATAAAAAGTCTCTCTTCTCCACTTTTCCTACTTACTCATCATCGGGAATAGTATTCCTCTATAATTTTCTATCGTCAAATCTACGTCGTCGTCACAAAATAAATCCTTGATAATTAAACTATCAAAACATGTTGACCAAAACGTCTATTTCAATTAGGAACATCATTCTACAAAGTTCTTTTTGTACTATAAGCTATTGTATAACTTATTACAAAAATAACACCAAACACTCCTTTTTCTGTCCACAGTAGGCGGATCCCACAAGTTGTACTAGCCGGATCCCTGTTACAAGGGATCCGGGGGAACCGTGTGACAGAAAGCTGATATACGCTTTTCAAAACCAAAATAATTATTTTCCCTCTCCTCACAAACACCAAAAACGACCCAAACCCTGCTTCCATCTCCATAGGGCTTCATATCCTCAAGCATCCCCTTCTTGAACAACATTGTTAGTAATTACACTCATATGTTCTACTCATCATCATCTTCATCCTATGGTTTATGGTTTTTAAAATTTTCAATTAACCACCAATTGATGAAATTAGGTATTGCAAAATTAATCACTAAAAAGAGTTTTTCATATAATTAAAATTCTATTGTGTTTACAACATTGTTAATACAAATCAAAACCATAAACCCATCTTGGCAAATTTTACCTAATTGGAATATTTGTTTTTCTAGGATCAACCATGCCCAAAGCTACCCAACAAGACCACCATGACACCGTCCACTACCTCTCTAGATACTATCGAAAAGAGGAACTTTCAAAAACCAATCGTAAAATTTTCAAAAAACTTGAAAAACGACTTATCCATGAAGGTCGTGTTGTTAAGGAATGTTTCCTTGAAAACATTGACATTCATCAAGTCTTCTCGGCAATTAACTTTAATTGTCTCCTAGATATTGATTAACAAATTTGTCCGGTTTTTATCTTTGAGTTTTACAAAAGTGTTAGGATCATTCGTAATAATGATGAAAGCATCTCAATCACTTTCATTGTCAACAATCAAACCATCACCTTACCCCTCAACACCTTTGCACAAATTCTTCGCATTCCATGTGAAGGTATTTGTGTGTACTCCCAAGATTGGGCAATATCCACTCAATATTTTGCACTAGACCCAAAACCAATCTATCACACTCCTCTCGATGACCCCATTCTTGTTCGAGACACCATCTTCAAAATTAGAGCCGACCAATCTCGCCTGAGCCGCAACAAAGAGCTCATCCACCGTGATCCCTTTCAAATGGAGCTCTCCGAAATGAATCCCATCTATAGAAAGTGGGAAGAAATTCTTAGAGAAAATGTCATTTGTTAGGTCGGCAACAAAGACCATCCCAATGCATGTCTTGTCCAAATGATCTATTGCCTCATTCACCAAAGACCATTTGACCTTGCCTATTACATGGTCAAAAGAATGGTAGGTGTATTCAAAGTCAACAACATGGTACTTCCCTATGGTATGCTCCTAACACGACTCCGTGAGTATGTTAGTGCAATGCAACCTTCTCCTATCAACGATGATCATTTCATTGCCGATCACGTCATGGTACCACTCACCAAACAACCTTCTAAACGGTTCATGATCAATGGAAAAAGGCCTCTTGCTCTCTCAGACTACTCAGACGAAGAAGAAGAAAAAGTCAACCCCGTAGCCAACATCCACATGGACCCCATAACCTACTTTGAACAACTTTCAACTCTTCCAAACGAGTCCAAAGAATTCAAACAATTGAAGGGTATGATCCAATGCCTAACTAACTACCTCATGACGTCGGGAAAGAGGAAGAGAAGAGATTGACGAAAGAGACATTAGGATTATGGTTGTCTTAGACATTTCTTTTATCTAGACATTTCTTTTACCTCATGACGTCGGGAAAGAGACATTAAGATTTACCTTGTTTGTTTGGATATTATCATTATTACTCGTATTTGTGTTATGAATTATGAGATATTTACTTATTCTGTTGTTCACATACAGTAGAAACTCGTAGCAATGAGTATGCATAATATAGTGCAAAATCTGCACACCCTCTGTAATGATACTGATCTGCAGGAGCCGGATCCCTCAACTTATACTAGACGGATCCCTCCATTTAGGGATCTGTGGGATTCGGGCAGACAGAAATGCAATTGCCGACATCCACACATCAAACCAGCCCACTAGACCACTTCACACTAGCTAAACATAATGCCTTAGGACCACTTAAGTCTTCCTCAAGCTCAGTAGGTATCACACTCACTCATAGCTAATTTAGGATCAAACTGAAGGTGCTTTTTGATTTATCATTTCACCAAAACTCATCATCCTTCCGCTCCAATACTCACACATCATTTCTCACATGTCAACACATCTAGTTTTATAATTCTCTCAATTTTAACAAATTGATTTTAGTCATCCTTACCTCAAAATGGGTGAAAAACTAGTTTTTCATTTCTTATAATTTTTAAGGAATTTTCCAAATTTATCCTAAGTTGCCATCTGATCTCTAGGATCATTTAACACCACTTGACACTCTCAAATTTCCTAGTGTCATCTTTGATCACCCATTGGTGCTCATAAAATCCCAATTCCATAAAAGGAAATAATTAGCTACCATCACTCATTGCCCTTGATCATTTAAGTCCCCTTTCATTTAAGACACTTAAGAAGACTGAAACACTCAATATGTATACGTACTAGACCTTACAAACATCATTTTCCTCTTTTCTTGGTTGCTGAGAGCCAGATCCCTAGGATTAGCCTAGACGGATCCCTCATTGGAGGGAACCGTGGGAACCGGCTGACAAATTTAGCTAATCCTAGCTAAAACAATCATTGCAAGCTCTCCTTGCTAACTTGAACACTCCATCTTACTTCAATTAACCTTCTTGATCTGTACAAATCTGAAGTTGACTCTTGTGTATGCAAATCATTGCATTACAAAAGGATCTTAGTGGTTTAAGCCTTGAATGCACTTGCTAAATTCTTCCTTTTATAAGCCACCTTGTTAGGACTTCTTAGTCACCATCCACAACTTAATTCTCAGCAACTAGAAGCCTCTATCTCGCTAACCTTTTGTCATCTCATCATGAGGAAAGCTCCTAGTGCTAACTCATCCACCAAAGGACTACCCAAGAAACTTCCTCGTGTTGTTCACAAAATTTCTTCAACTGAATCATCTCCCATTAAATCCACAAACGCTAGGATTTCACCTCCACCAACTCAACCAATCAAACAATTCCCTAAAAGGATTGTTCCCACAAAATTACCAATGCCAAAAACCACTATAGCTCCTAAACCAAACACCCCTATTTCCACTAAACCATCACCCTTAGTGCCTAAATCCTTATCATTCACCACTCCACTTTCATCTCCACATCTCTACAACTTAGAGGACTTGCCTTCTAGGCCATCACACCCTCCACCATTGCCAACACACTCCTCTATAGAGAGAATAACGCAACAAAATCAAGGTGTTGAATCTACACTAGCATCGGTATCATTCTCTCTGTCACCCTCAAATAGTCCCTTTTATATTATGAGGAACCATCAAAGTCAACCACCCGATCACATGGAAGTAAATACCTCTCTACCACCACCCTCGTCTCATATTCCACCACCACCACCTTTGGTTGAACCACCTCCACAAATCCCTCCTTCTTTTGAGAATCCTCAACCTTCCTCACTTAACCCTCTTCCCTTTGTGGAACCTCAACCAAACCTTTCATCTCAAGACATTCCGTTTCTACCACCATCATTTCCGAGCCATGACAAAGACTGTTATCATTGTCAGCATGTTGAAGGCTTGATACATGAATTACGTGAAGAGCAATGTTTCATGTTTTATCACCTCCTCGAATGTTTCGATGAGGTCAACAAACCTAAACAACCTTGAGCTTAAGGATTCAAGTGGTGTCCTAGTCTTAAGCTTAACTTAGATGATTTAGGAATCTTATTTCATGTTTAAACCATTCTCTTATTTTTAAAGATTTGTAGATCATTTCTCGTATTTTTATTGAATGAAATTACATGTTATATGTCGTATTATCATTGGTGCATTAATACGTAACTCATTCTTGATGTTAACTTCACATTTTACATCAACATTGCTGTCTTGAGTTTACAGGCAGACGGATCCCTCAATTTAGCCTAGACGGATCCCTCCAAGGGAGGAACCGTGAGATCCGTGCAACAGAAGACTTTTTTTATTACTAACTTGTGTCTTATTTGCAGGAAATTATGCATTATATACTTGTTTTCTAACCTTTGTTTTGTAGATTTTCAATATACACGTGAAGACTTTGACACCCTTAGCTAGGGGGAGTTTCTTGTCAAAGTAAAACAATTGCAAAGACATTTGCAATACTTTCACATAGGATTACAATAACTACATGACGTCCTGCTTGCAAAGGAGCACTCGTCAAGGGGAAGCATGCTCGTCAAAAAGGACGAAACCATTTGCAAACATAATTGCAATGCACTCGCTTAGTATTCCTACTTACTTGACTCCCTCATAAAGGGATGGACTCGTTAAGGGGAGTGATAACATCAAATTAGCCTGATCTTTTATATATCAAATTCCCGTGTTTATGGCCTCATTTGTATTAATATGGTACTTAATTCGTTAATATTCGTTCAAAATTGCATTTCAGGATAAATGAGGTGTTGGAGTGGAAAAGATGTGAGAAAATCCCAAGAAATATATTTTGAAGACAAGTTACGGCGTGAGTGGTACTTTTGACTACGCCGTAATCTACAGTACGAGGGCCTGAGTATTTTTTGTGAAGATTATGCCGTAACTATCTAATAATGTTACGACGTAAATATGATGTTTTGAAGGATACAGTGTAACCATTTCTTATGGTTACGTCGTAATTATTTTTGTGAAGGTTACGGCGTAACTTGGCATTAGTTACACCGTAGAGATAATGTCGGAGTAGATAATCATGAGCGTACAAAGGATTACGGCGTAACTCGGATAATTAGTTACGCCGTAATTAATTACTTGGGCGCAAAGTTTCGAGGTCCAGGGATTAAAAGCGGCAAATTTATATTTATTTTATTCACTTTGAGGACTAAAGAATAAATGCAGAAGTTCGAAGAGGGGCTGAATATGCAAGTATTATAACACATTTTATGTGTTATACTACAACAAGGGCCAAGTTGCAATTTGTCAAAAGTTGAAGGACTAAATGGAAAGATTGCATAAATATTATTAGTATAAATACATGACATATTTGTCATATGAAAGCATCTTTTGGGTTTTTACTGTACGACAAAAAGAAAGAAAAAGGAGCAGGCGTACGCAGGTGGGGGTTTTACCCCGGTACTCAACTAGGGGATCGATAGCATTATTCTTGGCACGATATGTAATTATTTTCTGACTCATAATATTATTTTGGTTTCATTGTTCAATTACAATTTTGATTTTAATTTAATTGTTGAAGCATTTTTATTTATTGTGTTCTATTTAATTGATTATTGAGTTATCATTAGTCAATTAATTATTTGATGTTATGTCTTTGTTTATTTATTATTTTATGTGTAGTTTTATTTGTCATTCCACTAGGGTATTTTGAAGATGTGGAAATTAGGTCCTGTCCTAGTTTTTTGATTCTTTTTATTATTAATGCTTTTGCGTTATTAATTGTTTCTAGTGTATGCATGCATAGTTTGTTGGTAGCTATCCTTGTTTCGGTAGTTTTGAATGGCGGTAGTAGCTAGTTACTTAGGAGATATGACCAACTGACCCTAAGTAGGTAGAGTGAGTGGGATGGGTAAGATATGACCAACTGACGACCCTTCTTGCTTGTGCGATTCGACCAACTGATCACCTACCATTTGGATGAACTTAAGAAGTTAGGGATGAGTGTCTAAGATGCTAGCGCTCGGGCACTCATTATTATGAATCTAGCATGTAGTGGTACTTAATGACTTGGCTTAGGGGACTAAGAACAACTGGACTTATGACGGGTCACCTGATTTCTCCAATGGAACCCTTTGCTGATAGGTTAGGACGAACTGACCAAATGCTGTCATAGCAACTTTCACCCCACTTGAAACAAAAGTCAAGTGACTTTTAGAACACATGTATTGCGATAGTAAACGCCGGCTCTTAATGACTGCTATTAGATTTCCGAATGATCCTGGGTGACCTGTTCATCTTGGTGAGGATTCTAAGAACCATAGGGTAGACGAATTGAACAAAGGAGTCTATCGACTTTTTCCACTTGTGGATTTGCATCACTATCGTTCCCATTAGCTTTTTCACCAAAGAACCAGTCCGATTGATCACGTGACACGTTAAATATTATCAATCCTATCATTAAAACTTATTTATTTGACTAATTTAATTAATTAGACAGCTAGGAATCAACCGTTCTTGGGACGACCTCGGTCTTACCAATCCCTCACTACATGCGACGGGTACCTTGCCGTTAGTGCATTAGGTAAGCCATAGGTAGACGAGTTACTATAAATATAAAACATGGTCAGTAAAACCTGCATCAGGGAGCTAAGACGAGAATACTTCTCTTCCCTTACTCTCTAATTTTCATATTTTTTTTCCTTTTCCCATGTTTTTATTAAAACAATGTGTTAGTTTCTTTTCGACGCTCTTTTTGTTTCGACAAAAAGGGAGAGAAGAGAGTAAAAACTCCAATTCAAACTTTTACGAATTTTAGTTTTTCCTTAAAATAATCTTATGTTTTGTCATCAACAAAAAGGGGGAGATTGTTAGTACAAATAAGACGTAAAAACATTTATTTATATTTTATGATCTTTTAATGTTTTGTCGATAACAAACGTAAAATAATTTTAACGAAACAAATAAAATACATAAATAGGTTTGAGCCAATAGTTTACTAACACACTTACGTTTTCATATAAAACACTAAACAAGCAATAGTGTTTTCATGGTATAGTAATGCATATGTACAACAACTAGTGTTTACATAATAGGTAGACATACATACTTAGTATGTATTATAATGGGTAATAGAATGGGTAGAAGTATAAGTATTTTATCCATTGACTAAATACACTGAATGTAGTTGGGTAAAACCCAAAGTCCATGACCCATACCCATGGAGCATGATTCATAACCCATGACCCATTGCATGACATCATGCATAAGTCATAATGGGTATTATACATGACCCATGGAGCTAACCCATGACCCATTGACTAGATGCATTGCATCTTCTAGATACATTGTATCTATTTGGATACCCATGATCCAAAGTCCATAACCCATGACCCATGATCCATAACCCATTTATGGGGAGCGTCCTACGGATCCACAAAATTACACTGGACGGATCCCTCAAGCAAGGGATTCGTGGGATCCGTGGAACAGTAGTGTTTTTTTCTCTATAAATAGTGAGTCATTTCTTCGTTGTAACTCACCCCTTTCACACACATTCTTTCTTAATATTGTAAACTATCTAACCTCAGATCCAAAGGATCTTTCTATGTATTTTTGTGTTTGTGTGATTCTCTAGGTTCTTCTTAAAGGCGAGATCACCACCTCTTGAAGTCGAGCAAGCTCAAGTCCATGGGTTGCCAAGCTTCGTCATCATCAAGACTATTGATGTTATCTTGTTGATAGTTCTTTCCCCTCTCATTAGAAGTGTTGTGTTGAAGACATAGATGAAAGATGTCTAAAGGGTCAAGTCGAAAGCATTAGTGAAAGGTGCCAAAGATCCGTGTCAAAGGCATTAGTGAAGGGTGCCAAAAGTTTGTGTCAAAGGCATTAGTGAATGGTGCCGAATATTCGTGTCAAAGGCATTTGTGAAGGGACCAATTGGTATGATTACGTCGTAATCATTGGAAGGAGTTACGGCGTATCTGATGGTGGCGTGGAACATTCCTTGACCTAATTGGTTACGGCGTAATCATTAGTTTGGAGTTACGCCGTATTTGATAGCATGGGCCAAATCCCTAGGATTGGTTTTAGTTGTACTAGGAAGTTCCCCCTAGTCTCTGATTCTGAACGATTCGGCAAGTGTTCCGACCTGATTCTCCAATCTTCTTATAGCAACTGCTTGAGTCCTTAGATGGTCCTAGACTTTCTTGATGTTCCATACCAGATTCTCGCTTTCCTCTTGCTTCCTGCTAGATTCTTTCACAAGCTTTTTTATTGCTTTTTTCGAGGTCTGTCACCCTTCCTTCAACTGGGCTATCGAACTTATGTTTAACCATCTTTACTTCTTCAGTAAGGGAGTGCATGTCAGGACTATTTGATGTCATCAAAATCTACAATAGTAACTGGCGAGTCCTAAAAATTGATGAATTTCGGTAGGAGTGGTAGGTACTGCCCAATCCTTGATTGACTTGATCTTCGCAGGATCCACGTGAATGCCTTGGCTATCAATCACGTGACCTAGAAATTGTACTGTCTTTATCCAGAATTCGCACTTTGAGAATTTTGTGTACAATTCCTCTTTCTTTAATAGTTCTAAGATTTGCGTAAGATATTCCTCGTTCTATTTTTCGTTCTTAGAGTAGATCAGAATATCGTCAATGAAGAGATTACGAATTTGTCTATGTATGGTTTGCACACCCGATTTATGAGATCCATGAATACTGTTGGTGCGTTGGTTAAACCAAAAGGCATAACTTGAAATTCGTAGTGACCATATCGATTTTTGAATGCCAACTTCGGGATGTCTTCTTCTCAAACTCTAAGTTGATGGTATCCAGATCTCAAGTCGATTTTTGAGTAAACGCTCGAACCTTGCAATTGAGCAAATAGATCAACGATTCTTAGGAGTGGGTATCGGTTCTTGATGGTCAGTTTGTTCAATTCAACATAGTCATGCGCATCCTGAATGCACCATCTTTCTTTTTGACAAACAGAATCGGAGCTACCCAGGGTGAAGAACTCGGTCTGATGAAACCTTTCTCTACAATTTCTGACAACTAGCTTGACAGTTCTTGCAATTCCGTTGGGGCTAATCGATAAGGTTCCCGTGCCACGGGTGTAGCACCAGGAACCAAATCAATTCGGAATTCAACTTGTCGGTTCGGTGGAAGTCCAGGTAAGTATTCAGGGAAGACTTCTGGAAAATTTCTCACGATTGTTACATCTTCTTGGCGCTTTCCTTCCGGCTCCGCTTCTTTCTTTTCAGAGACTCGAGCTAGAAAGTGATGGCATGGCTTCTCGATGTACTTTTGAGCTTTAGTACATGATATAATTTTTAGGTTCGAATTGTTTCTTCTATCACTTTTGTCGCCCTCTATGGTTAGGATTTCGTTCCCGAGCGGTATCCAAATGATTTTCTCGTCACAGATAATGGCGGCGTGATACTTTGACAACCAATCGATACCAATAATAACGTCGAAACTACCTAACTCTACCGACATGAGGTCGATGTTGAACGGTCGATTTAACAGGTTTAACGTGCAACCTCTTATGATGGTATCTACCCTTTCTACAGTTCTGTTAGCTAACTCCATATCGTATACATTATCTAAGGTGGTCGGGGAAATTCTCGCACTAACCGAAGGAAGTAGTGACTTCATTGACTCTGTGCGCATCACACCAAAGTGGGCGTTTTAATGCAAAGGGAAAAGGTTGTCGCTTATGCGTCCCGACAGCTCAAGCCTCAAGAAAAGAATTATAAAACTCATGATCTCGAACTAGGAGCAATAGTATTTTATCTTAAGATTTGGAGACATTACCTGTACGGCACGAAATGTTTCGTTTTCACTGATCATAAGAGCCTCAAGCACATTCTTGATCAGAAGGAGTTGAACATGAGGCAACGAAGATGGTTAGAATTGCTAAGTGACTACGATTGTGAAATTCGTTATCATCCTGGAAAAGAAAATGTTGTAGCAGATGCTTTAAGCAGGAAGGAACGGATTAAGCCTCTACGACTCAGAGCTTTAGTCATGACCATTAACTTGGATCTACCCCAAATTCTCAATGCACAGATTGAAGCAGTGAAAGAAGAAAACATTCAAGCCGAAAATTTAAGAGGTATGGACAAGGCGTTTGAAAGTCGTCCTGATGGAACATGTTACATAAAGAACAGGATCTAGTTACCACTCTTTGGTGACTTGAGAAATGTGATTATGCATGAGTCACACAAGTCAAAATATTCCATTCACCCAGGTTCTGAAAGGATGTATCAAGATCTCAAGAAACTTTACTGGTGGCCAAACATGAAAGCTGACATCGGTGAGTATGTCAGTAAATGTCTGACGTGTTCACAAGTTAAGGCGGAACATCAAAAGCCATCTGGCCTATTTGAAATTCCTGAATGGAAGTGGGAAGGAATAACCATGGATTTCATCACCAAGCTACCTAAGACATCAAGCGGGTATGACACTATTTTGGTGATCGTTGATCGTCTTACGAAAGCAGCACACTTTTTACCAATCAAGGAGACTGATGAAATGGAAAGTCTCACACGATTGTATCTGAAGGAGGTAGTATCAGGACATGGAGTACCAATTTCCATTATCACGGATCATGATGCTCGTTTCACGTCTCGATTTTGGCAATCGCTCCAAAAGGCTTTGGGTACTCAGTTAGATATGAGTACTGCTTATCACCCTCAGACTGACGAACAAAGTGAAAGAACCATCCAAACGTTGGAAGATATGCTTCAGGCATGTGTAATAGACATTGAAAAAGGATGGGATAAATATTTGCCTTTGGCAGAATTCTTATACAACAATAGTTAAGGCAACTCCATTCGATGCACTTTATGGGTGAAAGTGCCGATCACCTCTCTGCTAGGCTAAGGTTGGAGAAGCCCAACTCACCGGACCCGAGATCATACAAGAAACCATTGATAAAATAGCACAAATTCAGAAACGTTTAAAAGCTGCACGAGATAGACAAAATAGCTACGCAGATGTAAGGCGGAAACCTATGGATTTGAAGTTGGGGACAAAGTCATGTTAAAAGTATCACCATGGAAAGTGTTAGCCTTAACATTATTTAATAAAAGTGATGGTCATTCACGTTTAGGAACTTTGTAACGTGTGTTAGATATTGTAATAGAATAGTCATCGGGCTCGTGGATTGGGCTAAGCTAAATGGATATTTGTTAAGTTAAGCTAGCCTTTTATATGTTGTAATCCAAACCAAGTCCAATCCATATCCAGAAAGCCCATGGAAAGCCCATTAGGGCATCTAGTACTTTTAGTATAAATACACCTCAAATGTGTCATTTGAGGTGTGTGCTTGAGTGTGTATGTGTGTGTGTTTTCTTTAAGCAAAACAAGTTCTCTTCATCTTATTTTCTCTCTAAAACACACGCATAACTTATAACATATTCAAGTCACCATCTTTCTATCTTTGTCTTTCTTTATTTACGCATAACGTGTTTGTGTTTGGTTTCACGTGTTATACTTGTGTGATAAAGTGGTATACGTGATAAGGTTGATAGAAAAACAAGGTCCTACAATTGGTATCAATCGCCTAACAATGGTTTAGGAGTGTTTGTGTTTGTTTTATGTTGAAACGTTTCCAACAAGTTTCGTTTTTTATAAAAACGCAAGCTTTTTGCATAAAGTTTTGATTTTTACGTGTTTTTAAGCTTAAAGTTGTAGTTTTTATTGATCATTAAGTGTTTTGGAAGAAGTTTGTGCAAAAGAAATCATTTGGAAACGTGTTTTTGGGTGCAAATTAGTGTTTTTGACAACATCTGGGCATTCTACTCGTAAGGATTTCAAGTACAAAAAAGCCAAAACCCTAGTTTTACTCGTAAGGATTCCTACTCGTAAGAACCAAATCCTGCTCGTAAGCATTTTTTGAAGAATCTTCGTGCAACAACGATCACTCGGTGTTTTCCTTGCTTGGATAAGCCTGAAAAACACTTCGACTTGTGGATATCTCTCACGTTTGGATAAGTGTGAAGGATTTTGGTTTATAACCTAATCTTACTCATAAGGAAATCTTACTTGTAAGGAAATCTTATTCGTAAGGAAATCCTACGCCTAAGGAAATCATATGCCTAAGGAAGTCTACGCCTAAGCCAATCCTACGCCTAAGCATCAAATCCTACGCCTAAACTCAAGTTTACGAGTAAGATCTTCAGAAAAACTTCAAACGGCCATAACTTTTGAACCGTACTCCTGTTTTTAGCGTTCTACCATCAAAATGACAGTGAGAATGAGGAGAATGGCACATCGAATGAACTAGGTCAACCTTCAAGTCCTAAAAACGCTCCAAACATAAGTTATTGAGGTTTTTAAGTTTTCAGACCCAATTTTCACTACAACAACCGAGCTTAATCTTCATCAAACACAACTCCTTTTATCGTTGAATTGATCCTACATCAACTTTAGCAGTAATACCTTCATCAATGGCTGGAAAAAGGTGGATATCTTCAATGGACAAGTCGTATGCTCCGCTACATCAAAACCAAACCTAATGGAAAACTCATGATTCAATCCATTACGAATGGACCCTTCAAGCCACGGCAAGTCCAAGAACCTGGAAATCCTAATGCAACACCTCCTGTCCCACCATATTTTCGTGATCAAGATGAATCAGAATACACGGACGAGGATAACAAGCAGGTTGAAGCAGATGACATTGTAATACACATTGTCCAACTGGATTTACCAAGAGACATCTTTGCTGCTTTGTAGAGACGGTTTGTGAAACTGCTTACGCTATGTGGGAAGCGTGTTAGACGGCTATGTTATGGAATAGAAATTGGTCAACAAGACATGGAGAACAAGCTGCTAACTGAATGGGAGAAGTTTACATCAACCCCAGGAGAATCCATTGAATCCTACTATGGAAGGTTTTGCACTTTGATGAATGAGCTTATCAGAAACAAATTGACACCCTGAACTATCGTGAGTAATATCAAATTTCTCAACAATCTTCCAGAAGAATGGGGACGATATGTCACTATTGTCAACCAAACAAAGGACTTACATCAGGTGAACTTTGATCAACTCTACGATTGTCTGAAACAAAACCAAGCTGAAGTCAATGAAGTTAAGAAAGAAATACTGGCAAAGAATCAAGATCCCTTGGCACTAATTGCAAAGACTCCAACTCTAGTGAACACACAACAAAAACCTTCATCATCTTCCAATAACAACAACTTGCAGCAATACATTCCTCAAACACAAGATGTTATCCCTCAACAACAATTCTATCCACCAGAACAACAAGTCATTCAAAAATAAAAGTATCCACAATACCAGGAACAAGGAATCACCGACCTTGAAGCTGAACAAACAGAGGCTTTGTCAAATGCGTTTGCTTATTTGACTAAAGTATTCAAAGGATGCTATTCCACACCAACTAACAACAACCAAAGTATTTCATCAAACACTCGCAACAGGCAAAAATGTACAGCCGGGTTTGAATATGGGTCAACAAGGACAAATGGTTGGAGTTATTGGGAATCCACAGGGATATGCTACTGGATTTCACATGGGTATCAGGCGATTCCGCATCAGGGTAATCGATTCGCGTGAATGTTGGAAATCAGTTGGGTCAGAATGTTGGGAATAAAGCTGTGGGTAATCAGAATGGGAATGTTGCAGCTCCAGTCGTTGGGAACTATGGAAATGTGAACCAGTTTATGTGTTACAACTGTCAAGGAGTGGGTCACATGGCAAGGAATTATCCTACTAAGCCGAAAAAGAAGAATTCTGCATATCTTCAGAAAGCTATCCTGTTGGTACAAAGGGAAGAAGCAGGACTACAGTTGAGTGCTGAGCAACATGACTTTGTAGCAATTATCGATGATTTGGAAGACCGAGAGGACATCAATGCGAACTGCATCTTCATGGAAAATCTTCAGAAGGTTAAGTACGAAATTGACTCTGACACACCTCCTGTTTATGACGCAAATGCCGTATCTGAGGTACCAATCATTGATCCATGCTATAACAATGTCATATTTGATGTGTTTACTCATGATGAATAGCATTCTGTGATGCCAGCACCTAATTATGATACATACCTGGACAATCCGAGTTGTAGCAATACTAACTCTGAAACTCCAGATGTGGATCCTAGTGGAGGCTTTGTGGCACAAAATACTGAGACTGATGAGGAAACACGTGCATTATTTGAAACATTAATCAACAACTGTGGCATTGAAATTGAGAAAGTTAAAATGGTTAATCGCGAAGTTAAGGCCGCGAATGATAAATTGACCATTGAGCTTTAGAGGTACAAGGAGAATGCAAAAGCTTTTTAATTTCACAAAAACAAAGAGTCAGAATTAGAAATTGGTTATCGAAATTCCGTTTTAAGAGAAAAACAGTTGCAAATCAAGTATGACACACTTGATGTGAATTTGAACTTGAAAATAAAATCTTAAAACAAGGAAATTTCTGATCTAAAGACCAACTTTCTAAAAAAAAAGCAACATATTCTGATCTTGAAAAAGAGAAGAAAAAGTTGATAACTGATTTTTCAAAACGAGAAGATTCTTTTCTTGATGAAATTCTTGAGAAAAATGAAACAAATCAACAAATTAGAAAATTTGCTTGTTACAACGGGTCATTCAGCTCAAACAGTCAATATGTAAAGAAAGCAAACAAATCCATATTTTCATACAACTTAAAAATGGCTCTTGGTAACAAACCTCCTTGTGCACTCAAGAAAGCTTAGAAAGAACAGAATGTTTTGTATAATGGAAAAGCTTTGTTAGATAAACATGAACCCATAGAAGTTCGTGATTCTCATGAAACATTAGAACTCACTGACGAGAGTAGATCAAAAATGAAACAAAAGAATCCAGCAATAAAACCAATAGAATAAAACAAATGGAACAAAATTTTTGGAATTCCTTTTGTTCCGCAAAAAGAAAAGTCAAAGTTTTCCATCACACCCAGTGTTTCAAACAAAGAGTCAACACCTGTTTCAAAACCAGTTTCAAAACCTGTAGTTGTCTCAACATCATTGTCAAACATGGAACAAATGTCTTCAAACAATCCTTATAACACAAGTGATGCTAGAAGCATTTTAGAGGATGTTAAAACTAGAATTGGGAGACTTCAAGGAATTGTTAAATCTAAAACCAATATTCAAACTAACATCTGGTTTTCTAGTTTTGATGATGAAATAAAAAAGATTTTTGAAACCCAAATTGCCATTCCACTAGATAACATCAGTCAAGAGGGTAATTCATTTTGAACAAGCATTTTGAAAGAATCGGTGACTTTGTCAAGGACCATAAATCCCTGATAAAGCAAGCTAATGAATGTTTTGAACACATCAAAGTTTTGGAAAAACTAAATGATTCTCTCTTGAAGATGTTAAGTGCGATATTATGTCCATTGTTTTACAAACATATTTTGTTGAAGATCATGAAAGACTCGATCGAGACCTCCGTAATTGTTTCAAAATATGAAAAAGCTCTTGCAAAACTTGAAAAAGAAAATGTCTCATACTTTAAACAACTTGATCGAAAAACTGAGGAATGCAAGTATGACAAACTGTCGTATGAGCGTGCCTACAAGGACATGAAAGAGCAAAATGATATTTTGAGGGCTCAGCTGGAATGTCAAAAAGGAAAGGCTGAGGATACTAAGATTGCAAAACCATTGAATGAGGAGATAGCAAATGTTCCCAAACCAGTTTTTAAACCAAAAATGTCTATTTCTATGCCTCCTCCAAAAGTCAATGAGAAAAATGATTTGTCAAAACGGGTCACTCCACCTGCCTTGTCAAAGCAAAATGAAAGAATTGTTGAAAATGAAAAAGCGGTTATCGAGAATCCAAAAGTTTTAGCACCTGGCCTTTTTAAGATGAGTACCACTAATGCGTCTGCCTCCATATCTAAACTATATGGAACAAACGACATATGTTTAGAAAAGCACTCTAAAGAGACTAGGAAAGCTGAAACCACTTCTCTTGCTAAAAAAGTGAATCCTAATGCGTGTGCCTTACCTTTTACAGGACTAGAAAGCACCTTTAGGAGCAGCAGACTAAGCCCTAGACGCAATACAAGGAAAAATAGAGTCTTGCATGCCTCTAAGAGTAGTAGCTTGAATAAAGAGAAGAAAGTAGAAGAATACCCTAGGAATTTACCGCTTTATAATAAGAAAGACATTTCATCTAAATGTAATGAACCTATTAAATCTGCTAAGTTTAACAAATGTGTTGAATCTGTTTGTCTAACTTGCAAGAAATCTTTAATTAATGTTCATGATGATTGTGTTTCTAAGAATTTACGCTAAACCATTAGGAAGAATAGTTGCAAGATTTAGGTCTTACACTACTGATATGAAGCATATTCTTTACTTTAGGGATGATATTTGGAAACCAACGGGTAGAATTTTCACACTACAGAATGGTAGAATGAGTGATAAACCAGTATACCCGGTAGAAAACTTCTATGAGTGTGATATGGATTTTACCTCTAACCCAATGGAACCAAAATCAAAACGGTTTCCAAAAAAATCTTCTTCTGTTCTTGGCAGATTATCGAAATAGGTATTTGGATCGTCGACTCGGGTTGCTCCAAGCACATGACCGGGAATCTGAAGCTGCTGATCAATTTTGTCTGGAAATTCATGGGAACCGTTCGTTTTGGAAATGATCATGTAGCAGCTATCATGGGTTATGGAGATCTACCTTTTGGAAATTATTTGATCACTCGGGTCTATTATGTCAAAGGGTTGAGACACAATTTGTTTTCAGTCGGGCAGTTATGTGATGCAGATTTAGAGGTTGCTTTTAGGAAAAATGCTTGCTTCATTAGAAACTTGGATGGCACTGATCTCTTAACTGGAAATCGTGATACAAAATTGTATGCTATCGACATAAACCAAATGGCCTCTTCATCACCAATATGTCTTATGACAAGAGCATCTGGAACAAATTCCTGGTTATGGCATAGAAGATTATCCCATCTCAATTTCGACACTATCAAGAAACTTGCCAAAGACAAAATCGTCAATGGACTTCCAAAGTTCAAATACACCAAGGATCACTTATGTCCATCATGTGAACAAGGAAAAAGCAAAAGAGCAACATATAAACCCAAAAGCATTACCAAGTTCGGAAGCAAAGTTGCATATGTTCCGCATGGACTTATGTGGCCCAATGAGAGTTGAAAGCATTAATGGGAAAAAGTATATTCTTGTTATCGTTGATGATTATTCAAGATATACATGGGTTAAGTTTCTGAGTTCAAAAGACGAAGCACCAGGCATCATCATCACCTTTCTGAAGCGTATTCAAGTACTTCTACAAGCACCAGTAAGGGTTGTAAGAACAGACAACGACACATAATTTACTAATCAAGAGTTAAGAGCTTATTTTGAAGATGTTGGAATCACACATCAAACATCAGTTGTTAGAACTCCACAGCAGAATAGGGTAGTTGAAAGAAGAAATCGAACTCTTGTGGAAGCTGCTCGCACAATGCTAATTTATTCTAGTGCACCGTTATTTCTATGGGATGATGTTGTTCCACTACTTGTTTCACTCTGAACCGATCCCTAATCCATCCAAGATTCAATAAAACCCCCTATGAACTTGTGAACAACAAAAAACCTGATATCTCTTACCTTCACGTGTTTGGCGCTTTATGCTATCCGACGAACGACAGAGAAGATCTAGGAAAACTGAAAGCTAAAGGTGATATTGGAATCTTCATTGGATACTCAGATAACTTGAGGGCATTCAGGGTGTATAACAGGAGAACTAGGAAGATAATGGAGATGATGAATGTGAATTTTGATGAACTTTCACAGATGGCTTCTGAGAGACTCGCTCTAGAACCCGCGTTTAGTCTAATGGCTTCTAATCAAAACATATTAGGACCCGCACCAAACCTGCAGACTTCTGGACACATCAGTTCAGGACTCATACCTCATAGAGCTCCATCAACTTTTGCTGACACACCTCATGAACAAGAATGGTATAATTTCTTCGAGTTAATGTTCAATGAATACTATGGAGGAACTTCGTCAAATGCATCAAACCATCATTCCGCTGCACCCGCTCAAAATCATCCACCACCACCACCAACATAAGATGCATCTACAACAGTCGAAATCAATGCACCAACTCCATCAACATCATCTACACCGACTTCAGCAAATCCTATTCTTGAAACCATTCAACCAACAGTTGATGAGCAAAACTAGAACATATCATTTCGAGAAGAAACAACTCAAAACCATAACGATGCACCGTTAGATGAAGACGTATTCGAAAACCCGTTTGCTACGGAATCAGCTGAATCATCTTCAAACTTACGAGAACCATCTAACTCGCATTCGTATAACATATGGTATCCTTCTACTCTGAAGTGGACTAAAGACCATCCAATTGAACAAGTTATTGGTGAATCTTCAAGGCCAATTCAGACGAGACGCCAACATGCCACCGATTGCAACTTGTGCATTTACCTGTCCTCAATTAGCAATATTGAACCGAAGAACATTCGGGAGGCAATGGCAGATAACGCTTTGATAGAAGCGATGCAGGAGGAACTTCTCCAATACCGTCTACATGACTATTGGGATTTGGTTCCTAGACCAATTGACATTCGCGTCATTGATCTCAAATGGTTATGGAAAAACAAAAGGAATGAAGAAATGACTGTAATTCGCAATAAAGCTCGTCTTGTGGCCAAAGGATACAGACATGAAGAAGGAATAGATTTTGAAGAGTCATTCGCCCCAGTAGCCAGACTTGAGGCAGTCAGGATTTTCTTAGCCTATGCAGCTCACAAAAACATCACGGTTTATCAGATAGACATTAAGATCACTTTCTTGAATGGAACTCTGAAAGAAGAAGTGTATGTGAGTCAGCCAGAAGGTTTCATAGACATGGAACATCCAGACTACGTCTACAAACTCAAAAAGGAAATCTATGGATTGAAACAAGCTCAGGAAGCGTGGTATGACGAATTGTCCTCTTTCTGATTCAAAAAATTTCACCAAAGGAACTGTGGATCCTACCTTGTTTACACGAAAATGCAACAATGACATTTTGATTGTTCAGATTTACGTGGACGGCATCATTTTTGGGTCCACTAATCCGAATCTTTCAAAACATTTTGAAAATCTCATGAAAAGCAAATTTGAAATGTCCATGATGTGGGAACTAAATTTTTTTCTTGGCTTACGAATTCATCAATCCCCTCGTGGAATTTTTAATAATCAAGCTAAATATACAATTGAGTTTTTGAAAAATCATGGTATGTGTGGAAAATTAGAAGGGGGAGGGGGGGTTGAATAGTTTTTCCGATTTTAAGTTAGTTTCAAAAACTTTAGATTCGATATTATGTGAAATTGTATGGATGAAGAAAAAGTATAGAACTAATGATAATGCAAGTATATAAAGTAAAGTAAAGGATAGGAATGACACAACCGATTTATAGTGGTTTGGCTACAAGGACACCTTCCTTGCCCTACTCCACTCCCCGAGTCACCTACTCGAGAGTTCAAGCACTATGTCAACAAACTCTTTCAACTTGGCGGAGAAGCCTTCACAACGTTGCTTACACCTTTTCCCGGTACAAAGCTAAATACCGAGTCCGTAACACGGTGGACCAAACTAACACGACTATTACACAACAACTATGTGAAATATCAAATACAAGATCTTTGTTACAAAAATCTTGTGGAGGAACAAATCAATCAAGGACCCCTTGCTTGGATGACTTGTAGGATGCTCGTGATCTCGCCTTAGAGAAGGACATATATGAGAATCACTAAAGAAAGAAAGAAGAACAACTCTCTAGATCAAGTGATCTTTTGTTAGAAGAGAATGATAGTATATGAGAGAATTAGTAAGAAGAGGGGTGAGTTAGAATGAATAAATGGCTCACTATTTATAGGTAAAACTTGCCACTGTTCCCTGAATCCCACATATCCCTCCCTTAAGGGATCCGTCTAGTGTAAACCTAGGGATCCGTGGGATGCTCCTCTTTGCCCATGGGTTTTTTGGTTATGGGTCATGGGTCATGGGTTATGGTTTGGTCCATGGGTATTTATTTAGATACAATGTATCTAATGAGTACAATGTATCTAGTCAAGTGGGTATGGGTCAATACCATGGGTTATGGATATGATCCATGGGTTGTGATTTTTACCCATCCTAATAAACTATTACAACAAATGATTTATTACAACAATTTGTATTAAGTGACTATACGTAAATGCTTTACAAAAATAACATGTATCCTTATAATTTTACTTATGATAACATTATATTTGTTATCAACAAAACACAAAGAGATCGAAAAATATTAATAAATGTTTTTACGGTTTATTTGTATTAACAATCTCCCCCTTTTTGTTGATGACAAAACATAATGTTATGATGAGTAAAACTTAAGATTAGATGTATGTTTTGAAAGCCCTAAGTTTTACTTCTTCTCCCCCTTTTTGTCGAAACAAAAAGTTAGCCCAACGAAGAAATAAAATGTGGAACGTGAGTCTACGTATCGATTACTCCCCCTTGATGGTAGCTCCCCCTAGTTTGGGGCGTCAAGTGAAGAAAATAAAAAAAATCCTACAAAGGAAAGGTTAGTAGTAACATGCATAAGTAATCTTGTAATTGACGAGAATCAAGATTAGGAGCCAAGGTATGTAAACAAGGCCTTGTAATAAAACAACAAAATGTAGTGGTATTTATGCCACATACAAGCAGGTAAAAGTAAGAACAAAATTTGTTCAAAACAAAAAGACTCAAAAGGAAAATAGAAAATAGTAATAATGATTCCGTCCATGCTTGCATAAGGTTATGGATGAAAGTTTTGATGAGTAATGATATTGATGCGATCAAGGATGAGGTTGAGTATGAATCGAATTTCTTCCCTAACTTCTATTGCAATATCCTTAGTAGTTTGGCAGTGTTCACAATGTAAGTGATGTGGGTAATGAGTGAATTTTTCGGGTTGCTTTGATTTGTGAGATGGAAGAGTGGTGGAAAAATAGGAAAATACGGATAAAAGTCCGGAATGTTTGGAAGTGGTGGTGGAAAAGAACCTAGATGTTCTTGTAGCTTAATGGGAGCTAAGAGTGGTGATGTTTCAAGGTCTTTGAAAATTGTGTTTGGAGAAGTGGGAGGTGTCAAAAAGATTATTTCTTTTTGTTTTAGTTGTTGAGATCTTGTTGGAGTCTTAAGGAGTTCCAAAAGAGTGACTTTAGGTGATGAAGTTGGTGTACTTGTTGGTGATGAAGGAGGTTCTATAATGGAAGCATCTTGTGGTGAGTTAGTGGTTGATGATGAGCCATTCGAAGATGGTTTTGCTAAGAAACATGGTCGGATGCTAATCCGTGTGGATATTGTTGGGATATGAAAGTGCTGAAGATATCAAAGTAAGAAGATATCAAAGAAATACCTTGTAAGTCGCAAAAATCTTGGAAAAAGTCAAAGAGTCAAAGTAATCGCTAAAGACAAAGTTAAAAATCTTGCAAGATGAAGTCAAAATCTGCAAGAACAAAGAACTGTTATATTCGTTTATAGAAAGTATTGTAACTCTAGAATATTCTATAGATTACTTGTCGTACAAGGTTATCAATTGTAAACCGACTAGGATATCCTTGAGCCTATAAAAGGATTCCTAGATTGGCATTAGAGATATGACATATGACTTACGATTTTAGAATTAGAGTTTTAGAGAAAGTTCGATTATCGTTGTATTAGAGTATCGCATATTAAGCGATTTAGAGTTTGTTAATAAAGTTTTTCTTCTTAGCTTTGTTAAGTAAATTCCGCATACTTAATAAAGATTGCTCAGTGTTTCTTTGTTAATAACTTAGGATTTATCCGGGGTTATTAAACCTTAACAAGCTAGTTAAGTTAGTTTGATTAAAGTATATCGATCCAACAAGTGGTATTAGAGCTTGTGTGGAAACTCTGACTAGGAAGAAACCCTACAATATCCAAGATGTCGTTGAAGTTGTTCCACAACCCTCAATCACCTCACTCGAATTCCAATAATCAAGAAGGAAGAATATGATCTCGGTGCATGAAGATGAGGCAAGATATTGCCATTACAGACCATGCTTTGTGGAATGTAATTGTGAATGGGAATGAAGTTCCTCAAGAACCCATTCAAGTTCTTTGGACAACCTTTAGCACCAAAGGCGGTTTTACCAAAGCAACCATAAGGAATCAAGAGAAGGCTCTAAACATTCTCTTATCCGCCATTCCAGATGGTCATCTTCTCAAATTTCATGATGCTAAAGATGCTAAGCGACTCGGCTGCTCTCAAGACCGATTTGGAGGGAATGAAGCCTCTAAGAAGATGCGAAACTTCTTTGAAACAACAATTGAAACTTTCACGAGTTGGAGAAAGAGAAAGTCTTGATGTCTTTGCATACGATAGGTTCGGAATCTTCTCAACATGTTGGAGTTATACAAGGCAGAAGTATCAGTTGAGGATGCTAATTTGAAGTTTTTAAGGAGTTTGCCATCCTCATGGCATGTGATTGCTACTATGATCGAGGACAATCGGGTTGGATGTTATGGACTTTGATGATCTTTATCATCAAGCGAAGGTGTATGAACATGAGATGAGTGGTCAACCAAATTCCAAATCTCACGAGATTGCTTTTCTATCCTCACGAAAAGAAGAGCAAGTACTTCCAAAAGTCTTGTTTATCAAAGTACTGCTGTCTATACACCACCCTCATATGTTCAAGAGGCCCCACCAACTACCACTATGGCCTCAGATGAAGTTATGTGCTCCTTCTTTGCACAACAAGCTAGTTTAACTGTCACTTATGAAGAAGATCTAGCACAGATTGAAGAAGATGCACTTGAAGAAATTGATATCCGGTGGCAAGTTGCTATGATCACTGCAAGAATCAAAAAGTACATGAAGAAGACAGGCAAAAGCATTGATTTCAAACCCAAACAGGGCATAACTTTTGACAAATCTCAAATTGAATGATTCAATTGTCAAAAGATGGTCACTTTGCAAGAGAGTGCAGGTTTGCTAAGTATCAAGCAAACAGGGACATCGAGAAGCCAAAACTTGAGCTTAAGGAAATTCCCATTCTTGAAACAAAGGCTTTGGTTGCTCAAGAGAAGTTATCAGAAGTTGACTGGAGTGAAGAGTTTGATAATGAACCGGTGACTTCTTGTATGGTAGCGATGGAAGATGCATTGAAGACACAGTGGAAGCATTGGATTGGAGCCTTTGCTTTTAATGAAGAATCGACCATGCCTTTGCTTTGGAATCGATGATGGCTTTGGAGGATTTGATTGGAGCAAAGAAAGTGAAGATGATCTTGTTCTTCTTGCTATGGTGGCTCTTGCACCATCTCAGTCTCCTATACACGAGGTATGCTCAAAGCATTACGAGTTCTATCAAAAATTACTTAACAGTTATGTGATTGAAAGAGATAATTATATTAGGGCTAGGTCACGAGGTAGCGAGGTTATCAAATTACTTTAGAGTCTATGGAAGCTAAAATCATAACACATGAAAATAATGAAATGGCTTGGGCTGAAAAATATGAACAACGGGATTACCAGTTAAAACTTAGTGAATGGAAACTAAAGCTGTAAAATTCTGAAATTGAGAAATTAACTAAGGAAAGAGATGATTTGTTATCTAAGTTTCTTGCTTGGGGTGAAGTGGTTTGTCACATGTTTCTTATGTTCAAAACAGTGAAGAGCTTATCTTAAAAGCTGGATTAGGTTTTGGAATGGATTTTAGTAAGATAGAAGAAAACCAATCTAGTAATCGGGATGAAGGTGAGTATGAGGATATAACCACTAGTGATGAAGAACTCATTAATTATGTAGATACATCTAGTAATGATGGTTCATTAAGTGACTCACCTCCTGCATATAAGAAAGACAATGGTTATCATGTTGTTCCTCATCCTATTAATCATCAACCCTTCTAGGCCCGATGTTTCTCGTTATGGTGTAGATAGTCTAGAGTTTAGGAAGAAGCTTATTGCTAAATCTAGGTCGAGGAACCCAAAGCTGTTGAAAATATTCAAGCGATCCTTTAAACCAAAGTCTTGCTCAACAAGCGTACCTTAGAACAAGCATACCTTATGCAAAACCCTTTCAAAACTATCCTGCTAAACCTTTTAGGGATAATTTTGGTCAAAACAGATTTTATCAGCCATCAAGAAGGCAAAATAATTTTGGGCATAGACATAGAAGAAATCACTTTTGTCATATGGGTCAAAAAGCTGTTTTGTGTGTTATAGTCCTACTCACTTAATCAAAGATCGTGACAAACACTCGAATATCTAAGCAAGTTTCCAAGGAATAAGTCTACAAATCAGAAACCTAGAGAGCACAAACCGGTGTGGACTAATTCAAATAGGCTAAATCACGAAACTTCACACCGGATAATAGATACCCACATCGAGAAGATCTTGATATCTCACAGTACTTTCCAAAGTGCTTTCGAGACAAGGTATCTTGATACAAGCTGCTTGGAATAGGCATTCTAGGAGATCTCATTATCAACCTAGAATGTATCACAATTCATATAGGGGATCTAGATCACGTGAACCACCTGTAAAACCGAATGGGTAAAAGGGGAAGTATTGGTAAGGGACACACAAGACGTTCAACAAAAAGTGAATCAGATGTTTGTGTGACACAAGAAAATGCTAATAAAGCGGTGAAAGAGCTTTATGTTGAAAAACCAGAAAGTTTTGAAAATCCACATGCTAAAACTCAAAAGATAATTTTGGATCACCATTTGAAAGATAGTGGAAATTACATACTCAAGGAATTTGAGTTTGTAACTCCACAAAGGGAACACAAGTCGAGAATGGCTTGGGTTCCTAAGAGTTTCTAACTCTTTTCTTTGTGTGCAGGGCAACCCGGAAGAGGAGCTTAAAGATCATCTTATTGTGGATAGTGGTTGCTCTGGCAGTATGACAGGCGATAAAGAGATCTGTCGATTTTAGAAATATTAGTGGAGGAAAAGTTGCATTTGGGAATGATCCCAATGGAGGAAGGATTACTGGAAAAGGAACAATTAAAGCTGGAAGAATCGATTTTGAGAATGTCAGATATGTGAAGGAGCTAAAGTTCAACTTGTTGTCAGTATCTCAAATTTGTGATAAAAAGCATCACTGTGTTATTCACGACACGAGAATGTCTTATTCTTTCTTCGACTTCAAACACTGTTGATGATGACTTGGTAGTACTAAGGGTACCAAGGACAAATGATGTGTATAGTTTAGACATGAAGAGTCTACATTCTTATGGAAGAGCCACATGTTTGGTGGCTAAAGCAACATCAGAAGAAGCACATCAATGGCATAGAAGATTGGGCCATGTTAATTTCAAGAACATCAACAAAGCGGTCAAAGGCAATTTAGTTAGAGGTTTACCTTCAAAGACTTACAAGAATGATCAATCATGTTTGGCATGCAAGAAGGGTAAACAACATAAAGCTTCCTGTAAGAAGCTTGAGGAAAGAACTATTAGAGAACCATTGGAGCTGTTACATATGGATTTATTTGGACCTGTCTCTGTGGCAAGTTTAAATAAGAAAAAGTCTTGTTTGGTTGTTCTTGATGATTGTAGTCGATTCAGTTGGGTTTTCTTTTTGGGCTTTAAAGATGATACCTTTGATGCTATTCAAACTCTTATAATAGCACTTGAAAACCAATTAAGACTCAAAGTTAGAGGTATTAGATGTGACAATGGGACTGAATTCAAGAACAAGCTTATGGACGACTTTTGTGCAAATAAAGGCATAAAGAGGGAATTTAGTATTGCTAGAACACCACAGCAAAATGGTGTTACAGAGAGGAAAAATAGGACATTGATTGAAGCTGCAAGGACTATGTTAGCTGATTCCCATCTCCTATTCAATTTTGGGAAGCGTAAGTCTTGCATGCTATGTACTCAACAGGGTTTCGTCATCAAACCACGAGATGAAGACACCTTATGAATTTCTGATGGGCAATAAACCCAACATTCGTTTTATGAAGCCTTTTGGATGCCCTCTTACTACATTAAATACCATTGATAATCACAGGGGAAGTTTGATGGCAAATCTGAAGAAGGTTACCTATTGGGATATTGCACTAACAGTAAAGGCTTTAGAGTATACAACAGGGTTACTAAGAAGATCCAAGATTGTCTTCATGTTGAGTTCTTAGAAGCTCAAGACAATGAGAAAGGCAAAGGTCCTGATTGGATGTTTGATCTTGAGGCTCTATCTCCTTCAATGAATTATGTTCCTGTTAGAGAAGAAAATCAACCTTTGCATAATGAAGAAGATATTCAATATGTTGTTCATGATATTCATCTTAGACCTAATGATGTTCCTGATAAAGATCCTATGAGTCCAAAACAAAGTCTTGATGTTCCTAAACAAAGTATCGATGCTCCACAATCCTCATTATCTGTGAGGATCAATCTATTCAAGAGGAACTTAATGGATGCTTCTTCAAGATGTCTTAGCATATTCTTACAGCGATGAACAAAGGAAAGCTTATGAAGAGGCAAAGAAGAAGAATAAGATCGCTGAGTACTCTCACAGATACTTTGGGCGGTACTTTCGATCAAAGTATCTTCTTTTGCTATGATACTTTTAAAGGATTTGGATGATTCTACAATGCGGGTTAGAAGACGATGATGAGCTTGAAGATGAAGGTATTTTCACAGATTTCAATGAAGGTCTTGATTATACTAACTTGGATGATACATATGCGAGTTCAGAGTCTCCAATCTTACGAATTCATAAGAATCATCCAACTGATCAAATCATTGGTCCTTCTACTGGTTATGACAAGACACAAAGCTAAGGGTTTCACAAAACCTCATAATGCTTTACTTAGCTTTGTGTATAAACAAAACAAGCTAAACCATAAGGATCATCAAACACGCTTATTCACTGTTTCATCTCTCAAGAGGAACCCAATAATATTGCTCAAGCTTTGACTAAAGAAAGCTGGGTTGAAGCTATGCGGGAAGAACTTCTTCAATTTAAACTTCAAGAGGTTTGGGTTTTATGTGATCTTCGGATGGGAAGAGTTATAGGAACCAGATGGGTTTTAGAGTTAAAAGGGATGAAAGAGGCAATGTTATCAAAAACAAGGCAAGGTTAGTTGCTCGGGGTTATAGGCGGGAGGAAGGGGTCGATTATGATGAGGTATTTGCTCCTGTAGCAAGGATTGAAGCAATTAGAATCTTTCTTGCTTTTGATTCTTATATGGGTTTTCGTGTATATCGGATGGATGTCAAGAGTGCCTTTCTTTATGGTACCATTACAGAAGAGGTGTATGTGAAACAACCTCCAGGATTTGAGGATCCTAAGCATCCAAACAAAGTCTATAAGGTGGTTAAGGCTTTATATGGTCTTTATCAGGCACCTAGAGCTTGGTATGAGCGGCTCTCTACATTCTTATTACAACATGGATACAAGAGGGGAGCTATTGACAAGACTTTGTTTATCAAGAGAGACAAGAAGGATATCATGTTAGTTCAAGTTTATGTGGATGATATCATCTTTGGGGCTACCAAACAGTCTCTGGTTAAGGAGTTTGAGCGGTGATGCAAAAGAGTTTCAAATGAGTTCAATGGGAGAGTTAACATTCTTTTAGGACTTGGTTAAGCGGTCCAAGGAAGGCATTTTCATTAGCCAAGACAAGTATGTTGCAGACATACTTAAGAAGTTTAATTTTGATGATATGAAGGTACATTTACTACACCCATTAAATCTATCAATTCATTAGGCAAAGATGAAGATGGCCACCTGTTGAAGTCAAGCTTTATAGATCAATGATTGGCTCTCTTATGTATCTCAATTGCATCAAGGCGATATTATGTTTGCGGTTTGTCTATGTGCTAGATATCAAGTCTCACCAAAGATCTCTCACATGAATGCATTAAAAGAATTTTTCGTTATTTGAAACAACAACCTAAGTTGGGGTTGTGGTATCCTAAATAGTCACCTTTTCACTTAGAAGCTTTTTGAGATAGTGACTATGCGGTGATAATTATGATAGAAGATCCACAACTGGTGGATGCCAATATCTTGAAAGAAGGTTAGTCTCACGGCAATGCAAAAGCGACAATTGCGGCAACATCATCTCTGAAGCTGAATATGTAGGCTGCTGCAAGTTGTTGTGGTCAAGTTTTGTGGATCGAGAATCAACTCTTGGACTATGGGTTCAATTTCAAAAATACTCCTATCAATATTGATAATGAGAGTACAATTTGTATTGTTAAGAATCCTGTATATCATTCCAAGACAAAGCATATTCAGATTAGGCATCACTTTATCAGAGATTATGAGCATAGGCTTATTAATGTGGTTAAAGTTCACACGGATGATAATGTAGCTGATTTACTCACCAAAGGTTTTGATGTGTCACGATTCAATCACTTGGTCGTGAGCATTGGAATGATTAACTACTAAGCTTCGTTTAAGGGGAGGACTATAATGTGTTAGTATAGTCCGTGTATTGCTTAAAGGGAGGATGTTCGTTTATACTTAGTTTATATGAAGGTTTTGGAAAATCTTGTATTTCAGAAAGTCTTGCTTGGGAAAGTCTTGCTTATGTGGAAATCTTGTTTGTCGTATTAAAATCTTGTTCCAACGGTAATATTGATGGGTAATTCATAATAAAGGTAACTTTGTTATTATAGGTCGTGATTTTTCAAATCCTACCTATAAATAACTACTTTCGATTTTCCTCTCATATTATTACCTTACATCTTTTCCATACTTATCTCCCAATCACAATCTCTTTATTCTTCGATCAATTCATTCTTGTGCTCACTTATTCTACAATGGCGAATCGTTTAACTGTTTCAAAGCACAATATGGTGGCTAATTTGGACAAGACTGAGGCAAACGTGGCTTTCTATGATATCATTGATTATCTCGTTGGGTCGCCTATTAGTTATGCTCTTTTAGTTGAGCCGGATGTTATTGAACCATGGATTCAAGAATTTTGGGCTAATGCTAGAGAGAATATGGAGGAGGATGAAGATTATATTAGATCCTCGATTCTGGAAAGCCTATCAAGATTACAGAGGCCTCCATTCGTGATGATTTATTATTTAGTGATGAAGAAGGGGCTATTAGATTTGACAAGCAACTGATTTGGGATACTTTTCGTAATTTGGGTTATGAAGGTTCTTTGGTGAACAAACTTTTAAGAAGGCCTTATTTTGTCCTCAATGGAAGTTTTTGATTCATGTTTTGCTCCATTGCTTAAGTTCTAAAAGCACTTCTTGGGAGCAATTTGGGTCGAATATTGCATCTGTTGTAGTTGGCTTAGCTACGACGAGTGTTTAATTTTCACGGCTTATTTTGGATGGGATGCTATCGCATATATCATCCAGGGCTACTTGGTTGATGTATCCAAGGTTTATACAGTTTTCTTGAACAAACACTTGGTGATGTTCCAAAACCTTTGCTTTACTACCTGTCATTGTGCAACAAGCCAAAATTTATACATTCATGGCTAAAAGAAGTAACTTGTTCAGAGGTGAAGATATTCCTTTAACCACAACAATGATGGAAATTGTCCAATTCGTGATGCAGTCGAGAGGATGAAGAATCTGAAGGTACTGATTACGCTCACGATCTTGCTTCACATAGTCGCTTCACAAGTAATCGCATCTGCAAGTCGCTTCTCGTGAAATCTTGCATCCTTACAAGGTGATGATTCTTCAGTCCCG
This sequence comes from Chrysanthemum makinoi, assembly GCA_910596185.1. NCBI lineage: Eukaryota > Viridiplantae > Streptophyta > Magnoliopsida > Asterales > Asteraceae > Chrysanthemum > Chrysanthemum makinoi. Next base: position 78,127,913 of record OU343216.1, on the reverse strand, counting down.
AGGTTCAAGTAGAGATTGAGAGATCACCTACTCCATCTCCACAACGTCTGTTTCGAGGCATCTTCTTCACTTCGTGTGATGCTCATTCTATTCCTCATGAAGGTTTATCTATGGATAACTATGCTTTGACAGGGAGCTTGCTCTAGGTTGAATAAGACCTGTTGAGCATCAAGCTAAAACTATTAGGAAGTTGAAGCGCAACTATTTCTGGTTAAGCAATTTTGTTAAACCCTATATTCAAGGTTTTAACTTGTGGGTTAAGGAGGAAAACAAGCGTCGTAAAGAGCTTCGTAAGGAATTAAAAAGAAAGAAGATTCCTAAATCATCTTCACGTCAACTTGGGGAGGAATTCGAAAAGGATAATTTGAAAGAAGATGTTACACAGAGAAAGAATCAAGAAGATGTTATGAAAAGAAAGAAGATTCTTCTGAGAAACAAGAAGAAGAAGTACAAGTTCAAAGTACTAGTGTTCAAGGTCTTGAACATCAAAGTCTTGATCTTCATGATACATCTAGGCAAGGAGCAAAATAACTCCAAGTATTGAATTTTGAAGAAGAAGCTGGTCCTTCTACATTTGTTAGAGAAGAAGAGGAGGAAGCTACTTATATACCTATCCATTCTGCTAGTGATGATGAAGTAATTGCTACAATATTAGATCTATCACAACCAAGAGGAGGAGTTACCATTAGAGATGTACAAGAAGAAGAACAACCAAGAGCTTCTCAACCGACCATTGATCCTAAAGACAAAAGGGAAAGGTATTACAGTTGAAACAAAGAAAAGAAACTCACTTTAGCAGAACTTAGAGCACTTGAAGTGGCTAGGAATGAAGCTGCTGCTAGAAAAGTTCAGGAAGAATTAGATGCTAAAGATAGAGAAGAACAACAAGCTCAAGAAGCTAAAGATAGAGAAGCAGCTCGGAAAATGCAAGAAGACTTAGATGATGAAGCTCTTGAACCTTCTACAAGTCCCTACACTGTTAGATTTATGTCAAGAAGACCTAATTTAGCTAAGGAAAGGAATACAATGATGGCATATTTAAAAGGCAGAGGATATAAAGGACTTCAGAAGCTAAACTATGTTGATATGAAAAGACTTTATGATCTTTGAAACGAAGCTTATAAGAAAGATGTTGCAGACATTAAAGACTTCAGAGAAGAAGCTTTCTGGACTGAAGCTGAAAGGAAGAAAAGTTTAAAAAGAAAAAGAAAAAGCTGAATTCAGATGTTCAGTTTTCAAAGAAAGAAAAGGTGGAATTAAGATCACGAGACTAGTGATGAATTGAAGAATTATCTCAGAGTAGTAGATTTTGATTATACAAAGGAAGATGATGATATAAAGATGAACAGATCAAAGATCGATTGCTTTCAAAGTTGAGAAATCTAAGAATGGAGATTACATGGTTTTTCATAAGGAAGATGAAAGTTTTAAAGTTTTCAAAAGGTTATGGGATTTGCTGCATGTTATTGATAGAGTAGACCTATTTTACTTATATCATGTTGTGAAGGCTTATTTTGAAGATCATCCATTGGAAGGGATTGGATTGGTTTTACATGGTGATCTAATAACTATGTGGGAAACGAAGAAGAAAGCTCGATGATATCTGGAAGAATCGGAAAAGCGGGAAATAGTTTCTTTGGAGATTCTTTGAAGAATCTGGAGTTCATGTCTTGGAGTTAGAGAATGGAACAATGATTCACATGTTTGCAAAAAGAAGATACCCTCTTACAGTTGAGCTCATGAGAAGGATGCTTGAGCATGGTTTGGAAGTAGAAGCGGTGATGAAGCTGCTTGCATGGTGATTAATCTGTTTATAAACCTGGACTACCATTCTGAGAATGATCAATAAGCTGGTATGAATTTTATTTGAATAAATACTTTTGATATATCAGTACTTTTATTCAAAGTATCTGCTGATCGACGATACTTTCATCAAAGTATCTTGTTCTTGAACTAAACAGTTAAATAAATTTTAGAAGAAACCTTGTTGTTAAGTAATAAATATTTTGAACTAAAGGTTGAATAAATGGTTTTTGTGATGATAACATCAATAGGTTATCAATCCACCATGGTTACAAAAGGATTGACTAATCCATGAGCAAACGGCTCTGGTAAAGATATATCAAATCCGTTTTTAGTTGACAACTTGCTAATAAGTTGGATGGTATTCAACTCACCATATCAGTAATGTGAAGAGTTGGCTAGCCCACAAGAAAATGGCTTGTGGTAAAGGCCGTGGAAAAACCATTATTGGTAATTAGTTCACCATTAGATAGAAGAACTAACTAGTCCGGAAGGGTACAGCTTTTGGTAAAGACAAAACAAATCTGTTGATAGCCGGTGGTTTGCTAAAAATCATATGGTTATCAATGTACCATGGTCTTACACACCAAAACATTTGGCTACTTCAAAGATAATGGCTTTGGTAAAGAGTTCTAAATCCATTATTTTTCAATGATTCACTTGAAAGTGATGAGAATAGTATGCAACTTAAAGTGAATTAAATGTACAAATTGTCATATGTTCTTTGTGTTCTTTGAAAAGATGGAGATTCGGGGATCTTGTTTAACGTGAAGAAAACAATTCTAAGAGATACTTTGACAAAGCACAGATTCTACAAAGATATAATCTAAAGACTTAAGAACAATCCATTTTAAAGATGAAGCTGTTAAAGATATATTCACAAAGGAACTTGAAGTCAAGCAAGTAGAAATCAAGTTAGGGGAGGATTGTTGGGATATGAAAGTCTTTGAAGATATCAAAGTACTGAAGATATCAAAGCGTATCTTGTAAGCTGCAAAATCTTGGAAAAAGTCAAAGAGTCAAAGTACGCTAAAGACAAAGTTAAAGTCTTGCAAGATGAAGTCAAAAGTCTGCAAGAACAAAGAACTGTTATATTAGTTTATAGAAAGTATGGTAACTCTAGAATATTCTGTATTAGATTACTTGTCATACAAGGTTATCAATTGTAAACCGACTAGGATATCCTTGAGCCTATAAAAGGATTCCTAGATTGGCATTAGAGATATGACATATGACTTACGATTTTAGAATTAGAGTTTTAGAGAAAGTTCGATTATCGTTGTATTAGAGTATCGCATATTAAGGATTTAGAGTTTGTTAATAAAGTTTTTCTTCTTAGCTTTGTTAAGTAAATTCAAGTACTTAATAAAGATTGCTCAGTGTTTCTTTGTTAATAACTTAGGATTTATCCGAGGTTATTAAACCTTAACAAGCTAGTTAAGTTAGTTTGATTAAAGTATATCGATCCAACAGATATCCTAGATTTTGATTGTGGTATTTTGGAAGGCGGGAAGACAAAATTTTGGATTTCTTAAGGTGGATTGTTTTCATTAGGTGATTCATCTAAGTTGGAAGATCTTTTGAAAGACATGGTGGTGTTTGTTTATGAGGATGAGATGAATAGCAAGCAATGTTGGGAATCCTTATAGAAAAAATTATGCATTGCAATGAATGCTTGACCCAAAATATGGATTAAAATCTAATGATAAGATAAGAATTTAAGGCATGTGATCATGAGAGAACAAGCATTAAATGACATACTCCAAAAGGAAATGAGAAAAATAGAAGTTAAAAAATAGCTTATGTCTCACGGATCCTTCCTCAGAGGGATCCATCCAAAGCATTAAAAGGCGGGATCCCAGTGGTGCTTGGTGATTCAGGCAGCTCAAAATTTTCCTTTTGGAAAAATTTGTGCCTAGTGTGTGCCTATATGCAAACTATTTGGAGTTGCGGTTATCTCGACTCCTAAGAAGAAAAGAAAAATAAACTAGAAGTGAAAAGGCATACTATTATGTGAGATAACCCGAGTGCTCCTAATTCATTTTTGCTTAAATGAATGTACCCGAAAACACATATTAGTTATGTGTCCTCTTTAGAATTCAAAAGACATGAGATGCAATGAAAACGGGTTTTTACTTTGTATTAATTATGAAAAAGCGATTTTTCCTAGATGTGAGAAATTGCTTTTGTTAAATTGATCTGAGAAGAGGTATAATTTTTAGAAAATGTTTGGAAAAGAGGTTTCTATGTGAATAAAAGCGTTTTATCCTTTGAAAGAAGATGTGTATGTGATTATGTGTTTTGCAACGTAACTTATTTTGAAGAAAATAAGAAAAACTATGAGTTATAAGTGACAAAAAAAAACTATCTTTGTTTTTGAAAATCCCTGTATTGTTTGTGTGTTGGGCGTGAAATAGAGATCCTAGACTCAGAAAGAAAAAGGCTAGTGTTTACATACCTTGTAGAGAAAAAGAATAAATTACGACGATTGTTCCATGAGACCAAGACGAAGTAAGTTGAATTGTTGCCGCTTCAACGGTATGGTGAGGACGTCGGCTATTTTGTGTTCAGACGCTACCTTCTCAATAGAGATGTTCCCCTTTTGAACATTGTCTCAAGAAGTGATGACGAATCTCCATATGCTTTGTGCGAGAATGTAATACCAGATTATTGCTTAAATCGATGGCACCTTTGTTGCCACATAGAATGGCTACGTCACTTAGATGAATGTCGTAGTCAACTAACGCTTGTTTCATCCATAGTGCTTGTTGGCATGCATTTCCGGCGGAGACATATTAAATGGTTGTTGATATTTCTAATGCCGTTTGTTTCTTAGAAAACCAAGATGTTAAACAACATCCCATAAAAGTACATACCTTACTTGTACTTTTTCGGTCAACATAATCACCTGCATGGTCAGAATCTGCATATACAATTGCTTCTACTCCCGTACCCTTAGGATACCATAATCCTAATTGATAGCTAGAGGACCTTGTACATCTCAATCTTCAAAAACAACTGATCTATCATAGGATTTGTAGGCTTTGTCCCCCGTGGATCAAGTTTGGCTTCAAACATCTTTCTGGATACATTCTTGGTTAGTGGATAATCTTTATCAATAAACATGAAGAACTTCTCCTGTGTAGTATGTACATCATGAACTCTGCAAGGCTGATATAGCATCCATTCAACCACCTCACAGTCTTTCCAAAATCTATCATCTGGATTGGGTTGATACAAGTTCTTTCTGATCCCACAAACCTTGCTAAGTTTCCAGTTGGTCCAAACTTACCATATCTAAATTCCATGACCTTCCACAGTTGTTCCAGATCCACTTTATTCATACAAAATAACACGCATCCAAAATTGAAGTATGTACTTTTCCATCCATCAGCTCTTGTAATTTCAATCATCTCTTTATCATTAGCTATGACTATCTACCAATCTTCAATAGGAAGAATAGCTCTTCTGGGTGTAGGATTAATAGGTTCAGGTTGATCAGACACCATAAGATACAAATTCATTCTTTCTTCCTTCTCCATCTCTTCATCTAACTTCTGCTTCTTAGAACTATATTCCTCCTGAATAGCAGCTTTTCTCTTTTATCTGTTCTTAATCCACTCTTCTTCTTTCTCAGAAATCATAGAAAGAAAATTATCACATCTTCTTTTGCAAGCTTGATAAATCTCCTCAACCTCTTCATATGTACATTTTCTCAGATTTACACTAATGTGCATGTCCATGAGCCTAATAACCTTCATCATTTAATTTCTCATTTCTTGCTTGGTAGGAGGTTTATTCTTCTTAGCTTTATAATCTCTAACAGCTCTTTCCTTCATCATTTGTCTCCTCTTCTCATCCAAAACCTTAGACCTTTTATCAATGTCTAATTGTGCCCATTCATGATCAGTCCACTCTGTCTTTATCATTTCAGAAGCTTGAAGTAAAGGTTGTTCCTTGTTCCATTCTTCAATCAACCTCTGAGTAGCTTCTTCTTCTTCTTGCTTTTGCTTCTCTCTAGCTGCTAGAGCTTCAGCATCTAATTTCTCTTGCAACCTTCTTGGAAGCTCTTCATCATGTGCAATTTGTTCTTGCTTATTCTCAAACTTCAAAACAGGTTCTGTAATGCCTTTACCCTTTCCAATATAACGGTTGAACTACTTTAGTCTTAACAGGATCACCAATCTTCAAACTTCCCAACGGTTTAGGTCCAGTAAGTTTAAGAATAATAGGAACAGGTGCGATAATAGGTTCAGGATTTGATGAGGTTTTACTTAAGTTTAACAGTGTACCAGCAACCTCCTTCTCAACTTCCTTAGACTTGGGTGGTGGTGTGGCAGATGGTTGTGATTATAGTAGTGGTTGTAATAGCAATAGGTGTATCTGAAGTAACATTGGATAAAATTACCTCAGAAGTTGCAGTAGTGGTTTCTTTTGTACTAGCCGGGAATTCAGCAACAATAGCAGTGGTTGTTGCCTGCACCACTTATTCCTCTTTATCTTCAACTACAACCTTCAAATTTTCAAGCACTGCTTCCTTTCCTTCCTTGTCAGTCACCATATAATCATCACCATGATCTCTACAATCCAAATCCAAATCAACATCCAAGTTTACATCCTCCCCTGAATCCTTGCTTTTACTCCTCCTGTGTTTGGATGCATCCTCCAAAATTTGATCCTTTGAGGAGCTAGCCTGCTGATTCACCTTCTTGACTCTCCTATAAGTAGCAATCCCTGGTCTCCTGATTCTTTCCAATACAGTTACCACAGCCATCTTACGATAGTTCTAGCTTGAAAGACTACAAGTTCACGAAGACCGGTGATTGTATTTTCCATTGTGGTACATTTAGCCGTCAATTCATTTAATTATTCAATAATATCCTCACCGCTTGACACAGTGTCAAGCTGGTGAAGGTGGATCCACTAAATTGTCATTATGCACATGGTGATTACTGTCAATTCATTATCATGTCCCAAGCTACCCTCATCACTTGAGATGTGTAACTTTTCTCAGAGAGGTTAATCATGGGGTGTAGAAAACATGGCATCGGACCTGGCGATCATCCATGCACCACGAGTTATCGGTTGGCTAGGGATTCCTCGACGTGTTGAGCTCAAGAGAACTCTCCACATTAGGAGTTGCCAGTGGTTGGGTCTTATTGATGTTTTCACTGTCCTGTCCAGCATCTAAGCCTGAAACATTAGTGAAAGCCCTTCCACTCATGTCACCTGCACCTCCTGTGACAACCTCATTGACAATACCACTAACACCAGCCTGAGGTGGCTTGGTGCCCTTCTTCCTCCTTCTTTGAACTAAGATCACTTGTGGTTCTGTTGGTAAGGTTAAAGGTTCAGTAGTGGGTTCAGATGGGTTAGCAGTGGTTATAGATGTGGTAGCAGTGGGTTTAGCATCAGTGGTAGGGATGGGTTGTGTTTCAGGTACCTCTTTATTCTCAGGAATGTCTGGCAAGTTAAGCATATGAGGGAATAATGGTGTAAGAGTTCACGAGAAATTTGCATTTTGTTTCCTCATATGTGCAAACACCTTAGATAACATGTAAAGTACCTTATACTCCCTTTTATGAGGAATGGGTTCTAAGATCTGACTAGCCACTATCAATTGTACAAACATAGGATATAAGAAATACTTTCCCTTGTCCCTAATGTTCTTCAGAAAACCATCAAATTTCATCCTAGACCAATTGAATACCCTCTCTTGTGATAGATAAATTATGGCAATTGCAATTTTAGAGGGAAATTCATCAAAACCGATAGTCTTGTTACTTACACATATAAGCAAGGTATGGATCAAAACTTCCTTTGTGGTGAAAACATACCTTTATGAAATTTTATCCTATCCCCTCTTTTCTCATATCCCATCCTTTCTAACCCTTCAAAAATCTCCTCATTAGAAAAATTTACAACTCCTGCAGCATCCTCAAGTTTCAAAATTTCTCTAATCACATCCTCTATCACCAAAATCTTTGTCTCATCAACCACAAACCTAACAATCTCTAAGCCATCTCTTTCTTGAATTTTAGCATACCACCAGAATTGATGAATGTAGAATTTAAGAATGACAGGTTCTACAGTTAAAGCATAGTGAATAGGAGTGTGTTTGATGAAATCAATCATTTCATGGAATCCATCTGAATAGTTGTTCTTATGAAGATATGCGACAAGGTTGTGGGTGGTGTAGTATTCAGTCGGCATTGTGTAAAAGATGTGGGATTTTTGAAATTATTAGGGTTTGTGTTGAGCGCCAATTGGAAGTGTTTAAAGATCACTTAAATGATCTGGCAGTGATTTGGGGATTAAATGCATTATCACCAAGATGTTATAGAACAGCCCCTTGAGTTTCCATTTTCATCAAAACTGCTCTAGCAGTGGGTTGGCCACAACTAGCAGTGGTTAGAAAGACACAAGCAATGGAAACTTCACCAAGACTACTGTAACAAAATCTAAGCCAAAAATAGTGATATCATGCAGGAATTTGAAGGATTATGAAAGATACACAATTTTTTTTTAAAATCAGTTACTCCTACAGCTCCAAAAGCTCCATAATGTACAACAGCTTCCTTCAAACACGCATATCACAAACACAAACCAAACACTTGAAACTTTGTTAAGGTTGAGGGATTAGAAATAACGGAAGTGGGTACATTATATATCTTGGTAGTGCTTAAACAAAATGCTAAACACCTAGTCAAATGGTCAACTCCAAATCATTACTCGTCCACCTAAGTCAGAGATTTCATTTACTCCTCAACAACTCACACCTTCACATTTAACTCTCGATTTACCCTTTAACTTTATTTAAGAGAAAATCACCCACATACCACACATATCACTCATATTCCCAAAAATATGTCTCACTATTATCCTCACTTTCAGAAACCATACCACAAAGACTACCAAATAGGTGGCTCACCAAACCATCAATGGAGATCTCTTGATTCTTCTAAGAGTTCATCCTCAAAAATGCTTGGGAGAACTATCTTCCTCCAGAAAAACATCTCCCTTTATGAGGACAAACCTGCTCTGTTGGACCTTCTACCATCCAACGGTGCCCCCACAAGCTCTCATAAGCTGGTACAAGTTAAACTAAGCTCAATGCCCGGCTATGTGTCACCCGGATGAGGACACGGATAATGAAGCCTTCTCAGAGTGTTGATAGTTCCTCCCCTGGCGAGATCTTGATGCTTTCAGTTGTGCATGTTTTTAGTAGCGTTATGTGTGATTTTATATCATTATTTGGTTATATTTGCGTGATTATAGTACTTAAACGCATCAAAAGATTGTCTAGTGTTTATATAACCAAGTCAGGGAAGCGGAAGGAAAACAAAGAAATGTTCACAAAATGAAGATTCCGTTTTGTAAGTCTAAATCAGTATCTTAAGGACCTTTGAAGACCTTAGTGATTGAAGAACCAAGTTCTACAAGATAAAGAGAAGAAAAGATCAAGCTTAAACTTCGGAGAATCCAACCGGATCGGTTCACGGCTATAAGGATCGGTTGGAAAGCGTCGAAACAACATTATGACCATCACCAACCGATCGGTCGCAACCCGCAACCGGATCGGTTGGCCACTATAGTAGAAGACCAACGGTCGGTTGGTCGTATGACAATCGGTTGGAGAAGCTGCATCTGCCAATCTTCATCACTAAGTTTCCCCTTTGCATCTAAACGATTCTAGTTCCTTCTCTTGGTGTATTCTAGTCCCTTCACCTCCTTAGAGGCCAAGTTGACAATTAATACCCTAGGCTTTGGAATTATTATAAATAGAGGCTAATTGTGAGCATATGAGACACACCTCAAATACAAATTTCTCTACTCATCAAACAAAGCCTTAAGCTCACGAAAATTCGTCCTTAGAAGTCGGGGAAGTTTGGAGTTCCAGAAGTTCCACATTTGGAGGCCAAATCGCCAAGAAATCTACCTCAATACTTTGGGAATCATTACTTCACCATTTTTAATCTTATTCCAAGCATTGTAAGACTTTTAATCATGTTTTCTAATGTTCAAAGTTCTGAGTTTATGTTCATGTTTGCTATGAGTGGATAGTTTCTTTATACACTTGCTTAAATGATGTTGATTATCATATGATTAGTTAGTGATTGTGTTAACATGTTTTAATTCAATTTTAAGTTGATTCTAAGATCCAATTGTGCTAAAGTTTCATAGTGACATTTGTTAATCAAGTTTGACTAAGTTGATAATAATCGTTAGGTCGAAAAGAACTTATTGTTATTCAACTAGTCATAATCATTTTGTCTATGGATGATTGTTTTACCCATTATTCTTGATTATACAAAGGAACTAAGGCATGGTTGTAATAGAAACGATTATCAAATTGGATTTGGTTGGAAACATCTAAATGGTCGTAAGATTAGTTGTTGAGAATCAATTGTAGCCTTTTGTCTATGATGGGTTACCTTTTGTATTGACCATTTCTTAAGCAAATTGATGAACAAGTGGATGTTTTTGTGTTTAAGTTTATGTATATAGACTTATGAAACTTGAATTGATCTTGAATTGATTGGTTAAACGTAATGCTTGTTTTTATGAACTAAAATCTTGACGAAGGTTTAACTTGTAAGAACAATAGATTAGTCTTCCAACTAATTATCATAACCAACATGTTAAGAGGTTAACACAATCACATTAATCTATGATATGAAACTAGTTTAAGCAAGTGTAGTTTTTAATCATCTGAATTTCATTATATCTATTTGCTTTATTATATGTTTTGGATAGACTCCGTTAATTCAAACTTGTGTTTAGATTCACTCAAATCCCTGCGAGCGATCGACTTACCCATAATCTTGCTATAACGGACGAGTATACTTGCTCGTATGTGTTATTGGTAATATTGGTAATTCACCTTTTATAAATTTAAAACTTGTACACATGTAGCACATCAAGTTTTTGGCGCCGCTGCCGGGGATTTGATTGTGTTTCAACGAGTTCTTGAATTTCCCTCGATCGATTCAACCAAAAATCTCGAAACCTACTTAGGATCCGGTTGTCCTCAACCGAATAGGTTACGATTTTGTCCATCATTCAACTGGTCTAACCGATCGGTCACAACCCGCAACCGATCCGGTTACCTCTCTGACCCATAAAGCTGTTTTAGTTGTTTGTCCGTCGTTTTAGATATTGCTGGATTCTCTAGGACATTGTATGAACACTCGGCGTGGATATAACCAATTACACCTCTTACCCACGCCTGAGCGTTTGATTCGAAGAAGAAGAACACTTTTCATACCATTGGAAAATCGTGTACCAAGAGTACCAAACCCACCGTTTGATAACCTCATAGAAGCCAAAGTTGTTTACAACCCTTTCACCAATTTACCTTTTCCTATGGCGGACAATCAACCCATGTGGGAACAACCGAGCCGTAGCACCAACCCCCGAAAGTGCTATTGTTGCTATCAATCTTGGTGACAACTTCACCGTGAAGGGACATCACCTTTCTATTATCAAAGACCGTCAATTGATGGTAGTGCTTGGCCGATCCGATACAAGCACATTCTTGAATTCATCAAAATTTGCGGCATGTTCGTTATGGCGACCGTGTCAATGCCATCAAACTCAAACTTTTCCCATCATCACTCGCCGGAGATGCTAAAGTATGGTACAATGAATTAACCCCGAGAATCATCAATACTTGGGAGGAGATGAGGCAAGCTTTTGTAAGCTGATTCTTTCCACCTGCCATGTTTGATCGATTAATGGGAGAATTAGATGCTTTCAACCAAAACCCAAACGAATCACTTGTGAAGCTTGGCCGAATGAAAGATTTGCTTCGTAGTTGTCATGGACATGGATTATCAAAAGGAACCATTATCCAAATCTTTTACCGTAGACTAGATGAAATCTCTCAAGGCATCCTTGATGCTTGAGCAATTTTTCTCAATAAGACTCCCAACGATGCACATCAATTGCTCAAAGATCGAAATTACTTCTCAACTTGATTGGTCCAAAGATTCCAAAACCAAACCTCTCCGAAAAACGCATTAAGCTTTTGTCGAAAACACCGATGCCTCAAAAATCATGGAGAAGATGAAGCGTTAACCTCAAACTCGACTTCGCAATCCAAAGATATCAAAGATGAAATTAAAGAAATGCGAGACGGATGCAACAATTGTGGAGGAAATCACCCATCGTCCGAGTGTGTGATAAGCGTATGGGTGGAAGGAGAAGCGAGTTCGCGCTTAGGAGGATACCGTGGAAGAGGATATCGTAGTAATTATTACGGTCGAAATTCTGGAAATTGGCAAGATCGCCGGCTAAGGGATGACAACCGTGATTCTTAACCCTTGAGCGGCGATCCACCACCACAAAATCCCGACAAAAGATGGAAGAAACGGTCGAGAAAACCATGAGAGAATTCGGTAGGTCGGTCAAAAATCCGAAAATGATTTTATCAAAAATCAATTTTTCAATCTCAAAGCCAAAGTTGAGCAAGGACGGAAAAATCATCAAGCATCTATCCAAGATCTTGAAAACAAGTTTGGTAGACTTTAGACAACATTCCTCTAGACCATCACGGTTCATTGCCAAGTAATACCCAATCAACCCAAAACCATCAAATGATAAGAAAATCACGTCCACCACAAACAAGAAATGAATATGTCAATGCTATCTTAACTAGAAGTGGTATCTCAAACGATTCCAATCCGAAAGCCATTGTTTCGCGGTAGAAGCAACATCAATACCAATCATGCCTCATTGATCGAGTTGGAAGCTCTCACAAACATCGATACCCAATTCATAAGCATACGAGGAGGGAGATGATGGACTGCTTGAAAATAATCACCACGCTTCAAACCACAATGCCGAGGATGACACGCCGATGTGTGATCCCATGGAAGCGAACCACGCTCAACATGAAGGATATCACGGCATATATATTATGACAAAAATTCCAGAAATTCGTACTCCCTTCCATACCACAACCCAACCCAAACGTATCATCGATATCAGCCATGGAATACGATACCACATCCATCACAACATTTCAATACACCTAAAATGTGACAATCCGTACTTTCAGGTCATTTCTTGACACGATTCATGTCTCATTATTTCAACATTTATCGTAAACTTGGTTTACGTGTTTTTCTCAGCGTAACCTTGGAGGTTTAGCGGCGAATTCATGATCATGACATCACGTACATTTCATATGGACTATGAGTAGTCTACATTTTATTGACATCATTTGCATCTCATTAGTTTATTCATGACATTTTGTTTCACTTTCAACGCGTAATTTTTATGTTTAATAAACGTTATCGCGTAAATTATTATTTTGAACATTTAATCCGTTACTTTCAAAAATGATCCCGACATATTTTTAAACTTACATTTAGTTTATAAAAACTATATTTTTAGTTTTCCTAGTGTTTCAAATTTATTTCGTATATAAATCGTTAAAATTATATTATTACGACGTTTTCTTAAAAATTATACGATAATTATTTTTATCACTCAAATTTCACAAGGAATGTATTTTTACAATTTTTATTATCTCAATACATTCTAATTTGACTTATTAAAAACTTACTTGTACCAAAAATTTCCATTTACCTGTACTTGTACATTTAACTACACATTTACTTACACTTTTCTTAAAAATTATACAAGCAAATGTATACACAATAATTAGAAAAGAAAAAAAAATATATCATGAGAAACATGATCCATAAAAACCGGCTAGGGGAGGGGCTAGCATTTATGTTGGTTACATTTTTCTCCTTTGATTGTACATATACATACTCCAACCTCAATTATTTCTCATACATTCATTATCTTCATTTCACAAGTGTTAAGAAAAATTTGTTCTCTCCTCTTTTGGTTCTCATCAAACCGTACACTCATCAGAAACAAGGGATCAAAATTTTTGCAAGATCAAGTGTTATTACAACCTAGTTATATCCTTTATATGGTTTTGAAATAAAAACCAAGGATATTTAAGTTAATCCTTGTTACATACACCTCTTCATTTTCACTAGTAAGCATGTTTTTATCATTTTCATGTTTCCTTTTCATTTTCATATGTTTCTTTTCATTTTTGGAGCTATTATGCATGTTATGTGATTTATACCATTTATTTCATGATTTTTGAGTTATATATACATATTGGTCATCCTATAATTATTCCCATGGTATTCTTTGGTCTTGATGGTGTCTAGGAACCCATGACACCCTAAGAAGGTGTATGGTAGGATTAGATTAGTTTCGGAGTTGATTTGAAGGGATTAGAATAGGTTTTGTCCGAGAAAAACTATTTTCGATAACTATAAAATATGTTCTGTCCTTGTTTTGATTTTCTGGAAAATCCGACAGTAGGCACGACTTTTTGGCCTTGATATTTAGAAAATATAATTTAAAACGAATCCGTGGCGAATTGCGAGCGGAATAAAAGCAGGGTTATAACGAAGAAGTTATGGATTTTACAAGTTTGAGACCCAAATATATGTTTTCTGAAAATTTCAGCAACATGTTTTACTTTCAGTCAAAAACGAGCCTTAAGCTTCACAAATTATTTCGACTTGTCAAAAATATATTAGTATACTTTGTTACGAAGCTAAGGACGTATAAAAGCGTGAAAACGGTTTGAAACGACAAAGATATGCACTTTTTCATAAACTTGCCGTAACTAATTTTCTGCACACAATTAGCCAAAATCACCAACTTCACCCCTTAATATCTTTAAGATCGAGACCTTTTGGGCGAAAACTTACGGCTGAAACTTCTAGATATCGATACAAACTTTCCAAAACCGTCGAGTTCGTTCTCTAGCGGTCGGCGTACAAGTTTCTGACTATTTTTCGGAGCCATTTTTGTTAATTTCATGATATTTCCGGCGACATTGTTTTGCGTGAAAAGTGTAAATTTCACCAAAAATCATTATAAAAGCCATTATAGGATGACATTTTAATGTAAAAGCATGAAAACAGAAGGTCAAGCGTCAAGCGTATTTTTTAAACGACTAGTAATATTTTCAAAACTCGTAAATGGTATAAATAACATACGAAATGCATGAATAACATTACATTGCCTTTCATATCGAGATCATATCATTGGTACTAGGTGGGATAACGCATCACATTACATCTCGGTGTACTCACTTTTGTCTTCGCATCATTCCACCAAGTGAGTTTCATAGCCCTACCTTTATCGTTTTTGAATTACTTTTTGGGGAGATACATGCTAAAGCTGTTTTCATTTACTTTCACAAGTACTTTAACTTATATGAATTACCGTGAGTTCCATAGCCCCTGCTTTTACTTGTTTTCATAAGCTGTTTTGGAGATACATGCTCAATTATTTTCACAGGTACTTTATATTTTTAATGATAACTTCTATCATGATTACCATTGTTTCTAAATCAAAGGTTATACTATATCAATTGTTCTTGTTCTGCGTCTTTACGGTTCTACGTCGTTATAACGTTCATCATTGACTCTGCGATACATGCGTCGAATAAAGTACTATGTCGGTTGACTCTTGATACATTAGTTAGGTGCTATTGATTATGTGCTACTGATTACGTCGTATAATGTTCTAATCGATTGACTCTTGATACATTGAGTCTAGTACTATTGATTATGTGCTATTGTTCTACGATGTGATTAGGTACTATGTGAATTCATTTGACATCATGCACTTGAACATTAACTCTACATATTACTGCGTGGGTTGTGGACCTTGGTTGCAAGTTTTGTATGGGACTTGGAAGCGAGTGGATCTCTAATGCCTTTGCTACATAAGCATTTTGAAAGTCTTTACATTTCAACGATTTACAATGCCTTTCTACATAAGCGATTTTGAAAAGTCTTTACATTTCAGCGATTCTGATACCCCTTTGCTGCATAGCGATTTTGAAAGGCTTTACATTTTAACACAAACTACATGAACTTCACTCAACCTTTGTGTTGACACTTTTAGCATGTTTTATCACAGTGTTATCTAAGGCATTCACCGTAGCATGCATTTGGACACATCATGGAGTGTGATGATGGCCAGCGTCTCCACTTGGGTTTCTGGCGCTTTAAAACATGCGTACTAAACTTATTTTTACGCACAAGTTGGTTTCAATTGGGACCTACTTTGTAAACTTTCGATTATTTTATTAAATCAAGCGTGTATTTTCCAAAGCGACACTTTGGTCGTTCAATATAACTGTGATTGTGATGCTATGG
>OU343216.1:78042337-78111797 GCA_910596185.1 Chrysanthemum makinoi | reverse complement strand
ACCCTTCAAAAATGACTTTACATGCTTTTACATTAAAATGTCATCCCTATAATGGTTTTATAATGATTTTTGGTGAAATTTACACTTTTAAAATTAACTTCAAAACAATGCGTCGAGGAAATATCATGAAGAGTAACAAAATGGCTCGGGAAAAATAATGAAGTAAACCGGTTAATGCGTCGACGTTAGAGAAACGAACTTCGGCGGTTTTGGAAAGTTTATCGATATCTAGAAGTTTAGGTTGAAGTTTTTAGTCAAAAGGTCTCGATCATAAAGATATTAAGGGGTGAAGTTGGTGATTTCGGCTAATTGTGTGCAGAAAATTGGATTCTGACAGGATTTATGAAAAAGTGCATATCTTTGTCTAGTTTCAAATCCGTTTTCTACGTTTTATCGTCCTTAGCCGTATCAAAAGTATACTAATATATTTTTGACAAATTAAAATAATTTGTGAAGCTTAAGGCTAGTTTTTACTTCGATTAAAGTAAAAACATATTTCTTTGAAATTTTCGAGAAAACATATATTTCGTAGTCAAACTTGTAAAATCCATAACTTCTTCGTTATAAGTCCGTTTTATTCCGTTCAATGTACAGTTAGTTTTTAAATTATATTTTCTAAATATCAAGGCCAAAAGTCGTGCCTACTGTCGGATTTTCAGAGAAAATCAAAACAAGGACAGAACATATTTTATAGTTATCGAAAATAGTTTTTCTCGGACAAAACCTATTCTAATCCCTTCAAATCAACTCCGAAACTAATCTAATCCTACCATACACCTTCTTAGGGTGTCATGGGTTCCTAATCACCATCAAGACCAAAGAATACCATGGGAATAATTATAGGATGACCAATATGTATATATAACTCAAAAATCATGAAATAAATGGTATAAATCACATAACATGCATAATAGCTCCAAAAATGAAAAGAAACATATGAAAATGAAAAAGAAACATGAAAATGATAAAAACATGCTTACTAGTGAAAATGAAGAGGTGTATGTAACAAGGATTAACTTAAATATCCTTGGTTTTTATTTCAAAACCATATAAAGGATATAACTAGGTTGTAATAACACTTGATCTTGCAAAAATTTTGATCCCTTGTTTCTTGATGAGTGTGGCCGGTTTGATGAGAACCAAAGAGGAGAAACAAATTTTCTTAACACTTGTGAAATGAATATGAATGTATGAGAAATAATTGAGGTTGGAGTATGTATATGTACAATCAAAGGAGAAAAATGTAACCAACATAAATGCTAGCCCCTCCCCTAGCCGGTTTTTATGGATCATGTTTCTCATGATATATTTTTTTTTTCTTTTCTAATTATTGTGTATACATTTGCTTGTATAATTTTTAAGAAAAGTGTAAGTAAATGTGTAGTTAAATGTACAAGTACAGGTAAATGGTAACTTTTTGGTACAAGTAAGTTTTTAATAAATCAAAATAGAATGTAATGAGATAATAAAAATTGTAAAATTCCTTGTGAATTTGAGTGATAAAATAATTATCGTATAATTTTTAAGAAAACGTAAGTAATAATATAATTTTAACGATTTATATCTAAATAAATTTGAAACACTAGGAAAACTAAAAATATAGTTTTTATAAACTAAATGTAAGTTTAAAAATATGTCGGGATCATTTTTGAAAGTAACGGATTAAATGTTCAAAATAATAATTTCTGCAGCGATAAAATTTATTAAACATAAAAATTACGCGTTGAAAGTGAAACAAAATGTCATGAATAAACTAATGAGATGCAAATGATGTCAATAAAATGTAGACTACTCATAGTCCATATGAAATGTACGTGATGTCATGATCATGAAGTCGCCGCTAAACCTCAAGGTTCGCGAATTTGAAACACGTAAACCAAGTTTACGATAAATGTTGAAATAATGAGGCATAGATTGTGTCAAGAAATGACACAGTACGGTTGTCACATTAAGCCCATCCAAAAGGAATGAGTCCACTGAATTCAGTTGGTAGTCTATGGGTTTAGGGTTTGATGTGGCAAACTTTCCCATTCCTGAGCAAAACCCTCAAAAGACTTTTTGGTAACCGATTTTACTTAATCCACACTCATCAAACAAGAGCTGTCATACGATTAGGCTAAATTGGTTTAGGTAACAACTTGTTTCTAGCTCGATCTTTGCAACTCATCAAACAAGAACATCACTGGATCAAGCTGGAAACAAGTGGTTTGAAGAAAATCTTTTGAAAATTTGGCTCGATTATGGAATTGCTTACACATATAAGCCTACTACTCCCTTCATTGCATGATTCTTCCTGAATTAGACATAGGTGATCGGGCTATGTATAATTTAGGAGTAACTATGCAATGCTTGGACTAATCGACTCATATGTTGTTTGGTGTTGAGTCAACCGATGTTAAAATTGTGATGAACATCGAGGAGAGAAGACATGGAGAAGTGTCGTTAAAATGATAGTTAAAGTAAAAAAGAATTAAAATCCTAAGTAAATGATAACAATCGGAAAGAAAATAAAGTACAATAGATGAGAATATTTTACAACGAGTAGTTTAGCAAAAGTAGTACATCTTTAAGTTATAAAGTTTGGATCACGATGATTAGACATAAACTTGAGTACGACATAGTACATAAGGAGAAATAAGGTACATTAGTTTCGAATTTCTTAGGTCTTCTGCGTTGTTGTGACCATGGAGAGCTCCTCCTCCTCCCAACATATATACATTCCCATGAGCACCTTCGACTTGTTGACCTTGGTTTTGAGGACATTGATTTCGATAGTGTCCTTGCTCCCCACATCCGAAGCATGTGACTACGGCTTTGCCCTTACAATCCTTAGCAAGGTGTCCTACTTTGTGACAGCTAAAACATATACCACATGGACCATTATGATGTAGCGTGCATTGGCAGCATCGTGGTAAGTTTCCTGCATAAGCTCTTCCCCTGGTTGGTGCAATGACATAGACCACTGCGACTCCTTGTCTTCTATTATGTTGTTGGTGATGGTTAGTGTTATGGTTTTGGTTTTGCGTTATCATAACCTCTTAATTAGTCTTCCCATTTTCTTTTGTTGTTGTTGATTTGGTTATCGTCGTTGTCGTTGTTGTTTTGGTTATTGTTGTAGTTGGTGCGGTTGTTGGGGTTGTTGTTGTTTTGGTTGGTGTTGGTGTACTTGCCTCTCTTCACTACTTGAGCCATGAGCTTTTGAGTCAATCGAATAGCTTCCTCAATCGTTTGCGGGTGAAGAAGTCACGTCTCCTTGAATAATTTCGAAGTCCTTCAATGAAAGCCTCGGTAGCTTCTCATTATCCGAAACCATAGATGGGCATAACACGGCCAATTCTTGGAATCTCCGAATATAAGTGTCGATATCATACCCAATAGTTTTTAGTTCATAGAACTCCGTTTCCAACTTTTTCACTTCCGTTCGAGGACAAAACTTCTTAGTCACCAAACCCTTGAATTCCTCCCAAGTAAGCTTGAAAGCATTCTCCATTCCAATCGGTTGAGCATAAGAATTCCACCAAGACAATGCTCCATCGAGTAATGTGCCCGTAGCAAACTTAACCTACTGTCATCGGACGGTCACAAAGCAAAACACCGATTCCAATTTTTCAAACCATCGAACCATGTGCGTAGCTCCTCGGTACCTCGAAACTTAGTGGGATCTCCACTCTTGAAATCCTTGTAAGCGACTCTTAACTCCGGGTCCTCCGCATTTCAGCCGATAGCGGCAAGCCTAGCGGCCCGGCGGAGCAGCGGTCTCGGCCGGCAGCGGCAGCTGTTTCCCTTTCAATCCTTAATGCCTGCGCTACACTATCCCACCAACTTTTGAATAGCAGCTTGGGTCATTACAGTGTAGCTTTCTTGGTAGCCATAATTCTTCAAAATAAGAGGAAGGGTGAGGCGTAGCAAAATCCGATGTTAATAATAGCGCTCGAGAAAAATGTGATAAGAAATGATAAATTTGAGGTTATGTTTCAAAAATGATCGTCGGTTTTCGAAAAGATGGGTTATGAGGTGTTGTGAGTGCTTCAATGTATGATGGTTTAGTGACTTAATGTGTGAATAAAGTGTAACTCGACATGTTAGTGGTGAAACAAAGGAATGAGCGACTTAGCCTATATAAAAGTTTATCTCGGCATTCGTCGTTGCTCGATGATGATATGCTGATATAAAAAATTGTGATAGGGAATGACAAGGAATTCTCCACGTTAGAGTATGGGGAAAAGATAATGGAATGGGCATTTAAGGGCATCCATGTGACAATCGTTTTGAAATGAAAGTAAATAACTCGAAAAAATATGCGTATAAATCGCATGCAGAGTGAACATGCACTTGTAAAGAAATGATGAGATGCTATGATGATGTAGTTATAGTCTAGGGTCAATGATGTAACCTAGTTCTCTATAAGCTGACTCTGATACCAATCTGTCACACCCCCAAATTACTTTTTGCGTTTGAATGGAATTCACGGGGATTATTTGTCATAGCATCACAATCACAGTTATATTGAACGACCTAAAGTGTCGTCTGGAAAATACATCGTTTGATTTAATAAAACAATCAGAGTTTACAAAGTAGGTCCCAATTGAAAACCAACGTGCGAGAAAAATAAGTTTAGTACAGTCAAGCGATGTTTTTAAAGTCGTAAAACCCAAGTGAGGCAGCGTCATCATGCGACTCCATGATGTGTCCAAATGCATGCTCACAAGTGAATGCCTTAGATACCTGAGATAAAACATGCTAAAAGTGTCAACACAAAGGTTGAGTGAGTTCATAGAGTTTGTGTTAAAATGTAAAGCCTTTCAAAATCGTTTATGCAGCAAAGGCATTGTAAATCGTTGAAATGTAAAGACTTTCAAAATCGTTTATGTAGCAAAGGCATTGTAAATCGTTGAAATGTAAAGACTTTCAAAATCGTTTATGTAGCAAAGGCATTGTAGATCCACTCAGTTCCAAGTCCCGCCCATACAAAACTTGCAACCTGTGTGTCCACAACCCACTGCCAGAATATGTAGAGTTAATGTTCAAGTGCATGATGTCAAATGAATTCACAATAGTACCTAACTCGACGTAGAACAATAGCACATAATCAATAGTACTAGACTCAATGTATCAGTAGTCAACTGATTTAGAACATTATACGACGTAGATAGCACATAATCAATAGCACCTAACTCAATGTATCGGTAGTCAAGCTGACATAGTACTTTATTCGACGATGTATCAGTAGTCAACTGATTTAGAACGTTATACGACGTAGAACCGTAGCACGCAAACAAGAACAATTGATATAGTATAACCTTTGATTTAGAAACAATGGTAATCATGATAGAAGTTATCCTTAAAAATATAAAGTACTTGTGAAAAATAATTGAGCATGTATCTCCCCCAAAACAGTTATGAAAACAAGTAAAAGCAGGGGCTATGGAACTCACGGTAATTCATATAAGTTAAAGTACTTGTGAAAGTAAATGAAAACAGTTTGAGCATGTATCTCCCCCAAAAGTAATTCAAAACGTATAAAGGTAGGGGCTATGGAACTCACTTGGTGGAATGATGCGAAGACAAAAGTGAGTACACCGAGATGTAATGTGATGCGTTATCCGGTACCTAGTACCAATGATATGATCTGATATGAGTTGCAATGTAATGTTATGCATGCATTTCGTATGTTATTTATACCATTTACGAGTTTTGAAAATATTACTAGTCGTCGAAAAATACGCTTTTGACGTCTTGACCCTTCAAAAATGACTTTACATGCTTTTACATTAAAATGTCATCCTATAATGGTTTTATAATGATTTTTGGTGAAATTTACACTTTTAATCGCAAAACAATGTCGTCGGAAATATCATGAAATTAACAAAAATGGCTCGGAAAAATAGTCGTTAAACGGTGTAATGCGTCGACCGTTAGAGAAACGAACTCGACGGTTTTGGAAAGTTTGTATCGATATCTAGAAGTTTCATTCAGAAGTTTTCGTCCAAAAGGTCTCGATCATAAAGATATTAAGGGGTGAAGTTGGTGATTTTGGCTAATTGTGTGCAGAAAATTAGTTACGGCAAGTTTATGAAAAAGTGCATATCTTTGTCGTTTCAAATCCGTTTTCTACGTTTTATACGTCCTTAGCTTCGTATCAAAGTATACTATTATATTTTTGATAAGTCGAAATAATTTATGAAGCTTAAGGCTCGTTTTGACTTCGATTAAAGTAAAACATGTTGCTGAAATTTTCGTGAAAACATATATTTCGGTCGTCAAACTTGTAAAATCCATAACTTCTTCGTATATAACTCCGTTTTATTCCGTTCAAGCTGACGATTCGTTTTAAATTATATTTTCTAAATATCAAGGCCAAAAAGTCGTGCCTACTGTCGGATTTTCCAGAAAATCAAAACAAGGACAGAACATATTTTATAGTTATCGAAAATAGTTTTTCTCGGACAAAACCTATTCTAATCCCTTCAAATCAACTCCGAAACTAATCTAATCCTACCATACACCTTCTTAGGGTGTCATGGGTTCCTAATCACCATCAAGACCAAAGAATACCATGGGAATAATTATAGGATGACCAATATGTATATATAACTCAAAAATCATGAAATAAATGGTATAAATCACATAACATGCATAATAGCTCCAAAAATGAAAAGAAACATATGAAAATGAAAAGGAAACATGAAAATGATAAAAACATGCTTACTAGTGAAAATGAAGAGGTGTATGTAACAAGGATTAACTTAAATATCCTTGGTTTTTATTTCAAAACCATATAAAGGATATAACTAGGTTGTAATAACACTTGATCTTGCAAAAATTTTGATCCCTTGTTTCTTGATGAGTGTGGCCGGTTTGATGAGAACCAAAAGAGGAGAGAACAAATTTTTCTTAACACTTGTGAAATGAAGATAATGAATGTATGAGAAATAATTGAGGTTGGAGTATGTATATGTACAATCAAAGGAGAAAAATGTAACCAACATAAATGCTAGCCCCTCCCCTAGCCGGTTTTTATGGATCATGTTTCTCATGATATATTTTTTTTTTTCTTTTCTAATTATTGTGTATACATTTGCTTGTATAATTTTTAAGAAAAGTGTAAGTAAATGTGTAGTTAAATGTACAAGTACAGGTAAATGGAAATTTTTGGTACAAGTAAGTTTTTAATAAGTCAAATTAGAATGTATTGAGATAATAAAAATTGTAAAAATACATTCCTTGTGAAATTTGAGTGATAAAAATAATTATCGTATAATTTTTAAGAAAACGTCGTAATAATATAATTTTAACGATTTATATACGAAATAAATTTGAAACACTAGGAAAACTAAAAATATAGTTTTTATAAACTAAATGTAAGTTTAAAAATATGTCGGGATCATTTTTGAAAGTAACGGATTAAATGTTCAAAATAATAATTTATGCGATAACGTTTATTAAACATAAAAATTACGCGTTGAAAGTGAAACAAAATGTCATGAATAAACTAATGAGATGCAAATGATGTCAATAAAATGTAGACTACTCATAGTCCATATGAAATGTACGTGATGTCATGATCATGAATTCGCCGCTAAACCTCCAAGGTTACGCGAATTTGAAACACGTAAACCAAGTTTACGATAAATGTTGAAATAATGAGACATGAATCGTGTCAAGAAATGACCTGAAAGTACGGATTGTCACATTTTAGGTGTATTGAAATGTTGTGATGGATGTGGTATCGTATTCCATGGCTGATATCGATGATACGTTTGGGTTGGGTTGTGGTATGGAAGGGAGTACGAATTTCTGGAATTTTTGTCATAATATATATGCCGTGATATCCTTCATGTTGAGCGTGGTTCGCTTCCATGGGATCACACATCGGCGTGTCATCCTCGGCATTGTGGTTTGAAGCGTGGTGATTATTTCTTAGTTCCATCATCTCCCTCCGTATGCTTATGAATTGGGTATCGATGTTTGTGGAGAGAGCTTCCAATTTCTCGATCAATGAGGCATGATTGGTATTGATGTTGCTTCTACCGGCGGAAACAATGGCTTTCGGATTGGAATCGTTTGAGATACCACTTCTAGTTAAGATAGCATTGACATATTCATTTCTTGTTTGTGGTGGACGGTACGTCTTATCATTTGATGGTTTTGGGTTGGATTGGGTATTACTTGGCAATGAACCAGATGGTCTAGAGGAATGTTGGTCAGAAAGTCTACCAAACTTGTTTTCAAGGTCTTGGATAGATGCTTGATGATTTTTCTGTCCTTGCTCAACTTTGGCTTTGAGATTGAAAAATTGATTTTGATAAAATCATTTGCGGATTTTTGACCACCGTACGAATTCTCTCATGGTTTCTCGAATTGGTTTCTTCCATCTTTTGGTCGGGATTTTGTGGTGGTGGATCGTCGGTTCAGTGGTTAAGAATCACGGTTGTCATCCCTTGGTCGGCGATCTTGCCAATTTCCAGAATTTCGACCGTAATAATTACTACGATATCCTCTTCCACGGTATCCTCCTTAAGCGTAACTCGCTTCTCCTTCCACCCATACGTTTATCGTCACACTCGGACGATGGGTGATTTCCTCCACAATTGTTGCATCCGTCTCGCATTTCTTTAATTTCATCTTTGATATCTTTGGATTGCGAGTCGAGTTTTGAGGTTAACGCTTCCATCTTCTCCATGATTTTTGAGGCATCGGTGTTTTCGACAAAAGCGACGGTTTTTCGGAGAGGTTTGGTTTTGGAATCTTTGGACCAATCAAGTTTGAGAAGTACTCGATCTTTGAGCAATTGATGTGCATCGTTGGGAGTCTTATTGAGAAAAATTGCTCAAGCATCAAGGATGCCTTGAGAGATTTCATCTAGTCCATGGTAAAAGATTTGGATAATGGTTCCTTTTGATAATCCATGTCCATGACAACTACGAAGCAAATCTTTCATCCGAAGCCAAGCTTCACAAGTGATCGTTTGGGTTTTGGTTGAAAGCACAATTTCTCCCATTAATCGATCAAACATGGCGGTGGAAAGAATCGGCTACAAAAGCTTGCCTCATCTCCTCCCAAGTATTGATGATTCCTGGGGTTAATTCATTATACCATACTTTAGCATCTCCGTCGAGTGATGATGGGAAAAGTTTGAGTTTGATGGCATTGACATCGGTATCGCCATAACGGAACATGCATAAATTTTGATGAATTCGGCAATGTGCTTGTATGCGGATCGGCCAGCGCGGCCATCGAATGTGGTCTTTGATCATAGAAAGGTGATGTCCCTTCACGGTGAAGTTGTCACCAAGATTGATAGCAACAATAGCACTTTCGGGGGTTGGTGCTACGGTTCGGTTGGTTCCCCACATGGGTTGATCGTCCGCCATGGAAAAAGGTAAATTGGTGAAAGGGTTGTAAACAACTTTGGCTTCTATGAGGTTATCAAACGGTGGGTTTGGTACTCTTGGTACACGATTTTCCAATGGTATGAAAAGTGTTCTTCTTCTTCTTCGAATCAAACGTTCAGGGTGGGTAAGAGGTGTAATTGGTTATATTCCATTTGCTCGAGTGTTCATACAATGTCCTAGAGAATCCGGCAATATCTAAACAGACGGACAAACAACAAAGTTTTTTATGGGTCAGTAGGTAACGGATCGGTTTCGGGTTGTGACCGATCGGTTGACCACTTGATTGAATGATGGACAAAATCGTAACCTATTCGGTTGAGGACAACCGGATCGGTTAAGGTTTTCGAGATTTTTTGGTTGAATCGATAGGGAAATTCAAGAACTTGTTGAAACACAATCAAATCCCAATGGCCGTAAAAACTTGATGTGCTACTTGTGTACAAGTTTTAAATTTATAAAATGTGAATTACCAATATTACCAATAACACATACGAGCAAGTATACTCGTCCGTTATAGCAAGATTAAGAAGGTAAGTCGGGATCGATTCAGGATTTGAGTGAATCTAAACACAAGTTTGAATTAACGGAGTCTATCCAAAACATATAATAAAGCAAATAGATATAATGAAATTCGGATGATTAAAAACTACACTTGCTTAAACTAGTTTCATATCATAGATTAATGTGATTGTGTTAACCTCTTAACATGTTGGTTATGATAATTAGTTGGAAGACTAATCTATTGTTCTTACAAGTTAAACCTTCGTCAAGATTTTAGTTCATAAAAACAAGCATTACGTTTAACCAATCAATTCAAGATCAATTCAAGTTTCATAAGTCTACATACATAAACTTAAACACAAAAACATCCACTTGTTCATCAATTTGCTTAAGAAATGGTCAATACAAAAGGTAACCGATCATAGAAAAAAGGCTACAATTGATTCTCAACAACTAATCTTACGACCATTTAGATGTTTCCAACCAAATCCAATTTGATAATCAAAAAGCGTTTCTATTACAACCATGCCTTAGTTCCTTTTTATAATCAAGAATAATGGGTAAAAACAATCATCCATAGACAAAATGATTATGACTAGTTGAATAACAATAAGTTCTTTCGACCCTAACGATTATTATCAATTAGCCAAACTTGATTAACAAATGTCACTATGAAACTTTAGCACAATTGGATCTTAGAATCAACTTAAAATTGAATTAAAACATGTTAACACAATCACTAACTAATCATATGATAATCAACATCATTTAAGCAAGTGTATAAAGAAACTATCCACTCATAGCAAACATGAACATAAACTCAGAACTTTGAACATTAGAAAACATGATTAAAAGTCTTACAATGCTTGGAATAAGATTAAAAATGGTGAAGTAATGATTCCCAAAGTATTGAGGTAGATTTCTTGGCGATTTGGCCTCCAAATGTGGAACTTCTGGAACTCCAAACTTCCCTGGACTTCTAAGGACGAATTTTCAGAGCTTAAGGCTTTGTTTGATGAGTAGAGAAATTTGTATTTGAGGTGTGTCTCATATGCTCACAATTAGCCTCTATTTATAATAATTCCAAAGCCTAGGGTATTAATTGCTGAACTTGGCCTCTAAGGAGTAAGGAAGGGACTAGAATACACCAAGAGAAGGAACTAGAATCGTTTAGATGCAAAGGGGAAACTTAGTGATGAAGATTGGCAGATGCAGCTTCTCCAACCGGATTGGTCATACGACCAACCGATCCGGTTGGTCTTCTACTATAGTGGCCAACCGATCCGGTTGCGGGTTGCGACCGATCGGTTGGTGATGGTCATAATGTTGTTTCTGGACGTTTTCCAACCGATCCGGTTATAGCTGTAACCGATCCGGTTGGATTCTCTGAGTTACAGAAGCTTGATCTTTTCTTCTCTTTATCTTGTAGAACTTGGTTCTTCAATCACTAAGGTCTTCAAAGGTCCTTAAGATACTGATTTAGACTTACTAAAACGGGAATCTTCATTTTGCTGAACATTTCTTTGTTTTCCTTCCGTTTCCCTGCACTTGGTTATAAACACTAGACAAAAATCTTTTGATGCGTTTAAGTACTATAATCACGCAAATATAACCAAATAACAGATATAAAATCACACATAACGCTACTAAAAACATGCACAATCTTAGCGTTATCAGTATCTCAGCAAGGGGAGGAACTATCAACACTCTTGAGAAGGCTTCATTATCTGTGTCCTCATCTGGTGACACATAGCTGGGCATTGAGCTTAGTTCTGAACTTGTACCAGTTATGAGAGCTTGTTGGGGGCACTGGTTGGATGGTAGAAGGTCCAGCAGGAGTTGGGTTTGTCCTCATAAAGGTGGGAGATGTTTTTCTTGGAGGAAGATAGTTCTCCCAAGCATTTTTTGAGGATGAACTCTTAGAAGAATCTGAAGAGATCTCCATTGGATGGTTTGGTGAGCCACTCATTTTGGTAGTCTTTGTGGTATGGTTTCTGAAAGTGAGGATAATAGTGAGACATATTTTTGGGAATATGAGTGATATGTGTGGTATGTGGGTGATTTTCTCTTAAATAAAGTTAAAGGGTAAATCAGAGAGTTAAATGTGTTGAAGGTGTGAGTTGTTGAGGAGTAAATGAAATCTCTGACTTAGGTGGACGAGTAATGATTTGGAGTTGACCATTTGACTAGGTGTTTAGCATTTTGTTTAAGCACTACCAGTATATATAATGTACCCACTTCCAGTTATTTCTAATCCCTGCTAACCTTAACAAAGTTTCAAGTGTTTGGTTTGTGTTTGTGATATGCAGGTTTGAAGGAAGCTGTTGTACATTATGGAGCTTTTGGAGCTGTAGGAGTAACTGATTTTAAAAAAAATTGTGTATCTTTCATAATCCTTCAAATTCCTGCATGATATCACTATTTTTGGCTTAGATTTTGTTACAGTAGTCTTGGTGAAGTTTCCATTGCTTGTGTCTTTCTAACCACTGCTAGTTGTGGCCAACCCACTGCTAGAGCAGTTTTGATGAAAATGGAAACTCAAGTAACGTTCTGTAACATCTTGGTGATAATGCATTTAATCCCCAAATCACTGTCGGATCATTTAAGTGATCTTTAAACACTTCCAATTGGCGCTCAACACAAACCCTAATAATTTCAAAAATCCCACATCTTTTACACAATGCCGACTGAATACTACACCACCCACAACCTTGTCGCATATCTTCATAAGAACAACTATTCAGATGGATTCCATGAAATGATTGATTTCATCAAACACACTCCTATTCACTATGCTTTAACTGTAGAACCTGTCATTCTTAAATTCTACATTCATCAATTCTGGTGGTATGCTAAAATTCAAGAAAGAGATGGCTTAGAGATTGTTAGGTTTGTGGTTGATGAGACAAAGATTTTGGTGATAGAGGATGTGATTAGAGAAATTTTGAAACTTGAGGATGCTGCAGGAGTTGTAAATTTTTCTAATGAGGAGATTTTTGAAGGGTTAGAAAGGATGGGATATGAGAAAAGAGGGGATAGGATAAAATTTCATAAAGGTATGTTTTCACCACAGTGGAAGTTTTTGATCCATACCTTGCTTATGTGTGTAAGTAACAAGACTACTGGTTTTGATGAATTTCCCTCTAAAATTGCAATTGCCATAATTTATCTATCACAAGAGAGGGTATTCAATTGGTCTAGGATGAAATTTGATGGTTTTCTGAAGAACATTAGGGACAAGGGAAAGTATTTCTTATATCCTATGTTTGTACAATTGATAGTGGCTAGTCAGATCTTAGAACCCATTCCTCATAAAAGGGAGTATAAGGTACTTTACATGTTATCTAAGGTGTTTGCACATATGAGGAAACAAAATGCAAATTTCTCAGGAACTCTTACACCATTATTCCCTCATATGCTTAACTTGCCAGACATTCCTGAGAATAAAGAGGTACCTGAAACACAACCCATCCCTACCACTGATGCTAAACCCACTGCTACCACATCTATAACCACTGCTAACCCATCTGAACCCACTACTGAACCTTTAACCTTACCAACAGAACCACAAGTGATCTTAGTTCAAAGAAGGAGGAAGAAGGGCACCGTGCCACCTCACCTGGGAGCTGGTGTTAGTGGTATTGTCAATGAGGTTGTCACGGGAGGTGCGGTGACATGAGTGGAAGGGCTTTCACTAATGTTTCGGCTTAGATCTTTGGACGAGACGGTGAAAACATCAATAAGACCCAACCACTGGCAACTCCTAATGTGGAGAGTTCTCTTGAGCTCAACACTGGTCGAAGAATCCGTAGCCAACTGGATAACTCAGGGTGCATGGATGATCAGGCTAGGTCTGATGCCATGTTTTCTACACCCCATGATTAACCTCTCAAAGCAGGTTACACATCTCGAAGTGATGAGGTTAGCTTGGGACATGATAATGAATTGACAGGTACTGACCATGTGCATAATGACAATTCCAGGGATCCACCTCTCGGACCAGTTGACACAGTCCGAAGCGGTGAGGATATTATTGAATAATTAAATGAATTGACGGCTAAATGTACCACAATGGAAAATACAATCACTGGTCTTCAGGAACTTGTAGTCTTTCAAGCTAGAACTATCAGAAGACTGAAGCACAGGGTAACTGTATTGGAAAGAATCAGGAGACCAGGGATTGCTACTTATAGGAGAGTCAAGAAGGTGAATCAGCAGGCTAGCTCCTCAAAGGATCAAATTTTGGAGGATGCATCCAAACACAGGAGGAGTAAAAGTAAGGATTCAGGGGAGGATGTAAACTTGGATGTTGATTTGGATTTGGATTGTAGAGATCATGGTGATGATTATATGGTGACTGACAAGAAGGAAGGAAGAGAGCGGTGCTTGAAAATTTGAAGGTTGTAGTTGAAGATAAAGAGGAATAAGTGGTGCAGAGGCAACAACCCGCACTGCTATGTTGTGAATTCCCGCTAGTACAAAAGAAACCACTACTGCAACTTCTGAGGTAATTTTATCCAACGTTACTTCAGATACACCTATTGCTATTACAACCACTGCTACTATAATCACAACCACTGTCACACCACCACCCAAGTCTAAGGAAGTTGAGAAGGAGGTTGCTGGTACACTGTTAAACTTAAGTAAAACCTCATCAAATCCTGAACCTATTATTGCACCTGTTCCTATTATTCTTAAACTTACTAGACCTAAACTATTGGGAAGTTTGAAGATTGGTGATCCTGTTAAGACTAAAGTAGTTCAACCAGATATTGGAAAGGGTAAAGGCATTGCAGAACCTGTTTTGAAGTTTGAGAATAAGCAAGAACAAATTGCACATGATGAAGAGCTTCCAAGAAGGTTGCAAGAGAAATTAGATGCTGAAGCTCTAGCAGCTAGAGAGAAGCAAAAGCAAGAAGAAGAAGAAGCTACTCAGAGGTTGATTGAAGAATGGAACAAGGAACAACCTTTACTTCAAGCTAAAATGATAAAGACGAGTGGATTTGATCATGAATGGGCACAATTAGACATTGATAAAAGGTCTAAGGTTTTGGATGAGAAGAGGAGACAAATGATGAAGGAAAGAGCTGTTAGAGATTATAAAGCTAAGAAGAATAAACCTCCTACCAAGCAAGAAATGAGAAATTAAATGATGAAGGTTATCAGGCTCATGGTCATGCACATTAGTGTAAATCTGAGAAAATGTACATATGAAGAGGTTGAGGAGATTTATCAAGCTTGCAAAAGAAGATGTGATAATTTTCTTTCTATGATTTCTGAGAAAGAAGAAGAGTGGATTAAGAACAGATAAAAGAGAAAAGCTGCTATTCAGGAGGAATATAGTTCTAAGAAGCAGAAGTTAGATGAAGAGATGGAGAAGGAAGAAAGAATGAATTTGTATCTTATGGTGTCTGATCAACCTGAACCTATTAATCCTACACCAGTAAGAGCTATTCATCCTATTGAAGATTGGTAGATAGTCATAGCTAATGATAAAGAGATGATTGAAATTACAAGAGCTGATGGATGGAAAAGTACATACTTCAATTTTGGATGCGTGTTATTTTGTATGAATAAAGTGGATCTGGAACAACTGTGGAAGGTCATGGAATTTAGATATGGTAAGTTTGGACCAACTGGAAACTTAGCAAGGTTTGTGTGGACTGCTGTAAAGAACTTGTATCAACCCAATCCAGATGATAGATTTTGGAAAGACTGTGAGGTGGTTGAATGGATGCTATATCAGCCTTGCAGAGTTCATGATGTACATACTACACAGGAGAAGTTCTTCATGTTTATTGATAAAGATTATCCACTAACCAAGAATGTATCCAGAAAGATGTTTGAAGCCAAACTTGATCCACGGGGGACAAAGCCTACAAATCCTATGATAGATCAGTTGTTTTTGAAGATTGAGAAGATTTCTGATGTACAAGGTCCTCTAGCTATCAATTAGGATTATGGTATCCTAAGGGTACGGGAGTAGAAGCAATTGTATATGCAGATTCTGACCATGCAGGTGATTATGTTGACCGAAAAAGTACAAGTAAGGTATGTACTTTTATGGGATGTTGTTTAACATCTTGGTTTTCTAAGAAACAAACGGCATTAGAAATATCAACAACCGAAGCCGAATATGTCTCCGCCGGCAAAGCATGCCAACAAGCACTATGGATGAAACAAGCGTTAGTTGACTACGACATTCATCTAAGTGACATAGCCATTCTATGTGGCAACAAAGGTGCCATCGATTTAAGCAATAATCTGGTATTACATTCTCGCACAAAGCATATGGAGATTCGTCATCACTTCTTGAGACAATGTTCAAAAGGGGAACATCTCTATTGAGAAGGTAGCGTCTGAAGACAAAATAGCTGACGTCCTCACCATACCGTTGAAGCGGCAACAATTCAACTTACTTCGTCTTGGTCTCATGGAACAATCGTCGTAATTTATTCTTTTTCTCTACAACGTATGTAAACACTAGCCTTTTTCTTTCTGAGTCTAGGATCTCTATTTCACGCCCAACACACAAACAATACAGGGATTTTCAAAAACAAAGATAGTTTTTTTTTTTTTTTTTTTTTTTTTTTGTCACTTATAACTCATAGTTTTTCTTATTTTCTTCAAAATAAGTTAAGTTGCAAACACATAATCACATACACATCTTCTTTTCAAAGGATAAAACGTTTTTATTCGCACATAGAAACCTCTTTTCAAAACATTTTCTAAAAAATTATACCTCTTCTCGTATCAATTTCACAAAAGCAATTTCTCACATCTAGGACAAATCGCTTTTTCATAATTAATACAAATTAAAAACCCGTTTTCATTGCATCTCATGTCTTTTGAATTCTAAAGAGGACACATAACTAATATGTGTTTTCGGGTACATTCATTTAAGCAAAAATGAATTAGGAGCACTCGGGTTATCTCACATAATAGTATGCCTTTTCACTTCTAGTTTATTTTTTTTAGGAGTCGAGATAACCAAGAACTCCAAATAGTTTGCATATAGGCACACACTAGGCACAAATTTTTCCAAAAGGAAAATTTTGAGTCACTGAATCACCGATCACGGATCCCAGCCTTAATGCTGGATGGATCCCTCAAGGGAAGGATCCGTGAGACATAAGCTATTTTTTAACTTCTATTTTTCTCATTTCCTTTTGGAGTATGTCATTTAATGCTTGTTCTCTCATGATCACATGCCTTAAATTCTTATCTTATCATTAGATTTTAATCCATATTTTGGGTCAAGCATTCATTGCAATGCATAATTTTTTCTCTATAAGTAGGATTCCCAACATTGCTTGCTATTCATCTCATCCTCATAAACAAACACCACCATGTCTTTCAAAAGATCTTCCAACTTAGATGAATCACCTAATGAAAACAATCCACCTTAAGAAATCCAAAATTTTGTCTTCCCGCCTTCCAAAATACCACAATCAAAATCTAGGATATCTGTTGGATCGATATACTTTAATCAAACTAACTTAACTAGCTTGTTAAGGTTTAATAACCTCGGATAAATCCTAAGTTATTAACAAAGAAACACTGAGCAATCTTTATTAAGTACGCGGAATTTACTTAACAAAGCTAAGAAGAAAAACTTTATTAACAAACTCTAAATCTGCTTAATATGCAGATACTCTAATACAACTCTAAGATAATCGAACTTTCTCTAAAACTCTAATTCTAAAATCGTAAGTCATATGTCATATCTCTAATGCCAATCTAGGAATCCTTTTATAGGCTCAAGGATATCCTAGTCGGTTTACAATTGATAACCTTTTACGACAAGTAATCTATCTGAGAATATTCTAGAGTTACCATACTTTCTATAAACGAATATAACAGTTCTTTGTTCTTGCAGTACTTTGACTTCATCTTGCAGTACTTTGACTTTGTCTTTAGCAGTACTTTGACTCTTTGACTTTTTCCAGTACTTTGCAGCTTACAGTACTTTGATATCTTTAGTACTTTGATATCTTGACTTTTCATATCCCAACAATCCTCCCCTAACTTGATTTCTACTTGCTTGACTTCAAGTTCCTTTGTGAATATATCTTTAACAGCTTCATCTTTAAAATGGATTGTTCTTAAGTCTTTAGATTATATCTTTGTAGAATCTGTGCTTTGTCAAAGTATCTCTTTAGAATTGTTTTCTTCAGGCATCCAGCAATCTCCATCTTTTCACAACACAGCAACATATGACAATTTGTACATTTAATTCAGTTTAAGTTGCATACTATTCTCATCACTTTCAAGTGAATCATTGAAAAAATAATGGATTTAGAACTCTTTACCAAAGCCATTATCTTTGAAGTAGCCAAATGTTTTGGTGTGTAAGACCATGGTACATTGATAACCATATGATTTTTAGCAAACCACCAGCTATCAACAGATTTGTTATGTCTTTACCAAAAGCGTACCCTTCGGACTAGTTAGTTCTTCTATCTAATGGTGAACTAATTACCAATAATGGTTTTTCCACCGCCTTTACCACAAGCCATTTTCTTGTGGGCTAGCCAACTCTTCACATTACCGATATGGTGAGTTGAATACCATCCAACTTATTAGCAAGTTGTCAACTAAAAACGGATTTGATATATCTTTACCCGAGCCGTTTGCTCATGGATTAGTCAATCCTTTTGTAACCATGGTGGATTGATAACCTATTGATGTTATCATCACAAAAACCATTTATTCAACCTTTAGTTCAAAATATTTATTACTTAACAACAAGGTTTCTTCTAAAATTTATTTAACTGGTTTAGTTCAAACAAGCGATACTTTGATGAAAGTACTGTTTATCGATCAGTATACTTTGAATAAAAGTACTTGATATATCAAAAGTATTTATTCAAATAAAATTCATACCAGTTATTGATCATTCTCAGCAATGGTAGTCCAGTTTATAAACAGATTAATCACCATGCAAGCAGTTTCATCATCCTCTTCTACTTCCAAACCATGCTCAAGCATCCTTCTCATGAGCTCAACTGTAAGAGGGTATCTTCTTTTTGCAAACATGTGAATCATTGTTCCATTCTCTAACTCCAAGACATGAACTCCAGATTCTTCAAAGAATCTCCGCAAACTATTTCCCGATTTTCGATTCTTCCGAGATATCATCGAGCTTTCTTCTTCGTTTCCCACATAGTTATTAGATCACCATGTAAAACCAATCCAATCCCTTCCAATGGATGATCTTCAAAATAAGCCTTCACAACATGATATAAGTAAAATAGGTCTACTCTATCAATAACATGCAGCAAATCCCATAACCTTTTGAAAACTTTAAAACTTTCATCTTCCTTATGAA
Organism: Chrysanthemum makinoi; assembly: GCA_910596185.1. Classification (NCBI taxonomy): domain Eukaryota; kingdom Viridiplantae; phylum Streptophyta; class Magnoliopsida; order Asterales; family Asteraceae; genus Chrysanthemum; species Chrysanthemum makinoi. The sequence goes on along the minus strand of OU343216.1, from coordinate 78,092,570 downwards.
AAACCATGTAATCTCCATTCTTAGATTTCTCAACTTTGAAAGCACTGATCTTTGATCTGTTCATCTTTATATCATCATCTTCCTTTGTATAATCAAAATCTACTACTCTGAGATAATTCTTCAATTCATCACTAGTCTCAGATCTTAATTCAACCTTTTCTTTCTTTGAAAACTGAACATCTGTAACTTCAATTTTTCTTTTTCTTTAAGCTTTTTTTCCTTTCAGCCGGTCGAAAGCTTCTTCTCTGAAGTCTTTAATGTCTGCAACATCTTTCTTATAAGCTTCTGTTTCAGCATCATAAAGTCTTTTCATATCAACATAGTTTAGCTTCTGAAGTCCTTTATATCCTCTGCCTTTTAAATATGCCATCATTGTATTCCTTTCCTTAGCTAAATTAGGTCTTCTTGACATAAATCTAACAGTGTAGGGGCTGTAAGGTTCATAGCTTCATCATCTAAGTCTTCTTGCATTTTCCGAGCTGCTTCTCTATCTTTAGCTTCTTGAGCTTGCTGTTCTTCTCTATCTTTAGCATCTAATTCTTCCTGAACTTTTCTAGCAGCAGCTTCATTCCTAGCCACTTCAAGTGCTCTAAGTTCTGCTAAAGTGAGTTTCTTTTTCTTTGTTTCAACCAGAATACCTTTCCCTTTGTCTTTAGGATCAATGGCTGGTTGAGAAGCTCTTGGTTGTTCTTCTTCTTGTACATCTCTAATGGTAACTCCTCCTCTTGGTTGTGATAGATCTAATATTGTAGCAATTACTTCATCATCACTAGCATAATGGATAGGTATATAAAGTAGCTTCCTCCTCTTCTTCTCTAACAAATGTAGAAGGACCAGCTTCTTCTTCAAAATTCAATACCCTTGGAGTTATTGCTCCTTGCCTAGATGTATCATGAAGATCAGTACTTTGATGTTCAGTACCTTGAACACTAGTACTTTGAACTTGTACTTCTTCTTCTTGTTTCTCAGAAGAATCTTCTTTCTTTTTTCATAACATCTTCTTGATTCTTTTCTGCGTGTAACATCTTCTTTCAAATTATCCTTTTCAGAATTCCTCCCAAGTTGTGAGAAGATGATTTAGGAACCTTCTTTCTTTTTAATTCCTTACGAAGCTCTTTACGACGCTTGTTTTCCTCCTTAACCCACAAGTTAAAACCTTGAATATAGGGTTTAACAAAATTGCTTAACCAGAAATAGTTGCGCTTCAACTTCCTAATAGTTTTAGCTTGATGCTCAACATCTTATTATTCAACCGAGCAAGCTCCCGTGTCAAAGCATAGTTATCCATAGATAAACCTTCATGAGGAATAGAATGAGCATCACCTGGAAGTGAAGAAGATGCCTCAGAAACAGCACGTTGTGGAGATGGAGTAGGTGATCTCTCAATCTCTACTTGAACCTCGTGGACCGAAGAATCATCACCTTGTAAGGATGCAGTACCTTCACGAGAAGCGTACTTGAATGCATTACTTGTGAAGCGGTACTATGTGAAGCGATCTTGTGGCGAGAATCAGATACCTTGATTCTTCATCCTCTCCACCGCATCATCATGACAGATGGACAATTTCCATCATTGTTGTGGTTAAAGGAATATCTTCACCTCTGAACAAGTTACTTCTTTTAGCCATGAATGTATAAATTTTGGCTTGTTGCACAATGACAGGTAGTAAAGCAGTAGGTTTTGGAACATCAGCCAAGTGTTTGTTCAAGAAAACCTGTATAAACCTTGGATACATCAACCAAGTAGCCCCAGATGATATATGCGATAGCATCCCATCCAAAATAAGCCGTAAAAAATTAAACACTCATCAGTAGCTAAGCCAACTACAGCAGATGCAATATTCGACCCAAATTGCTCCCAAGAAGTGCTTTTAGAACTTAAGCAATGGAGCAAAACATGAATCAAAAACTTCCATTGAGGACAAAATAAGGCCTTCTTAAAAGTTTGTTCAGTCAAAGAACCTTCATAACCCAGATTACGAAAAGTATCCCAAATCAGTTGCTTGTCAAATCTAATAGCCCCTTCTTCATCACCAAATAATAAATCATCACGAATGGAGGCCTCTGTAATCTTGATAGGCTTTCCAGAAGCGAGGATCTAATATAATATTCATCCTCCTCCAAATTCTCTAGCATTAGCCCAAAATTCTTGAATCCATGGTTCAATAACATCTGGCTCAACTAAAAGAGCATAACTAATAGGCGACCCAACTAGATAATCAATGATATCATAGAAAGCCACGTTTGCCTCAGTCTTGTCCAAATTAGCCACCATATTGTGCTTTGAAACAGTTAAACGATTCGCCATTGTAGAATAAGTGAGCACAAGAATGAATTGATCGAAGAATAAAGAGATTGTGATTGGGAGATAAGTATGGAAAAGATGTAAGGTAATAATATGAGAGGGAAAATCGGAAAGTAGTTATTTATAGGTAGGATTTGAAAAATCACGGCCTATAATAACAAAGTTACCGTTATTATGAATTACCCATCAATATTACCGTTGGAACAATACTTTAATACGACAAACAATACTTTCCACATAAGCAAGACTTTCCCAAGCGGTACTTTCGAAATCTGATTACTTTTCCAAAACCTTCATATAAACTAAGTATAAACAAACATCCTCCCTTAAGCAATACGGGACTATACTAACAACTTATAGTCCTCCCTTAAACATAAGCTTAGTAGTTAATCATTCCAATGCTCACGACCAAGTGATTGAATCGTGACACATCAAAACCTTTGGTGAGTAAATCAGCTACATTATCATCCGTGTGAACTTTAACCACATTAATAAGCCTATGCTCATAACAATCTCTGATAAAGTGATGCCTAATCTGAATATGCTTTGTCTTGGAATGATATACAGGATTCTTAACAATACAAATTGTACTCTCATTATCAATATTGATAGGAGTATTTTTGAAATTGAACCCATAGTCCAAGAGTTGATTCTGCATCCACAAAACTTGTCTACAACAACTTGCAGCTGACTACATATTCACTTAGATGATGTTGCTTTGCAATTGTCTGCTTTTGCATTGCCAGGAGACTAACCTTCTCCCAAGATATTGGCATCCACCAGTTGTGGATCTTCTATCATAATTATCACCTGCATAGTCACTATCTGAAAAAGCTTCTAAGTGAAAAGGTGACTCTTTAGGATACCACAACCCCAACTTAGGATGTTGTTTCAAATAACGAGAAAATTCTTTTACGCATTCATGTGAGAGATCTTTGGTGAGACTTGATATCTTGCACATAAAAAAACTGCAAACATAATATCGAGGCCTTGATGCAGATGAGATACATAAGAGAGCCAATCATTGATCTATAAAGCTTGACTTCAACAGGGTGGCCATCTTCATCTTTGCCCAATGAATTGATAGATTTAATGGGTGTAGTAACAACCTTCATATCATCAAAATTAAACTTCTTAAGTATATCTGCAACATACTTGTCTTGGCTAATGAAAATGCCTTCCTTGGACTGCTTAACCGAAGTCCTAAAAGAATGTTAACTCTCCCATTGAACTCATTTGAAACTCTTTCGCATCAGCTGCTCAAACTCCTTAACCATGGACTGTTTGGTAGCCCCAAAGATGATATCATCCACATAAACTTGAACTAACATGATATCCTTCTTGTCTCTCTTGATAAACAAAGTCTTGTCAATAGCTCCCCTCTTGTATCCATGTTGTAATAAGAATGTAGAGAGCCTCTCATACCAAGCTCTAGGTGCCTGATGAAGACCATATAAAGCCTTAACCACCTTATAGACTTTGTTTGGATGCTTAGGATCCTCAAATCCTGGAGGTTGTTTCACATACACCTCTTCTGTAATGGTACCATAAAGAAAGGCACTCTTGACATCCATCGATATACGAAAACCCATATAAGAAGCAAAGCAAGAAAGATTCTAATTGCTTCAATCCTGCATGCTCTGAGGAGCAAATACCTCATCATAATCGACCCCTTCCTCCTGTCTATAACCCTGAGCAACTAACCTTGCCTTGTTTTTGATAACATTGCCTCTTTCATCCCTTTTAACTCTAAAAACCCATCTGGTTCCTATAACTCTCTTCCCATCTGGAAGATCACATAAAAACCAAACCTCTTGAAGTTTAAATTGAAGAAGTTCTTCCTGCATAGCTTCAACCCAACTTTCTTTAGTCAAAGCTTGAGCAATATTATTGGGTTCCTCTTGAGAGATGAAACAGTGAATAAGAGTTTGATGATCCTTATGGTTTAGCTTGTTTTGTTTATACACAAAGCTAAGTAAAGCATTATGAGGTTTTGTGAAACCCTTAGCTTTGTGTCTTGTCATAACTCCAGAAGTAGAAGGACCAATGATTTGATCAGTTGGATGATTCTTATGAATTCGTAAGATTGGAGACTCTGGAACTGCATATGTATCATCCAAGTTAGTATAATCAGCACCTTCATTGAAATCTGTGAAAATACCTGCATCTTCAAGCTCATCATCAGTGTCTTCTAACCCAGGCATTGTAGAATCATCCAAATCCTTTAAAGTACTGTTAGCAGGTGCAGCAGTACTTTGATCGAAAATCTTGTCCAAATCTGTGAGAGTACTCTAGATCTTATTCTTCTTCTTTGCCTCTTCATAAGCTTTCCTTTGTTCATCAGTGTAAGAATATGCTAAAACATCTTGAAGAAGCAGTGATTAAGTTCCTCTTGAATAGATTGATCCTCAGCAGATAATGAGGATTGTGGAGCATCAGTACTTTGTTTAGGAACATCAGTACTTTGTTTTGGACTCATAGGATCTTTATCAGGAACATCATTAGGTCTAAGATGAATATCATGAACAACATATTGAATATCTTCTTCATTATGCAAAGGTTGATTTTCTTCTCTAACAGGAACATAATTCATTGAAGGAGATAGAGCCTCAAGATCAAACATCCAATCAGGACCTTTGCCTTTCTCATTGTCTTGATCTTCTAAGAACTCAACATGAAGACAATCTTGGATCTTCTTAGTAACCCTGTTGTATACTCTAAAGCCTTCTCTGTTAGTGCAATATCCCAATAGGTAACCTTCTTCAGATTTGCCATCAAACTTCCCCAGATTATCAATGGTATTTAATATAGTAAGAGGGCATCCAAAAGGCTTCATAAAACGAATGTTGGGTTTATTGCCCATCAGCAATTCATAAGGTGTCTTCATCGTGGTTTGATGTGAGAAACCCTGTTGAGTACATAGCATGCAGTACTTACACTTCGCCCAAAATTGAATAGGAGATGGGAATCAGCTAACATAGTCCTTGCAGCTTCAATCAATGTCCTATTTTTCCTCTCTGCAACACCATTTTGCTGTGGTGTTCTAGCAATACTAAATTCCCTCTTTATGCCTTTATTTGCACAAAAGTCGTCCATAAGCTTGTTCTTGAATTCAGTTCCATTGTCACATCTAATACCTCTAACCTTGAGTCTTAATTGGTTTTCAAGTGCTATTATAAGAGTTTGAATAGCATCAAAGGTATCATCTTTAAAGCCCCAAAAGAAAACCCAACTGAATCTACTACAATCATCAGTAACAACCAAACAGTACTTTTTCTTATTTAAACTTGCCACAGAGACAGTTCCAAATAAATCCATATGTAACATGCTCAATGGTTCTCTAATAGTTCTTTCCTCAAGCTTCTACAGAAGCTTTATGTTGTTTACCCTTCTTGCATGCCAAACATGATTGATCATTCTTGTAAGTCTTTGAAGGTAAACCTCTAACTAAATTGCCTTTGACCAGTTTGTTGATGTTCTTGAAATTAACATGGCCCAATCTTCTATGCCATTGATGTGCTTCTTTAGATGTTGCTTTAGCCACCAAACATGTGGCTCTTCCATAAGAATGTAGACTCTTCATGTCTAAACTATACACATCATTTGTCCTTGGTACCCTTAGTACTACCAAGTCATCATCAACAGGTTTGAAGTCAGAAGAAAGAATAAGACATTCTGTGGAGTGAATAACACAGGATGCTTTTATCACAAATTTGAGATATTGACAACAAGTTGAACTTTAGCTCCTTCACATATCTGACATTCTCAAAATCGATTCTTCCAGCTTTAATTGTTCCTTTCTCAGTAATCCTTCCTCCATTGGGATCATTCCCAAATGCAACTTTTCCTCCACTAATATTTCTAAAATCAGACAGGATCTCTTTATCGCCTGTCATACTGCCAGAGCAACCACTATCCACAATAAGATGATCTTTAAGCTCCTCTTCCGGGTTGCCCTACACACAAAGAAAAGAGTTAGAAACTCTTAGGAACCCAAGCCATTACTGACTTGTGTTCCCCTTGTGGATTTACAAACTCAAATTCCTTGAGTATGTAATTTCCACTATCTTTCAAATGGTGATCCAAAATTATCTTTTGAGTTTTAGCATGTGGATTTTCAAAACTTTCTGGTTTTTCAACATAAAGCTCTTTCACCGGTTTATTAGCATTTTCTTGTGTCACACAAACATCGATTCACTTTTTGTTGAACGTCTTGTGTGTCCCCTTACCAATACTTCCCCTTTTTACCCATTCAGTTTTAACAGGTGGTTCCTGTGATCTAGATCCCCTATATGAATTGTGATACATTCTAGGTTGATAGTGAGATCTCCTAGAATACCTATTCCAAGCAGTTGTATCATTACCTTGTCTCGAGCAGTACTTTGGAAAGTCTTGTGAGATCTACGAAGATCTTCTCGATGTGGGTATCTATTATGCGGTGTGAAGTTTCGTGATTTAGCCTATTTGAATTAGTCCACACTGGTTTGTGCTCTCTAGGTTTTTGATTTGTAGACTTATTCCTTGGAAACTTGCTTAGATATTCTGAGTGTTTGTCACAGTCTTTGATTAAGTGAGTAGGACTATAACACACAAAACACAGGTTTTGACCCATATGACCAAAGTGATTTCTTCTATGTCTATGCCCAAAATTATTTTGCCTTCTTGAGGACTGATAAAATCTGTTTTGACCAAAATTATCCCTAAAAGGTTTAGCAGTATAGTTTTGAAAGGGTTTTGCATAAGGCTTGCTTGTTGAGAAGGTACTTGCTTGTTGAGCAGTACTTTGGTTTAAAGGATCTGCTTGAATATTTTCAACAGTTTCTTTGGGTTCCTCAGACCTAGATTTAGCAATAAGCTTCTTCCTAAACTCTAGACTATCTACACCATAACGAGAAACATCAGGCCTAGCAGGTTGATGATTAATAGGATGAGGAACAGCATGATAACCATTGTCTTTCTTATATTCAGGAGGTGAGTCACTTAATGAACCATCATTACTAGATGTATCTACATAATTAATGAGTTCTTCATCACTAGTGGTTATATCCTCATACTCACCTTCATCCCGATTACTAGATTGGTTTTCTTCTATCTTACTAAAATCCATACCAAAACCTAATCCAGATTTAAGATAAGCTCTTCCCTTTGTTTTGAACATAAGAAACATGTGACAAACCAGACTTCACCCCAAGCAACAAACTTAGCTAACAAATCATCTCTTTCCTTAGTTAATTTCTCAATTTCAGCAATTTTACAGTTTAGTTTCCGTTCACTAAGTTTTAACCGGTAATCCATTTGTTCATACTTTTCATTCAAGCCATTTCATTATTTTCATGTGTTATGATTTTAGCTTCCATAGACTCTAAAGTGATTTGGTAACCTGCTACCTCGGACCTAGCCCTAATACAATTATCTCTTTCAATCACATAACTGTTAAGTAATTTTTGATAGAACTCATAACAGTTTGAGCATACCTCAAGTATAGGAGACTGAGATGGTGCAGTAGCCACCATAGCAAGAAGAACAGGATCATCTTCACTTTCTTTGCTCCAATCAAATCCTCCAAAGCCATCATCAGATTCCAAAGCAGCATGTTCAGATTCTTCATTAAAAGCGATGCTCCGGTCCAATGCTTCCACTGTGTCTTCAACTGCATCTTCCACTGCTACCATACAGTAAGTCACCGGTTCATCATCAAACTCTTCACTCCAGTCAACTTCTGATAACTTCTCTTGAGCAACCAAAGCCTTTGTTTCAGTAATGGGAATTTCCTTAAGCTCAAGTTTTGGCTTCTCAGATGTACTGTTTGCTTGATACTTAGCAAACCTGCACTCTCTTGCAAAGTGACCAATCTTTTGACAATTGAAGCATTCAATTTGAGATTTGTCAAAAGTTATGCCCTGTTTGGGTTTGAAATCAATGCTTTTACCTGTCTTCTTCATGTACTTTTTGATTCTTGCATTGATCATAGCAACTTGCCACCTGATATCAATTTCTTCAAGTGCATCTTCTTCAATCTGTTCTAGATCTTCTTCATAAGTGACAGGTAAACTAGCTTGTTGTGCAAGAAGAGCACATAACTTCATCTGAGGCCATAGTGGTAGTTGGTGGGGCCTCTTGAACATATGAGGGTGGTGTATAGACAAGATTTTTGATAAACAAGTACTTTTGGAAGTCTTGCTCTTCTTTTAGAGGATAGAAAAGCAATCTGTGAGATTTGGAATTTGGTTGACCACTCATCTCATGTTCATACACCTTCAGTTGATGATAAAGATCATTAAAGTCCATAACATCAACCCGATTGTCCTCGATCATAGTAGCAATCACATGCCATGAGGATGGCAAACTCCTTAAAAACTTCAAATTAGCATCCTCAACTGATACTTCTGCCTTGTATAACTCCAACATGTTGAGAAGATTCTGGAACCTATCGTATGCAGACATCAAGACTTTCTCTTTCTCCAAGCGTGAAAGTTTCGAATTGTTGTTTCAGCAAGTTTCTGTGCATCTTCTTAGAGGCTTCATTCCCTCCAAATCTGGTCTTAAGAGCAGCCCAGAGCCGCTTAGCATCTTTAGCATCATGAAACTTGAGAAGATGACCATCTGGAATGGCAGACAAGAGAATGTTTAGAGCCTTCTCTTGATTCCTTAGGGTTGCTGCTGGTAAAGCGCCTTTGGTGCTAAAGGTTGTCCAGCAACTTGAATGGGTTCTTGAGGAACTTCATTCCCATTCACAATTACATTCCACAAAGCATGGTCTGTAATGGCAATATACTGCCTCATCTTCATGCACCAGAGATCATATTCTTCCTTCTTGATTATTGGAATTCTGAGTGAGGTGATTGAGGGTTGTGGAACAGCTTCATTCGACATCTTGGATATTGTAGGGTTTCTTCCTAGTCAGAGTTTCCACACAAGCTCGATACCACTTGTTGGATCGATATACTTTAATCAAACTAACTTAACTAGCTTGTTAAGGTTTAATAACCTCGGATAAATCCTAAGTTATTAACAAAGAAACACTGAGCAATCTTTATTAAGTACGCGGAATTTACTTAACAAAGCTAAGAAGAAAAACTTTATTAACAAACTCTAAATCTACTTAATATGCAGATACTCTAATACAACTCTAAGATAATCGAACTTTCTCTAAAACTCTAATTCTAAAATCGTAAGTCATATGTCATATCTCTAATGCCAATCTAGGAGTCCTTTTATAGGCTCAAGGATATCCTAGTCGGTTTACAATTGATAACCTTGAACGACAAGTAATCTAATGAGAATATTCTAGAGTTACCATACTTTCTATAAACGACTAAAACAGTTCTTTGTTCTTGCAGTACTTTGACTTCATCTTGCAGTACTTTAACTTTGTCTTTAGCAGATACTGACTCTTTGACTTTTTCCAGTACTTTGCAGCTTACAGTACTTTGATATCTTCAGTACTTTGATATCTTCAGCACTTTCATATCCCAACAATATCCACACGGATTAGCATCCGACCATGTTTCTTAGCAAAACCATCTTCGAATGGCTCATCATCAACCACTAACTCACCACAAGATGCTTCCATTATAGAACCTCCTTCATCACCAACAAGTACACCAACTTCATCACCTAAAGTCACTCTTTTGGAACTCCTTAAGACTCCAACAAGATCTCAACAACCAAAAAAAAAGAAATAGTCTTTTTGACACCTCCCACTTCTCCAAACACAATTTTCAAAGACCTTGAAACATCACCACTCTTAGCTCCCATTAAGCTACAAGAACATCTAGGTTCTTTTCCACCACCACTTCCAAACATTCCAGACTTTGATCCGTATTTTCCTATTTTTCCACCACTCTTCCGCATCTCACAAATCAAAGCAACCCGGAAAAATTCCGCACTCATTACCCACATCACTTACATTGTGAACACTGCCAAACTACTAAGGATATTGCAATAGAAGTTAGGGAAGAAATTCGATTCATACTCAACCTCATCCTTGATCGCATCAATATCATTACTCATCAAAACTTTCATCCATAACCTTATGCAAGCATGGACGGAATCATTATTACTATTTTCTATTTTCCTTTTGAGTCTTTTTGTTTTGAACAAATTTTGTTCTTACTTTTACCTGCTTGTATGTGGCATAAATACCACTACATTTTGTTGTTTTATTACAAGGCCTTGTTTACATACCTTGGCTCCTAATCTTGATTCTCGTCAATTACAAGATTACTTATGCATGTTACTACTAACCTTTCCTTTGTAGGATTTTTTTTATTTTCTTCACTTGACGCCCCAAACTAGGGGGAGCTACCATCAAGGGGGAGTAATCGATACGTAGACTCACGTTCCACATTTTATTTCTTCGTTGGGCTAACTTTTTGTTTCGACAAAAAGGGGGAGAAGAAGTAAAACTTAGGGCTTTCAAAACATACATCTAATCTTAAGTTTTACTCATCATAACATTATGTTTTGTCATCAACAAAAAGGGGGAGATTGTTAATACAAATAAACCGTAAAAACATTTATTAATATTTTGCGATCTCTTTGTGTTTTGTTGATAACAAATATAATGTTATCATAAGTAAAATTATAAGGATACATGTTATTTTTGTAAAGCATTTACGTATAGTCACTTAATACAAATTGTTGTAATAAATCATTTGTTGTAATAGTTTATTAGGATGGGTAAAAATCACAACCCATGGATCATATCCATAACCCATGGTATTGACCCATACCCACTTGACTAGATACATTGTACTCATTAGATACATTGTATCTAAATAAATACCCATGGACCAAACCATAACCCATGACCCATGACCCATAACCAAAAAAACCCATGGGCAAGAGGGCATCCCACGGATCCCTAGGTTTACACTAGACGGATCCTTAAGGGAGGGATATGTGGATTCAGGAAACGGGCAAGTTTTACCTATAAATAGTGAGCCATTTATTCATTCTAACTCACCCCTCTTCTTACTAATTCTCTCATATACTATCATTCTCTTCTAACAAAAGATCACTTGATCTAGAGAGTTGTTCTTCTTTCTTTCTTTAGTGATTCTCATATATGTCCTTCTCTAAGGCTGAGATCAGAGCATCCTACAAGTCATCCAAGCAAGGGGTCCTTGATTGATTTGTTCCTCCACAAGATTTTTGTAACAAAGATCTTGTATTTGATATTTCACATAGTTGTTGTGTAATAGTCGTGTTAGTTTGGTCCACCGTGTTACGGACTCGGTATTTAGCTTTGTACCGGGAAAAGGTGTAAGCAACGTTGTGAAGGCTTCTCCGCCAAGTTGAAAGAGTTTGTTGACATAGTGCTTGAACTCTCGAGTAGGTGACTCGGGGAGTGGAGTAGGGCAAGGAAGGTGTCCTTGTAGCCAAACCACTATAAATCGGTTGTGTCATTCCTATCCTTTACTTTACTTTATATACTTGCATTATCATTAGTTCTATACTTTTTCTTCATCCATACAATTTCACATAATATCGAATCTAAAGTTTTTGAAACTAACTTAAAATCGGAAAAACTATTCAACCCCCCCTCCCCCTTCTAATTTTCCACACATACCATGATTTTTCAAAAACTCAATTGTATATTTAGCTTGATTATTAAAAATTCCACGAGGGGATTGATGAATTCGTAAAGCCAAGAAAAAATTTAGTTCCACATCATGGACATTTCAAATTTGCTTTTCATGAGATTTTCAAAATGTTTTGAAAGATTCGGATTAGAGGACCCAAAAATGATGCCGCCCACGAAATCGAACAATCAAAATGTCATTGTTGCATTTTCGTAAACAAGGTAGGATCCGATTCCTTTGGTGAAATTTTTTGAATCGTGAAAGAGGACAATTCGTCATACCACGCTCTTGGAGCTTGTTTCAAACCATAGATTTCCTTTTTGAGTTTGTAGACGTAGTCTGGATGTTCCATGTCTATGAAACCTTAGGTGACTCACATACACTTCTTCTTTCGTGAGTTCCATTCAAGAAAGTGATCTTAATGTCTATCGATAAACCGTGATGTTTTTGTGGCCGCATAGGCTAAGAAAATCTGCGCCTCAAGTCTGACTCTTTGGGCGAATGACTCTTCAAAATCTATTCCTTTTTCCTGTCTGTATCCTTTGGCCACAAGACGAGCTTTATTGAGAATTACAGTCATTTCTTCATTCCTTTTGTTTTCCATAACCATTTGAGATCAATGCCGAATGTCAATTGGTCTAGGAACCAAATCCCAATAGTCATGTAGACGGATTGGAGAAGTTCCTCTGCATCGCTTCTATCAAAGCGTTATCTGCCATTGCCTCAGAATGTTCTTCGTTCAATATTGCTAATTGAGGCAAGGTAAATGCACAAGTTGCAATCGGTGGCATGTTGGCGTCTCGTATGAATTGGCCTTGAAGATTCACCAATAACTTGTTCAATTTGATGGTCTTTTGTCCACTTCAGAGTAGAAGGATACCATATGTTATACGAATGCGAGTTAGATGGTTCTCGTAAGTTTGAAGATGATTCAGCTGATTCCGTAGCAAATGGGTTTTCGAATACGTCTTCATCTAACGGTGCATCGTTATGGTTTTGAGTTGTTTCTTCTCGAAATGATATGTTCTAGTTTTTCTCATCAACTGTTGGTTGAATGGTTTCAAGAATAGGATTTGTCTTGAAGTCTGTAGATGATGTTGATGGAGTTGGTGCATTGATTTCGACCGTTGTAGATGCATCTTATGTTGGTGGTGGTGGTGGATGATTTTGAGCGCTTGTGGAATGATGGTTTGATGCATTTGACGAAGTTCCTCCATAGTATTCATTGAACATTAACTCGAAGAAATTATACCATTCTTGTTCATGAGGTGTGTCAAGAAAAGTTGATGGAGCTCTATGAGGTATGAGTCCCTGAATCGATGTGTCGTAAGTCTGCGGGTTTGGTGCGGGTCCTAATATGTTTTGATTAGAAGCCATTAGACTAACTGGGTTCTAGAGCGAGTCTCTCAGAAGCCATCTGTGAAAGTTCGTCAAAATTCACATTCATCGTCTCCATTATCTTCCTAGTTCTCTTGTTATACACCCTGAATGCCCTCGAGTTATCTGAGTATCCAATGAAGATTCCAATATCACCTTTAGCTTTTAGTTTTTTCCTAGATCTTCTATGTCTCGTCGTAGGATAGCATAAAGCGCCAAACACGTGAAGGTAAGAGATATCAGGTTTTTTGTTGTTCACAAGTTCATAGGGGGTTTTATTGAATCTTGGATGGATTAGGGATCGGTTCAGAGTGAAACAAGTAGTGGAACAACATCATCCCATAGAAATAACGGTGCACTAGAATAAATTAGCATTGTGCGAGCGGCTTCCACAAGAGTTCGATTTCTTCTTTCAACTACCCTATTCTGCTGTGGAGTTCTAACAACTGATGTTTGATGTGTGATTCCAACATCTTCAAAATAAGCTCTTAACTCTTGATTAGTAAATTATGTGTCGGTTATCCGCTTCTTACAACCCTTCTTGGTGCTTGTAGAAGTACTTGAATACGCTTAAAGGTGATGATGATGCCCGGTGCTTAGTCTTTTGAACTCGAAACTTAACCCATGTATATCTTGAATAATCATCAACGATAACAAGAATATACTTTTTCCCATTAATGCTTTCAACTCTCATTGGGCCACATAAGTCCATGCGGAACATATGCAACTTTGCTTCCGAACTTGGTACGTTTTTGGGTTTATATGATGCTCTTTTGCTTTTTCCTTGTTCACATGATGGACATAAGTGATCCTTGGTGTATTTGAACTTTGGAAGTCCATTGACGATTTTGTCTTTGGCAAGTTTCTTGATAGTGTCGAAATTGAGATGGGATAATCTTCTATGCCATAACCAGGAATTTGTTCCAGATGCTCTTGTCATAAGACATATTGGTGATGAAGAGGCCATTTGGTTTATGTCGATAGCATACAAGTTTGTATCACGATTTCCGATTAGAGATCGTGCCATCCAAGTTTCTAATGAAGCAAGCATTTTCCTAAAAGCAACCTCTAAATCATCACATAACTCGCCTGCGAAAACAAATTGTGTCTCAACCCTTTGACATAATAGACCCGAAAGTGATCAAATAATTTCCAAAAGGTAGATCTCCATAACCCATGATAGCTTCTAGATGATCATTTCCAAAGAACGGTTCCATGAATTTCCAGACAAAATTGATCAGCAGCTTCAGATTCCCGGTCATGTGCTTGGAGCAACCCGAGTCGACGATCCAAATACCTATTTCGATAATCTGCCAAGAACAGAAGAAGATTTTTTTGGAAACCGTTTTGATTTTGGTTCCATTGGGTTAGAGGTAAAATCCATATCACACTCATAAGTTTTCTACCTGTATACCGGGTTTATCACTCATTCTACCATTCTGTAGTGTGAAAATTCTACCCGTTGGTTTCCAAATATCATCCCTAAAGTAAAGAATATGCTTCATATCAGTAGTGTAAGACCTAAATCTTGCAACTATTCTTCCTAATGGTTTAGCGTAAATTCTTAGAAACACAATCATCATGAACATTAATTAAAGATTTCTTGCAAGTTAGACAAACAGATTCAACACATTTGTTAAACTTAGCTTGATTTAATAGGTTCATTACATTTAGATGAAATGTCTTTCTTATTATAAAGCGGTAAATTCCTAGGGTATTCTTCTACTTTCTTCTCTTTATTCAAGCTACTACTCTTAGAGGCATGCAAGACTCTATTTTTCCTTGTATTGCGTCTAGGCTTTAGTCTGCTGCTCCTAGAGGTGCTTTCTAGTCTGTCCAAAAAGGTAAGGCACACATTAGGATTCACTTTTTAGCAAGAGAAGTGGTTTCAGCTTTCCTAGTCTCTTTAGAGTGCTTTTCTAAACATATGTCGTTTGTTCCATATAGTTTAGATATGGAGGCAGACGCATTAGTGGTACTCATCTTAAAAGGCTGTGCTAAAACTTTTGGATTCTCGATAACCGCTTTTTCATTTTCAACAATTCTTTCATTTTGCTTTGACAACAGTGGAGTGACCCGTTTTGACAAATCATTTTTCTCATTGACTTTTGGAGGAGGCATAGAAATAGACATTTTTGGTTTAAAAACTGGTTTGGGAACATTTGCTATCTCCTCATTCAATGGTTTTGCAATCTTAGTATCCTCAGCCTTTCCTTTTTGACATTCCAGCTGAGCCCTCAAAATATCATTTTTCTCTTTCATGTCATTGTAGCGCGCTCATACGAAATTTGTCATACTTGCATTCCTCAGTTTTTAATCAAGTTGTTTAAAGTATGAGACATTTTCTTTTCAAGTTTTTCAAGAGCTTTTTCATATTTTGAAACAATTTCGGAGGTCTCGGTCGAGTCTTTCATGATCTTCAACAAAATATGTTTGTAAAACAATGGACATAATATTTCAGACTAACATCTTCGAAGAGAATCATTTAAATTTTCCAAAACTTTGATGTGTTCAAAACATTCATTAGCTTGCTTTATCAGGGATTTATGGTCCTTGACAAAGTCACCTGATTCTTTCAAAAATGCTTGTTCAAAATGAATTACCCTCAGAGCTTGATGTTATATCTAGTGGAATGGCAATTGGGTTTCAAAAATCTTTTTATTTCATCATCAAAACTAGAAAACGGATGTTAGTTGTAATATTGGTTTTAGATTTAACAATTCTTGAAGTCTCCAATTCTAGTTTTAACATCCTCTAAAATGCTTCTAGCATCACTTGTGTTATAAGGATTGTTTGAAGACATTTGTTCCATGTTTGACAATGATGTTGAGACAACTACAGGTTTTGAAACTGGTTTTGAAACAGTGTTGACTCTTTGTTTGAAACACTTGGTGTGATGGAAAACTTTGACTTTTCTTTTGAAAAAAGGAATTCCAAAAATTTTGTTCCATTTGTTTTATTCTATTGGTTTATTCTCGGATTCTTTTGTTTCATTTTTGATCTACTCTCCTCAGTTAGTTCTAACGTTTCAAGAGAATCACGAACTTCTATGGGTTCATGTTTATCTAACAAAGCTTTTCCATTATACAAAACATTCTGTTCTTTCTAAGCTTTCTTGAGTGCACAAGGAGGTTTGTTACCAAGAGCCATTTTTAAGTTGTATGAAAATATGGATTTGTTTGCTTTCTTACATATTGATTTGTTTGAGTTTGAATGACCCGTTGTAACAAGCAAATTTTCTAATTTGTTGATTTGTTTCATTTTTCTCAAGAATTTCATCAAGAAAAGAATCTTCTCGTTTTGAAAAATCGGGTTATCAACTTTTTCTTCTCTTTTCAAGATCGAGAATATGTTGCTTTTTGTTTAGAAAGTTGGTCTTTAGATCAGAAATTTCCTTGTTTTAAGATTTTATTTTCAAGTTCAAATTCACATCAAGTGTGTCATACTTGATTTGCAATTATTTTTCTCTTAAAAGCGGAATTCGATAACCAATTTCTAATCGACTTTTGTTTTGTGAAATTAAAAGCTTTTGCATTCTCCTTGTACCTCTAAAGCTCAATGGTCAATTTATCATTAGCGGCCTTAACCCAGCGATTAACCATTTTAACTTTCTCATTTCAATGCCGTTGTTGATTAATGATTCAAAATAATGCACGTGTTTCCTCATCGGTCTCAGATTTTGTGCCACAAAGCCTCCACTAGGATCCACATGCGGAGTTTGAGTTAGTATTGCTACAACTTCGGATTGTCGGTATGTATCATAAGTAGGTGCGGCATCCGCAGAATGCTATTCATCATGAGTAAACACATCAAATATGACATTGTTATAGCATGGATCAATGATTGGTACCTTAGATGCTGCATTGGCGTCATAGGCGAGGAGGTGTGTTTGAATTCAATTTCGTACTTAACCTTCTGAAGATTTTCCATGAAGATGCAGTTCGCATTGATGTCCTCTCGGTCTTCCAAATCATCGATAATTGCTACAAAGTCATGTTGCTCAGCACTCAACTGTAGTCCTGCTTCTTCCCTTTGTACCAACAGGATAGCTTTCTGAAGATATGCATAATTCTTCTTTTTCGGCTTAATAGGATAATTCCTTGCCATGTGACCCACTCCTTGACAGTTGTAACACATAAACTGGTTCACATTTCCATAGTTCCCAACGACTGGAGCTGCAACATTCCCATTCTGATTACCCACAGCTTTATTCCCAACATTCTGACCCAACTGATTTCCAACATTCTGACCCAACTGATTACCGTCTGGAACGCTGATTACCCATGTGCAAATCGCATATCCTGTGGATTCCCAATAACTCCAACCATTTGTCCTTGTTGACCCATATTCAAACCGGTACGTGCATTTTGCACATTGCGAGTGTTTGATGAAATACTTTGGTTGTTGTTAGTTGGTGTGGAATAGCATCCTTTGAATACTTTAGTCAAATAAGCAAGCATTTGACAAAGCTCTTTTGTTAAACTTCAAGGTCGGTGATTCCTTGTTCACGTATTGTGGATACATTTATTGTTGAATGACTTGTTGTTCGGTGGATAGAATTGTTGTTAACATCTTGTGTTTGAGGAATGTATTGCTGCAAGTTGTTCTTATTGGAAGATGATGAAGGTTTTTGTTGTGTGTTCACTAGAGTTGGAGTCTTTGCAATTAGTGCCTAGGGATCTTGATTCTTTGCCAGTATTTCTTTCTTAACTTCATTGACTTCAGCTTGGTTTTGTTTTAGACAATCTTAGAGTTGATCAAAGTTCACCTGATGTAAGTCCTTTGTTTGGTTGACAATAGTGACATATCGTCGCCAATCTTCTGGAAGATTGTTGAGAACTTGATGTTACTCACGATATTTAAGGGTGTCAATTTGTTTACGATAAGCTCATTCATCAAAGTGCAAAACCTTCCATAGTAGGATTCAATGGATTCTCACGGGTTGATGTAAACTTCTCCCATTCGGTTAGCGACTTGTTCTCCATGTCTTGTTGACCAATTTCTATTCCATAACATACGAGTCTAACATTCTCACATATCGTAGCGGTTTCACATTTGTCTACAGCAGACAAAGATGTCTCTTGGTAAATCAGTTGGACAATGTGTATTACAATGTCATACGCTTCAACTGCTTGTTATCCTCGTCCGTGTATTCGATTCATCTTGATCACGAAAATGGTGGGGCGAGGAGGTGTTGCATTAGAATTTCCAGGTTCTTGGACTTGCCGTGGCTTGAAGGGTCCATTAAGTAATGGATTGAATCATGAGTTTTCCATTAGGTTTGGTTTTGATGTAGCGAAGCATACGACTTGTCCATTGAAGATATCCACCTTTTTCGACCATTGATGAAGGTATTACTGCTAAAGTTGATGTAGGATCAATTCAACGATAAAAGGAGTTGTGTTTGATGAAGATTAAGCTCGGTTGTTGTAGTGAAAATTGGGTGCGAAAACTTAAAACCTCAATAACTTATGTTTGGAGCGTTTTTAGGACTTGAAGGTTGACCTAGTTCATTCGATGTGCCATTCTCCTCATTCTCACTGTCATTTTGATGGTAGAACGCTAAAAACAGAGTTACGGTTCAAAAGTTATGGCCGTTTGAAGTTTTTCTGAAGATCTTACTCGTAAACTTGAGTTTAGGCGTAGGATTTGATGCTTAGGTAAGGATTGGCTTAGTAGACTTCCTTAGGCATATGATTTCCTTAGGCGTAGGATTTCCTTACGAATAAGATTTCCTTACAAGTAAGATTTCCTTATGAGTAAGATTAGGTTATAAACCAAAATCCTTCACACTTATCCAAACGTGAGAGATATCCACAGTCGAAGTGTTTTCAGGCTTATCAAGCAAGGAAAACACCGAGAGTGATCGTGTTACTTACGAAGATTCTTCAAAAATGCTTACAGCGGGATTTGGTTCTTACGAGTAGGAATCCTTACGAGTAAAACTAGGGTTTGGGCTTTTTGTACTTGAAATCCTTACAGTAGAATGCCCGGATGTTGTCAAAAACACTAATTTGCACCCAAAAACACGTTTCCAAATGATTTCTTTTGCACAAACTTCTTTCAAAACACTTAATGATCAATAAAAACTACAACTTTAAGCTTAAAAACACGTAAAAATCAAAACTTTATGCAAAAGCTTGCATTTTTATAAAAAAGCGAAACTTGTTGGAAGCGTTTCAACATAAAAACAAACACAACACTCCTAAACCATTGTTTATTGATACCAATTGAAGACCTTGTTTTTCTATCAACCTTATCACGTATACCACTTTATCACACAAGTATAACCGTGAAACCACAACACAAACACGTTATGCGTAAATAAAGAAAGACAAAGATAGAAAGATGGTGACTTGAATATGTTATAAGTTATGCGTGTGTTTTAGAGAGAAAATAAGATGAAGAGAACTTGTTTTGCTTAAAGAAAACACACACACATACACACTCAAGCACACACCTCAAATGACACATTTGAGGTGTATTTATACTAAAAGTACTAGATGCCCTAATGGGCTTTCCATGGGCAAATGGGATATGGATTGGACTTGGTTTGGATTACAACATATAAAAGGCTAGCTTAACTTAACAAATATCCATTTAGCTTAGCCCAATCCACGACCCCGATGACTATTCTATTACAATATCTAACACACGTTACAAAGTTCCTAAACGTGAATGACCATCACTTTTATTAAATAATGTTAAGGCTAACACTTTCCATGGTGATACTTTTAACATGACTTTGTCCCCAACTTCAAATCCATAGGTTTCCGCCTTGCATCTGCGTAGCTATTTTGTCTATCTCATGCAGCTTTTAAACGTGTCTGAATTTGTACTATTTTATCAATGGTTTCTTGTATGATCTCGGGTCCGGTGAGTTGGGCTTCTCCAACCTTAGCCTAGCAGAGAGGTGATCGGCACTTTCACCCATAAAGTGCTTCGAATGGAGTTGCCTTAACTATTGTTGTATAAGAATTCTGCCAAAGGCAAATATTTATCCCATCCTTTTTCAATGTCTATTACACATGCCTGAAGCATATCTTCCAACGTTTGGATGGTTCTTTCACTTTGTTCGTCAGTCTGAGGGTGATAAGCAGTACTCATATCTAACTGAGTACCCAAAGCCTTTTGGAGGCGTTGCCAAAATCGAGGCGTGAAACGAGCATCATGATCGTGATAATGGAAATTGGTACTCTCGTCCGGAATACAATCGTGTGAGACTTTCCATTTCATCAGTCTCCTTGATTGGTAAAAAGTGTGCTGCTTTCGTAAGACGATCAACGATCACCAAAATAGTGTCATACCCGCTTGATGTCTTAGGTAGCTTGGTGATGAAATCCATGGTTATTCCTTCCCACTTCCATTCAGGAATTTCAAATAGGCCAGATGGCTTTGATGTTCCGCTTAACTAATGAACGTCAGGACATTTACTGACATACTCACCGATGTCAGCTTTCATGTTTGGCCACCAGTAAAGTTTCTTGAGATCTTGATACATCCTTTCAGAACCTGGGTGAATGGAATATTTTGACTTGTGTGACTCGTGCATAATCACATTTCTCAAGTCACCAAAGAGTGGTAACTAGATCCTGTTCTTTATGTAACATGTTCCATCAGGACGACTTTCAAACGCCTTGTCCATACCTCTTAAATTTTCGGCTTGAATGTTTTCTTCTTTCACTGCTTCAATCTGTGCATTGAGAATTTGGGGTAGATCCAAGTTAATGGTCATGACTAAAGCTCTGAGTCGTAGAGGCTTAATCCGTTCCTTCCTGCTTAAAGCATCTGCTACAACATTTTCTTTTCGGGATGATACGAATTTCACAATCGTAGTCACTTAGCAATTCTAACCATCTTCGTTGCCTCATGTTCAACTCCTTCTGATCAAGAATGTGCTTGAGGCTCTTATGATCAGTGAAAACGAAACATTTCGTGCCGTACAGGTAATGTCTCCAAATCTTAAGATAAAATACTATTGCTCCTAGTTCGAGATCATGAGTTTTATAATTCTTTTCTTGAGGCTTGAGCTGTCGGGACGAATAAGCGACAACCTTTTCCCTTTGCATTAAAACGGCGCCCAGACCTTGGTGTGATGCGTCACAGTAGTCAATGAAGTCGCTACTTCCTTCGGTTAGTGCGAGAATTTCCCCGACCACCTTAGATAATGTATACGATGTGGAGTTAGCTAACAGAACTGTAGAAAGGGTAGATACCATCATAAGAGGTTGCACGTTAAACCTGTTAAATCGACCGTTCAACATCGACCTCATGTCGGTAGAGTTAGGTAGTTTCGACGTTATTATTGGTATCGATTGGTTGTCAAAGTATCACGCCGCCATTATCTGTGACGAGAAAATCATTTGGATACCGCTTGGGAACGAAATCCTAACCATAGAGGGCGACAAAAGTGATAGAAGAAACAATTCGAACCTAAAAATTATATCATGTACTAAAGCTCAAAAGTACATCGAGAAGCCATGCCATCACTTTCTTTCGAGTCTCTGAAAAGAAAGAAGCGGAGCCGGAAGGAAAGCGCCAAGAAGATGTAACAATCGTGAGAAATTTTCCAGAAGTCTTCCCTGAATACTTACCTGGACTTCCACCGAACCGACAAGTTGAATTCCGAATTGATTTGGTTCCTGGTGCTACACCCGTGGCACGGAACCTTATCGATCCCCAACGAATGCAAGAACTGTCAAGCTAGTTGTCGAAATGTAGAGAAAGGTTTCATCGGACCGAAGTTCTTCACCCTGGTAGCTCCGATTCTGTTTGTCAAAAAGAAAGATGGTGCATTCAGGATGCGCATGACTATGTTGAATTGAACAAACTGACCATCAAGAACCGATACCCACTCCTAAGAATCGTTGATCTATTTGCTCAATTGCAAGGTTCGAGCGTTTACTCAAAAATCGACTTGAGATCTGGATACCATCAACTTAGAGTTTGAGAAGAAGACATCCCGAAGTTGGCATTCAAAACTCGATATGGTCACTACGAATTTCAAGTTATGCCTTTTGGTTTAACCAACGCACCAACAGTATTCATGGATCTCATAAATCGAGTGTGCAAACAATACTTAGACAAATTCGTAATCATTTTCATTGACGACAGTCTGATCTACTCTAAGAACAAAAAAGAGCATGAGGAACATTTTATGCAAATCTTAAAACTATTAAAGAAAGAGGAATTGTATGCAAAATTCTCGAAGTGCGAATTTTGGATAAAGACAGTACAATTTCTAGGTCATGTGATTGATAGCCAAGGCATTCACGTGGATCCTGCGAAGATCAAGTCAATCAAGGATTGGGCAGTACCTACCACTCCTACCGAAATTCATCAATTTTTAGGACTCGCCAGTTACTATTGTAGATTTTGATGACATCAAATAGTCCTGAATATTAAGTGTCAATTTCCCCCTGATAATGCTCGTATTTTATACCATTTATATGGATTTACGCATGTTTTCCTTTATATTTCACTTTCATGTAAATGACGAGCATTGGAGCGAATGAGACGCGGATTTGGAGATTTTCTTAAGAGATTTATGATAGTATGCCTCCTATGAATAAGCTACAGCGTAACTCCATCTCTCACATTACGCTGTAGCTAGCGCGTGACTCAGAAGACCAACTCAGCAATCAAATACGGCATAACTCCAAACTAAGGATTACGCCGTAACCAATTAGGTCAAGGAATGTTCCACGCCACCATCAGATACGCCGTAACTCCTTCCAATGATTACGACGTAATCATACCAATTGTAATCTGTATTGAAGATACGGCGTAACCCATTCAACGTGTTACGCTGTAACCAGCTTACCAAGAGCATAATTATGGAATTATTGAGGTTACGGCGTAACTCTCAATTCAAGTTAAGCCGTAACTAGATCGTGCCTATAAATACAAGCCCTAATTTCTGCATTTTACATCATTCAATCCGCACCAAAAAGCAGAGAAGGTCAAGAAGGGTCCAAAGGCAGATCTTGAAGAGCATCAGGCCATCGAGAAATCACTCCCTAACGATAAGCATTATCGATTAGTTTATATTTTACTTTCGATCATGTATTTCATTACGTCGAACATTGAATCTTTGGTTTATTTTAATATGATCGGCTAAGCACCTTTGGTGCTAGCCTAGTTATAATTCCTTAATTGTTTTATTTACGTTTACATGCTTCCGTATAATTGTTTCTAGTGTATGCATGCATAGTTCTTTGGTAGCTACCGTAGCTTCGGTAATTTTGAATGGCGGTAGTATCTAGTTGCTTAGGAGAATTGACAACTGACCCTAAGTAGTTAGGTTGAGTTGGGGAGGGTAAGAATTGACCAACTAACGACCCTTCCTCGCTTGTGCGAACTGACCAAATGATCACCTGCTGTTTGGATGAACTTAAGTTAAAGTTGGTAGATGCTAAGCGCTAGAACTCATTGTTATGTCTTGCATGTAGAGGTACTTTATGACTTTGCTTAGGGGACTAAAAACAACTGGACTTTCAAGGGTAGTAGCTTGATCTCCGATGGAAGCATTTGCTGATTGGTTAGGACGAACTGACCAAATGTTGTCCTAGTGACTTAAAACCCCACTTGAATAAATTGGAAGTAGTATAGAACATAACATGATAGGATGAGTAACTAGTTTAGCCCACTTTACTGATACAACCACTATTTTATTTGTTTGCGTTTATTTCTTGTTTTCTAGTTAATTAATCATTTCAATCCTTAAAACAATTAAAACCAGTGACACCTAGACTTAATTAGAATCTGCTCACATAGCTCATGGAACGACCTCGGTTTTACGTTACTACACTACACATGACGGGTATACTGCGTGAGTGCATAAGGTGGACCATAGGTAAATGAGACATTATAAATATTATAACCTGGTCAGAAAACCTGCATCAAGTTTTTGGCGCCGTTGCAGGGGAGTTATATTAGGATTTTTATTTAAGTCTTTATTTTTATTAAATTATTGTTTCTCACTATTGATTTTCAATTTGGATATTATGACTCTCACCATTAATGATTATCTTACCACCTCTAAAGTAGAACAGGGATCACTTTCCAGCTCGAAGAAAATGTTAGATTCAATTCTGGGGACTATATGCGGAAGAACTAAAGAAATGTAGTTTTTACGGAAACAAGGATGTAGAAGCACATGAGCACATCTCTAATGTCTGTGAAATCGCTGATTTGTTCCATGCACCAGGTGTCTCCAGAGATCATATTATGATGAGAGCATTCCCACTCACTCTCAAGGGAAGAGCTAGAGATTGGCTAAAGAAACTACCTTCTGGGTCTATTACGAGATGGAATGCATTTAAAAAGGCCTTTCTTAAGGAATATCAAACCCCTGCAATGATCCTTTAGCAAGTTGACGAAATTAGAAGATTCTATCAGAGCAATGATGAACCGTTATTTGCAACTTGGGAAAGATTCAATGAAGCCATCCTCAAATGCCCCGAGCATAAACTCAACAAGCACGAGCGACTGCAAATATTCTACAACTGGCTTAATATCAAGACTCGACAAATGTAAGACTCCAAGGAACCTATCCCTTGGATGACTGCTGATAAAGGATGGACTAGGGCTGAAGAAGTTGCCTTTCATTCTTCATCCTGGCATGAAGATTGGGAGGAATGCCCGTTGGAACTACAGTCAGTAATTAAGAACTTAGAAGAATTCGAGTCTGACATGTACTCCCTTACTGAAGAAGTAAAGATGGTTAAACATAAGTTCGATAGCCCAGTTGAAGGAAGGGTGACAGACCTCGAAAAAAGCAATAAAAAAGCTTGTGAAAGAATCTAGCAGGAAGCAAGAGGAAGCGAATACGGTATGGAACATCAAGAAAGTCTAGGACCATCTAAGGACTCAAGCAGTTGCTATAAGAAGATTGGAGAATCAGGTCGGAACACTTGCCGAATCGGTCAGAATCAGAGACTAGGGGTAACTTCCTAGTACAACTGAAACCAATCCTAGGGATCTGGCCCATGCTATCACAATTTGAAGCGGATTAAACTATAAAGAACCAGCTTATCCCTCAAAATCAGAATTTCAAAATGAAGAAACCCCTCAAAACATCAGCAAGGAAACGGTGGCTACTCAACCAACTTTGCCACAAGAAAAAGTTTGACCTTATGTCCCGCCCATACCAATTCCCGGAAGAATTAAGAAGGAGCAAGAACGATTGCAATTTCAGAAATTCATGAAGAAATTACAAAAGCTTAGCCTAAACATCCCTCTCGTGGAAGCACTTGAACAAATGCCAAAATATGCTAAATTTATGAAGGACCTCCTCACTCGTAAAATACTTTCTGATCGGACATAAGTTACCATGAATCAAAGGTGTTCTGCTGCACTTCTTAAGGACATACCTCTCAAAGAAGAAGATCCAGAGAGTTTCACCTTACCTTGCACCATCAGAGGTATCGTGTTTGAAAAGTCACTTGCCGACTTGGGAGCTAGCATCAGCCTTTTGCCATACTCGCTTTATTCATGACTAGAATTGGGAAGCTTGAAACCCACAAGAATGTGCATTGAGCTGGCTAATAAATCAACTCAATGCCCTAAAGGAATTGCCGAGAATGTCCTTGTCAAGATTGATAAATTTGTATTCTCGGTCAATTTCGTAGTACTCGAAATTGAAGAAGATGATGTTCCCATTTTGCTCGGAAGACCCTTTCTTGCCACCGCACACGCCATGATTGATGTAACAAGAAGATCTCTTTGGAAATTGGAAATGATAAGATAACCTTCAACCTGGAAACATCAATGAAGTATGCTTCCTTCACGGACGACAACCTTGACGACCTTGATCTAGTCGAGGTTAATGTCCAGAAACATGTACAGGAATGCTTTCAGCCAGAACCTTTGAAATCAATAATATTTGAAAACAGTGACAATGAATATAATGATGAAGAAGACAAGTGGGAAGGAAATAATAAGGATAGCGAAATGTTGTGTTCTGCTAGCATCCCAGAAAAAGCTAATAATACTCCCAAGCTTAAGGAGCTCCCTTCTCATTTAGAATACGCATTTATTAATGATGATCCTAATTTTTCGGTTGTTATCTCTTCTTTATTATCCGTCGATGAAAATAAATTATTATTACAGGTCTTAAGCAAACATAAAGGATCAATTGCATGGAGCGTTTCTGAAATAAGGGGAATTTACCCCTCATACTATTCTCACAAGATACATGGAAGATGATTTTAAACCTGTAGTGCAACCGCAAAGGCGATTAAACCTGAAAGTTCAAGATGTGGTCAAGGATGAAATCATTAAACTCTTGTATGCAGGTTTAATTTATGCTATTTCTGATAGTCCTTGGGTTAGCCTATTTATGTTGTGCCCAAAAAAGGAGGAATGACCGTGGTCACTAATGAGGATAACGAACTGATCCCTACTAGGACAGTTATTGGATTGATAGTTTGCATCGATTACAAGAAACTAAATGATGCAACGCAGAAAGACCACTTTCCACTTCCTTTTATTGATCAAATGTTAGAAAGGCTTTCGGGACACGAATATTGTTGTTTCCTTGATGGATTTTCAGGGTATTTCCAGATTCTCATCGCTCTAGAGAACCCGGAAAAGACAACTTTCACTTGCCCCTCCTGAACATTTAACACCGAAGAATTCCTTTTGGTCTATGCAATGCCTCTGCCACATTTCAACGTTGCATGACGGCAATCTTCTCGGATATGTGCCAAGATTTCATGGAAGTATTTATGGATGACTTCTCGATTTTTGGTAACCCTTTATCCTCTTGCCTTAATAATTTATCTAAAATGCTTGCTAGATATGAAGAGACCAACCTTGTCCTAAATTGGGAAAAATGTCATTTTATGGTAAAAGAAGGAATTGTTTTGGGACATAAAATTTCCCAAACCAGGATTGAAGTCGATAAAGCTAAATTTGATGTTATTTCTCGACTCCCTTACCTTACTAACCTTAAGGGGATTAGAAGCTTTCTTGGGAACGCTGGGTTTGATAGGAGATTTATAAAAGATTTTTCAAAAACTGCTAAACCTATGACCCAACTTCTCATGAAGGATGCAAAGTTTGATTCTAACAATGAATGCAAAAATGCTTTTGATATTTTGAAAAAAAAAATTGAATACAGCTCCGGTTATCATTGCTCTTGATTGGAACAACGATTTTGAACTAATGTGCGATGCAAGCGACTATGATGTGGGGGTTGTCTTAGGACAAAGGTTATAGACAAAAAATTCAAACCAATTTATTATGCTAGTAAAACCTTAAATGAAGCGCAAGAACATTATACAACCACCGAAAAGGAACTCCTTGCAGTGGTCTATGCCTTTGATAAATTCAGGTCTTACTTGGTAATGTCTAAAACTATTGTCTACACTGACCGTTCTGCTTTGAAGTACTTGTTCAATAAACAGGAAGCCAAACCCAGGTTGATAAGATGGGTGCTTTTGCTACAAGAGTTTAAAATCAAAATCAAGGATAAGAAGAGGGCAGAGAATTTGGCAGCTGATCACTTGTCTCAGCTAAAAAACCCTGAGCTTGAGGAACTTGACATAGAAACTATTCGTGATTCCTTTTCGGATGAGCATCTTATGTAAGTAAGAATTAAAGATCCTGATCCTGAACCATTGTATGCCGAATTCGCTAATTACCTCGTCGCCAGAGTTCTACCAAGAAACAAAACTTATGATCAAAAGAGAAAGTTCTTCTCGGATTTAAAATATTACTTTTGGATGACCCTTTCTTGATTCGATCTTGCCCTGACGGTATCATTGGGAGATGCGTTTTCGGAGAAGAACAACAACGAATCTTGGAACATTGCCACAACGGACCTGCTGGAGGACATTACGGGGCCGACACTACTGCTAGAAAGATTTATGAAGAGAGATTCTTTTGGCCTAGAATTTTCAAGGATGCCGCAAAATATGTAAGAAATTGTGACGCATGTCAAAGGGCAGGTAATATCTCTTCTCGAAATCAGATGTCGCTTAATAACATTTTGATATGTGAAGTATTTGATGTCTAGGGAATTGATTTCATGAGACCATTCACTCCATCGAAAAACAAAAGTTACATTTTGGTAGCTGTTGATTATGTATCAAAATGTGTTGAAGCCGAAGCTCTGCAAACTTGTGACGCTAGGAGCGTCATTAGAGTTTTAAAAAAATTATTCTCTAGATTTGGGATTCCTAAAACTATCATAAGTGATCGGGGAACACACTTTTGTAATGTGATTATGGAAAAGGTGTTGAATAGATACGGAATAGTCCACCGGATGTCTACGCCTTACCACCCTCAAACTAACGGACAAACAAAAAACACCAATCGGGCACTTTAGCGAATTTTGGAGAAATCCGTCAGCAGTAACAAAAAAGATTGGTTCGACAAATTAGATGAAGCTTTGTGGGCATTCAGAACCGCCTACAAAACCCCTATAGGTAGCACACCTTTTCGGATCATGTACAGAAAGGCTTGTCATCTCCCGATGGAATTAGAACATAAAGCATGTTGGGCCCTTAAAAATGCTAATTTTGAGGCTGACTTTATCAAGGAACACCGATTTTCTCAAATCAATCATCTTGCTGAATTAGGAGACGAATCCTATGATCATGTCAGAGCGTATAAGGATAAGACCAAAATATGGCACGACGCTCGGATAAAGGATAAAAAGTTTGAAGTTAGGCAAGAGGTGCTCGTTTTTAACTCAAGACTCAAACTCTTCCCTGGAAAAATGAGATCTCGCTGGGTTGGACCTTATACAGTGTGGAAGGTGTTTCCTTATGGTACTATTGAAGTTTATAATAATGCAGGGGAATTTTTCAAAGTAAATGGGCACAGGGAAAAGATTTATTATGGAAAGGACGTTAGCAAACTTTCAGGAGATGAATTCTTCGCTCCTGGGTAAATCCCCATGGCTGTGAGTCTAACTTCAAGACTCAAAATAACAAAAAGTGTTGTTTCGGGAGACGACCCGCATAATCCTTTTTATTTCTTTTATTTCTATTTTTGTTGGGTTTTGTGTTTTTAACATTTTTTGCAAGAAGTGGAGATGAATTCACAAGTAGCTTAAACGGGGACCAGGTTTTTCCATTAGTTACGGCGTAACTCATTCCAATGATTAAGTCGTAACATATCATCAGTAGCGATTCTCTCTAAAGCATTACCAATTACGGCGTAAACTCATCCCATGGTTATGCCGTAGCTATTCTCCAGTAGCACTTGCCGAGGTTTGACATAATTACGGAGTAACTCCTTTAATAGGTTCCGACGTAACTATCCTTGATTACAATTCTTTCTATATTAACACAATGTCACACCCCAAATTACTTTTTGCAGTGAATGGAATTCACGGGGTTGACTGTCATAATATCACAATCACGGTTATATTGAACGACCTAAAGTGTCGTTTGGAAAACACATCGTTTGATTTAATAAAACAATCAGAGTTTACAAACTATAGGTCCGAAATGAAAATCATCATGTGCGGAAATAAGTTTGATACAAGCCAAACGATGTTTTTAAAGTGCATAAATCCCATGTGAGACACGTCGTCACCACGACTCTATGATAATTCCACATGCATGCAATGAAGTGTATGCCTTAGATACCCGAGATAAAACATGCTAAAAGTGTCAACACAAAGGTTGAGTGAGTTCATAGAGTTTGTTGAAATGTAAAGCCTTTCAAAATCGTTTATGCAGCAAAGGCATTGTAAATCCACTTTCAGTTCAAGTTCCGCCCATACAAAACTTGCAACACTGTGTTTCACAATTGCCAAAATGTATATAGTTTATGTTCAAACACACATCGTCAAATGAATTCACAAAATAGTGCATAACTTAATGTATCAATAGTTACTTGACATAACACAAAATTCGTATAGTTTCAAATCGTTCCAAGGCCATTAGTTCATGTTTGTACCAAGACCGCGAGTTCAACATTATACCAAGACCATTAGTTCAATGGTTATACCAAGACCATTAGTTCAATGATTATACCAAGACCGCTAGTTCAATGATTATACCAAGACCATTAGACCGTAATCATACCAAGTCAATTAGCCCAATGATTTATGATATAGAAATTCTAAGTATGGCAATATTGTTACTTTGTATGACTAAACATTCAATTCAGATAACCACATAGTTTGCAAATAGACATGAATGTCATAAAAGTTGATGAGCATGTATCTCCCCCAAAAGTAGTATAAAACAATTGAAAATGGGGCTATGGAACTCACTTGGACAATGATGCGATGGCAAAAGTGGATACACTGAAACCTTGACCTATTATGAATGATATGTTCTATAATAAGTCATGATGTAATGTTATGCATGCAATTCGTATGATATCTATACCACTTGTGAATTTTGAAAATAACGTTTATCGTCGAAATATATGTTTATGACATCTCGTCATGTTATAAAATACTTTACAAGTATTTGCGTTGAAACAACATCCTACGCTAGTCGTAAAATAGTGAATATCAAGTGTTAGGAAACAAACTCGACGGTTTTGGAAAGCTTGTAGCATTATCTCAAACTTTTAGCTTTTAAATTTTCATCATAGAGGTCTCGATCATGGAGAAAAACATAGGTAAAGTAGGATACTTGTACCAAAAATATTGTTTAAGGGTAACTTTCAGCAAAGTTTGAGTGACCGTATTTTATTCGTTACAACTCCGTTTGATGAACGGTTGGACATTTTAGAAAATAGGCTAGGCGAACTTACTTTTACTAAAATACATCATTTTATAAAAAGTATTCCATCAATGTTAAAAACGACCCTTAACATGGTCATTCGCGGCCGTAATTTTTGGCTATTAGAAAATATATTAGTTTTATACTTGTAATAAAAAGTTACGACAACCTTGTTTAAACACATGTAATTTTATCGTTATAAGTCCGTTTTCTACGTTTTATATGTCCTTAGCTTCGTGTTAAAGTATAATAATATATTTTTGATAAATCGACTCATTTAATAACGCTTAAGACTCATTTTTGACTCGTAAAAATTTGGGACAGCATGCTGAATTTTCTGAAAATATAGTTTTCGTCGTTAAACTTGAAAATAGCATAACTTCTTCGTTATAACTCCGTTTTAACCCATTCAAGCGACCACGTTTTCGTTTTAAAGTATATTTTCTGAATATCTAGCCCAAAATATTTTGTAAACTGTCGAAATTTCCAGAATTAGTAAAAATGATCAGACCCTTAAATATAGTTATCGAAATGGATTTTTCTCGCGTAATACTTATTCTAACCACTTCAAACCAACGCCAAAGCTATTCTAAACTTACCATACACCTTCTTAGGGTGTCATGGGTTCCTAGACATCATCAAAAATAATTTGTTTCAAGGGATAATTATAGGATGATATATATTCATTAATAGTACTTAAAAACGAATAAAGTGGTATAGATAATCATATAACTTGCATGTTTTCTTCAAGCATGATAAAATGACCAAAGTATGAATATGAAAAATTAAAAATGATCATGAAATGCTTACTAGTTAATTGATGAGGTTTAAAGAACAAGGGTTTATCCTAATACCCTAGGTTTTTATTTCAAAACCTTGATTAAGAGTATACTAGAGTTGTGTAAATAACTTGACTTGAAATTTTTTTGGCTTCCTTGCTTGGTCTTCACTATGGCCGTTTCTACAAGTGAGGATGGAAAGAGTATTTTGTTTTCTTACACCTTGATATTATGATATGTATGTGTAGTTTGTAGATAATATAATATGTATGCAAGTATAAGTGTACACTAGATATTTTGATACTAAATGTGTGTGTCATCCTTGTGTCGAAAAACATAGGACAAAGAAAGACTTGGTGTATTTTATATAGTTAAGTGTATAAATGTGTTAGTATAAGTGTAATTGTTTAAATATAGTTGGTAACTTGTGTACATATTTAAGTATTTAGGGTAGCGTTAGCTAAAAATAAATTTTAACGGAACAAAATAAAATATATCCAAGTCATAAAAATTATAAAAATACATTTCTTACATGAATTGAGTGAAATAATAATTATCGAGTAGTATTTACGAAAACCGTCGTAATTATATAAATATAACAATTTATATACAAAATAAATTTAAAACACCGGGTAAACTAATAATATTATTTTTTATAATCTTAATATGAGTATAAAAATATATCAGAATAATTTTTGGAAGTGTCGGATCAAATGTTCAAAATAAATGATTACGCGATAGCGTTTATTTAATAGGAAATTATGCGTTTAATGTAAGATGCAAAACCATGCATGAACTAATATGATGTTGATGTTACTAATGATATGTAGACTAAATTTAGTCTATATGAAATGTCCTCGATGATATGTTCATGAATTCGCAGCTAAACTATTAAGGTTCGCGCGATTTGATACTCAGTAAACCTAGTTTACGATAAATGATGAATAGTGAATCATGAATAGTGATTTTTCCCCGGGAATAAATAGTGTTTCGTTAACAGTAAAATTTTGAAATACGTTCTCAGAATATCAAATCGACTTCAAAAACGATGAATAGTAAAATGATGAATAGTAACCGATGAATAGTAAATTCCTGAGATGAATAGTAAAATTTTCAAAGTTTGTTAATGACCTAAAAGTACGAGTTGTCACACACAATAACCTTGTATTAGTTTTCAAATGAACTTTGTGGGTATGTTCCCTGTAAGCCCTCACGAGACTACACTCATCCACTTGGGACACCAAGTGGTTTAAAAGGCTTGTTTTTGGTTTAAAAGGCTTGTTGCATATGCTAAATGCAACCGTGATTCCTACAAAAGTGAGTTAAATTTCTTTTTGTTTTTGTTTTTCTTTTTTAGAATTACGCTTGTTGGTTAGTGTGATTTCAGGGAATGAAGCTTGCTCGTGGATGCTTAAGCGAAGGCACGATTCTCTTCGTGGTCCTTCTTTCTTTTTAGTAGCGAATTTCAGGGAACTTCTCACTCTAATTCTACTTTTTCTTCACCTTTATTTAACGTTTAGTACAAAAGGGACTTTGTACATTTCAAGTAGGGGGACGGGAGTAGAATTATCTCTTGAACTTTATTGCTCTCGTTTTTCTAGTTTATTTTGAAAAATTATGCCATTTTTTAAATTTTGACATGTTTTTCTTAACCTAACTAGATTAGACCATAGCCAAGCACATTATAACCCTTGACATTATATGGTAAGATTAGCCTTATCCATTTCCAATTATTTACCCAAATCCACCAAATTATGATTGTGTCGGTAGCTTGTAAACTTTAGAACTTGGCCTTTGCATCATTTCGAGACCATAGACGAGGTATGTTGAGTTCGCTTAATGTACATGGAATAATCAGTTTAAGAAGCCAATATTATAGGATTATCACCCAAATAGCCTATCCTTGTGTGTCTATCGATTAGTCACCTCGAATTTTTGACCCCCATGTTAAACCCTTTTGTTGCACTCACCTTTAGTGCAAGATACCCCTAGATACACCCGTCTGAGCCATTCATTTCATTTTGCTTACCCAATATATATTGTTTCATTACACCATTCACCTTAGCCTACTGTGTAGTCTTAATTTGTGATCAGGAAGTCATTGTTTGCCTAAGTTCAAGGTTCAAGTAGAGAGGTTTGGAAATCATGATTTTGTCAAAGAATTATATTTGAAGATCAATTAAGACCCCTCCAGATTCTCATATTATGTTCATCTCAAGTGGGGGGATGTTATGTTTAGTTATGATTAAAAAAATGAAAAAAAAAGAGTTGTATTTATTTGTTTATTGTAAAGTGCAATGTTATAAGCACTATATTTGAAGCTCATCAAAGATTTAGTATCGAGGAGGCCACCTCGGTAACAATTGAAGAATTGAGTTGGTAATTATTGCGCCAACAGTTAAAGAACAGGTAATGTGCCCATCACTAATGGCACATCTATTGGTATATCATGATCCGGTTTCTTAGCCTTTAAACTTGAACTTTGGATGAACGGTAAGCGGTGATGACTTGGTTATAGGTTTAGACTATTTGCTTTGTTATTTTTACTTTACACCAATTAAATCCCATGTCTTAACCTACCCTTTAGTCATGAAGCGTGTCTAGGTGATGAAGCGAGCAATCTTTGGTGTCTTGGCCATGGATTTGGTCATGTATCATTGATTTTGTCCACTTCGCCGTGACATGTTAGTAATGATAATTTACCCTTAACCCATGTCGTGTCTACCTATATTGCCTTCAAGAATTGTTTAGTCCTTAAATCTAGTGGTAGAGATTTGTGTAACCGCCAAGCTATGATAGAATACATGCTATGGTATTGTGCTTGAGTGATCACCCGAGTGATACTTAGACTAGTTGAGAGATTTTGAGTGTTTTGTTCCCATTTTGTGAGGTGTTCGGCTTTGCTTTATTCTAGCATAAGGGATTTTTAAACTTATATTTTCCAAGTAATGGGAGATATCTTTTTATAAATTTATCTAACAAGGTCTACTTGAGGGCAAGTAGAGTTCAAGTGGGGGATATTTGATAACATCAAATAGTCCTGAATATTAAGTGTCAATTTTCCCCGATAATACTCGTATTTTATATCATTTATATGGATTTACACTTGTTTTCCTTTATATTTCACTTTCAGGTAAATTACGAGCATTGGAGGTAATGAGACGCGGATTTGGATATTTTATTAAGAGATTTATAATAGTATGCCTACTGTGAAGAAGCTACGACGTAACTCCATCTCTCATATTACACCGTAGCTAGCGCGTGACTCAAAAGACCAACTCAGCAATAAATTATGACGTAACTCCCAACTAAGGATTACGCCGTAACCAATTAGGTCAAGGAATGTTCCACGCCGCCATCAGATACTCCGTAACGCCTTTCAAGGATTACGGCGTAATCATACCAATTGTAACCTATATTGAAGATACGACATAACACATTCCATTTGTTACGCCGTAACCAACTTACCGAGAGCATAATTTTGGAATTAATGAGGTTACAGCGTAACTCTCAACTCAAGTTACGCCGTAACTTGATCGTGCCTATAAATACAAGCCTTAATTTTTGCATTTTACATCATTCACTCCACACTAAAAAGCATAGAACGTCAAGAAGGGTCCAAAGGCAAATCTTGAAGAGCATACGGAGCCATCTCCAAGGGAGAAATCACTCCCTAATGATAAACATTAGCGATTATTTTATCTTTTACTTTAGATTCATGTATTTCATTATCTTAAAAATTGAATCTTCGGTTTCTTTTAATTTGATCGGCTAAGCACCTTTGGTGCTAGCCTAGTTATGATTCCTTAATTGTTTTGTTTACGTTTACATGCTTTCGTATAATTGTTTCTAGTGTATGCATGCATAGTTCGTTGGTAGCTACCCTAGCTTTGGTAGTTTTGAATGGTGGTAGTATCTAGTTTCTTAGGAGAATTGACCAACTGACCCTAAGTAGTTAGGTTGAGTTGGGGAGGGCAAGAAATTGACCAACTGCGATCCTTCCTAAACGTTTGAACTTACCAAATGATCACCTGCCGTTTGGATGAACTTAAGAAGTTAGGGATGAGTGTCTAAGATGCTAGCGCCCGGGCACTCATTGTTACGAATCTTTCATGTGGAGGTACTTAATGACTTGGCTTAGGGGACTAAAAACAACTGGACTTTCAAGGGTAGTAGCTTGATCTCCGATGGAAGCCTTTGCTGATAGGTTAGGACGAACTGACCAAATGCTGTCCTAGCGACTTAAAACCCCACTTGAATCAATTCGAAGCAGTAAGACGTGAACATAACATGATAGGATGAGTAACTAGGTTAGCACACTTTACCCCTATTGATCACAACCACTATTTTATTTGTTTGCGTTTATTTCTTGTTTTCTAGTTAATTAATCATTTCAATCCTTAAAATAATTAAAACCAGTGACACCTAGAACTTAATTAGAATCCGCTCACATAGCTCTTGGGACGACCTCGGTTTTACCAATTACTACACTACACACGACCGGGTACACTACCCGTGAGTGCATAAGGTGGAACATAGGTAAACGAGACATTATAAATATTAAAACCTGGTTAGAAAACATGCATCAGATTTATTGAAAGGTTTTCTAAAATAGCAAAATCTCTAACCATGTTAACCCATAAGAATGTGAAATTCGAATGGGGAGACAAGGAAAATGAAGCTTTCCAGTTACTTAAGGAAAAGTTGTGTAGTGCACCCATTTTGGCCTTACCGGAGGGTGGTGAAGACTTTTTCGTTTACTGCGATGCTTCACACAAAGGCTTGGGAGACATTTGAATGCAAAGAGAGAAGGTCATAGCATACGCTTCTTGACAATTAAAGACTCACGAGAAAAACTACACAACGAATGACTTAGAACTTGGAGCTTTCGTATTTGCCCTCAGAATCTGGAGACACTATATTTACGGAACCAAGTGTACAGTGTACCCAGATTAAAAGAGCTTGCAACACATATTGGACCAAAAGGAGGTGAACTTGAGACAACGCTTATGGTTAGAACTGCTTGCTCGTGATTACGATTTTGAAATTCGTTATCACCCGGGCAAAGCAAATGTAGTTTTCGATGCTGTAAGCAGGAAAGAACGACCTAAACCTCTTAGGGAGAAATCATTGGGGATGACAATTAGATCACCTCTTCCGTCAAAAATTATTGGGGCTCAAATCAAAGCACTCAAAGCAGAGAACCGACCGAACGAGAAGATCTGCGGCATGCCAAAGAACAAGAATGGTTTTGTGAAAAGACCAGATGGGATGTTATGTTTCTAGGACAGGAGTTGGATCCCACTCTATGGATGGATACGAGATCTCATTATGCTTGAATCTCACAAGTCCAAGTACTCCATTCACCCTGGATTTGACAACATGTATCTAGATCTGAAGAAGTTATATTGGTGGCCAAACATAAAGACAAACATTGCAACATATGTCAGTCAGTGTTTTACATGTTCAAAGGTTAAAGCTAAACACCAAAATCCTTCAGGTCTCCTGGTACAACCAGAGATTCCTGAGTGGAAATGGGAGCGTATCATAATGGATTTCATCACCAAATTGCCAAGGACATCAAGCGGTTATGGCACCACTTGGGTAATCGTTGATCGTCTTACCAAACGAATCAAAGAAAAAGACAACATCAGCAAACTCGCACAACTGTATGTGAAAGAAATTGTAGCACGACATGGTGTTCCAATTTCCATCATCTCTGCTAGAGATAGCCAATTCACTTCAAACTTTTGGAGATCGCTTCAAGATGCCTTAGGTACCAACCTCGACATGAGTACAGCATACCACCCTCAGACCGATGGTCAGAGCGAGAGGACCATCCAAACTCTAGAAGATATGTTGAGAGCGTATGTGATAGATTTCGGGAACAGCTGGGACGAACATTAACCGTTAGCTGAATTCTCAAATAATAACAGCTACCACACCAGCATTAAATCTGCACCATATGAGGCACTTTACGGTCGAAAGTGCAGATCACCTATATGTTGGGCCAATGTTGGAGAAAGTCAACTTACTGTTCCTGAGCTAGTGCACGAGACTACTGATGTAGGATATTGGATTTCACATACACATCAAACCATAATTCAAAGTGGGCGCATAAAGGTGAGTTCTAGAGAGAGAAAGTTGGAGGTTTAGGGAACTTAGTGAGAGAAAGTGAAAGATATTATTATGAGCTCCAACTATCTACCTTGGGAGGTAGAGAGTATTTATAGTCTTACATAAACGCACACAAGGGGCGTGGATCAGGCATCAGATGGGTAAAGACCGTCCGTCCTCCGCGGTGTTACATAACTAAATACTACTTAACTAAAATAACTACGACTACGAGCTTTCTAATGATTACATATACTTGAGGTGACCGACTCTTTAATACACGGAATTTCTAATTCCTAACAATCTCCCCTAAGGAGGTCACCTCAAACATATACTAAAATTACATTGAATACAAACAGATATTACATTAACAATTGTTCTTGTATTCTTGATGTAGTACTTTGCTCCGAAGCTTCGTAGTCATTGATTCCACTCATTGCATGTTTGGTTAATCCAAGTGGAGGTCTTTTCTTGATCCGCGTGATAATATTATGTCGATTTTGAGATCATCGGCTAAAAAATCTGAGACATCCATTGTGGTGTTGGTATTATGTGATGTTGTGACTTTCGGACCGACATGCTCACATTATGGATCATGATATCTTCTCATCAGAGTAGCGGAAGCTTTCGTTGATTCATGATATTGGCGGCGTAGCGAAGCATGGAGTGAAAATATCAGAGTCATTGATGCACTAATCATGATTTCTTTTGATATGAATGTGTTGTGTGAGCATGCGGCTATGGACTGACTGCTCCATTCGATCATTTGCAAACATTAGGGTGTACTGCATAAGGCGGTTAGCAATAAAGCAGCGAAAGTGTCTTTGATCACTTTCGTGAATTGAGGTACACGGCCCACGGTTCCCGTTGATCATTACAAATCTTGCTGTGATCGGTATAATTCCTAAGAATTTCCTTGATGAGGGTTTCGCAGCTGTTCTAGCGTTCTCAAACGGGCGTCTCAAAGAAGACAACACGGAGTGAGTGAACCAGCGAAATGAGATTCACCGATTGATGAAAAGAGATTTGAAAAACAATCGTGTATTGCTCAATAGAAATTGTTTTTGCAATACAACGAAGGTTTTAATGAAAATCAATTATCAATCATAAACACCTTTTATATTGAGAAATAGGCACACAGTCGATGTGCTAAAGAAAGAGTTTTTAAGCACAACGACCGGTTTTCAAAGGTATCCGTCAATCCATAACTTTGAACCGGGATTGATTCAAAAGATTGAATCTCTCCATTGTTTACATTGGGTTGTCACATGGTTGATCTATTGGATAGATCTCACATGCCACCTACCAAGAGCTTGTTTGATGTTGGCTCTAGAAGGCTTTCCATCTTCATTGTGAATATTTTTGTTTGCATATCACTTTCGGATGTTACTGCCAATACCACAAGGATAATGCGTAGGACTCAAGATATAATCTCTCTTTCCACATTGTGTGAAACAGAGAGTCTTCATTGAAGAGTGTCCTAATGAGATTTATTGATGATCTCGTGGCTCTAGACTCAATTTAGTGCATATTTGGATCCCTATATGGAGAGACTAGGGAGAGGGTCTCCTTCTTCAATATCAACAATCTCTAAGAGAAAGTCGATAGATTATGTCGGTTCCCGTGAGAATGAAACAAGTCCTTTTAAGAGGAACTTGAGTGGTTTGGAAAGTTGAAGTGCAGTCGTCCTTTGGGTCCATGCGTCTTGTCTTCAATACCGATGTTACCATCAGTAGCATATGAATTGAACCGGTTTCTGCCCTAAGGTTGAATAAATGGAGGGCTATTTGTTTTCACCCTTTTCTCATTCAATTCTTTTTAATTCTTCAACCCCTTGAGTGCTTACCGAGACTTCATAGCTAGAACCTTGTTGGGTTTATTCCAGTACTAGCTCGGACTCGTCCGCACTCTTCCCATATCTCATTTTCTCCTTTTATCATCATACCTAAGAACTCTACACTAACTAGTGGATAGTCCCTGGGTAGATCCCTCCGGTTCAGGCGGATCATGGGAACACATACCTAACCTTATCATCCTTATATCACCATACATAAAGTAAAGTTGGTCGGTCTATTTGGTATTGTTCATCCGCCATAGGAACCAATTGAAAACCATTTGAAAATCAATCCAGATACTTGTGATATATTATCAAAGCATTTTGTACTTGAATTGTTTTAGATATTTTTAGAACAAGTGCTCCCCTCAACATGTGCATCAAATGTTGAAATCGTTTTGCACACGGAGGCAAGAGGAAAAAATTACTTCTTTGATTACCATTTTTCTAAAAAATATCAACATCACTTCCCTAATCGAATCAAGTAGATAAAGCATTTTGGGGAAGGATGAGGTTTTCATGATTTTGCTCCCCCTCAATATGTGCCTCGAGGTTTGAAAAGAGTTTTGCACATACTAGAGGGAACCTACACATTGAGATAAATGATCACGTTTCAAATCATTGTGGTTTAAGATAGATGCTCCCCTCAACATGTGCATGGAAAATTTGAAATCGTTTGGCACATGTGGGAATTGTGACTTGATCGTTTTCAAGACTTTAAACTCCATTGATAAAACATGCATGAATATCTTTTGAAAACAATTGAATGACAAATAACTTTTTAATTTAATTGAAATCATTCTCCCCTCAAACAATGACATAGGTTGTTGTTTGAGAGATAGATATTTTGACAAATAAGTCCAGATGATTATCAAAAATAGAGTCCGAGTTATTTTTCAAAAACATTTAGTTTCAGTGAGATAAATGTTTAAAGAGTTGAGCATGAAATTTTGAAAAACATGATAAATTATGGCTCTGTTCTTTCTTTGAAAAGCGGGTTACTGCTTGAAATGACAATAAACCATTATTTCTCTTTCTCCCAATAATATTATATTATTATATATATATATATATATATATATATATATATATATATATATATTTATATATATTAATTCGAACAACATCTAAAGTTCCGTGTCATTCTTTGAATGACAGCACAAAGACCGTAGATATAATCGAACTCAGAAAAACATGACAAATTGACAATATTTTTTTTTAAGATTTTTAGAATTTTTGTTTTTTTTTTTTTTTTTTTTTTTGAAAGTTTTATAATTTTGTATTTTGTTTTTCGAAAAATATTTACAAGAGATAGATGAGCATAGACCTTTACTCCTCGTCTTCTTCCTGAAGGCGTTTGAGTGTTCACGGTTGAAAGCTTTTCAAGCCTAGTCGAAGAAGTATGAACTCAAAACGTTCTCTTGGAAGAGCTTTGGTGAAGATAATGTCGCTAG
The DNA here is from genome assembly GCA_910596185.1 of Chrysanthemum makinoi. NCBI lineage: Eukaryota > Viridiplantae > Streptophyta > Magnoliopsida > Asterales > Asteraceae > Chrysanthemum > Chrysanthemum makinoi. The sequence continues at coordinate 78,051,424 of OU343216.1, read as the reverse complement.
CGATATTGAGACCTCACAAAATAGAGTTCTACCACACCCTTTTCCACTTGTTCCTGATGAAATGATGTCGAATGTCGATATGCTTTGCTCTTGAGTGTTGAGCGTTGTTGCATGAGAGAGCAATAGCACTTTTATTATCACAGTGATGCGAGAGGATTTTGTTGAATTCAAAGCCATAGTCAGATAATTGAGATCTCATCCATAAGATTTGAGCACAACATGATGACATGGCTATGTATTCAGCCTCTGTAGAGGAAATAGAAGTACTCATTTGCTTCTTTGAAGACCAGCTCACAAGCTTATCACCCAAAAACTGAGCACCTCCAGACGTACTTCGACGAGTATCTTGACATCCTGCAAGATCAGCATCTGCATAGGATGTTAGTGACATACCGGTGTCCTTCGGGTACCAAAGTCCCATATTGATGGTTCCTTGGAGATACCGAAAGACCCGTTTAACCGCTTCAAGGTATCTTTTAGTAGGCTTAGCCGTATCTAGCAACATGCAAACAGCGAACAAGTTGTCTGGTCTACTAGCAGTGAGGTACATCAGGGATCCAATCATACTACGATATTTCGTTTGGTCAATCATGATCCCTGAGTGGTCCTCATCTAGTTTGGTTTGATCAATCATGGGAGTGTCAACAGGGTCACTTGAATCAAATCCAAATTCTTTAAGATCTCAGTAGCATATTTAGATTGATTTATGAAAATGCCTCCGGGACTTTGTGAAATTTGTAATCCCAAGAAAAATGACATTTGTCCCATCATTGACATTTGAAATTTTGAACTCATTTCATTTGAAAAACGATCACATTCCATTGGGTCGGTCGAGGCAAAAATAATATCATCAACATAAATTTGAACGTGAATTAAGTGTTTGCCTGACTTTCTGGTGAACAAAGTAGGATCAACTGCTCCTTTGCAGAATCCAGTAGATAGAAGAAACTTTGACAACGTATCATACCATGCTCTAGGAGCTTGCTTCAAACCATATAGGGCCTTTCTCAAGCGATAAACATGAGTAGGATGCTCTGAATTCACAAAACCCTCTGGCAGGCTGACGTAAACCACTTCTTTCAGATCTCCATTAAGAAATGCGGTTTTCACGTCCATCTGATAAACAATAATGTTCTTGCTAGCAGCATTTGCCAAGAAGATTCTGATCGCCTCGATACGAGCAACTGGAGCAAAAGATTCCTCAAAGTCTATACCTTCTTCTTGACGATAACCTTTAGCTACTAACCTAGCCTTATTTTTCAAAACATCACCATGCTCATCATGCTTCACTTTGAAGATCCACTTAAGAGCAATGATCATAGAACAATCTGGAGCTGGTACTAATTCCCATACATCTAATCGATCAAACTCATGAATTTCATCTTGCATGGCATTGAACCAGTTGTCTTCATTCATAGCAGTTTTAACATCTTTGGGTTCGATCTTTGAGAGTACAGAGTTAAAGAAGAACCATAAGGCATCAGTGCAAGCTGTTTACGGTGGATAAGGCGAGAAGGATTTCCAATGATGTTGTCTAATGGATGATCGTGAGTCCATTTTCTGAGTTGTTCATGTGGTAGTTGTTGAGGAACTGAAGTAGCAGAGTCGATGTCTCCTGAAGAAGATGGTTCAGATGAAGATTCAGGAGCAAATATGTTTTCAAATGGAGCATCTTCTGGAGTAGCAAAGGGATTAACTTCATCATTGATGCCAGAAACAATTCCATGATGTACATTTGAAGAATGATGATTTGTTGATGAGACTGAAGGATCAAGCAGCAGCGCTTCTTGACTTAAAGATATTGAGACTGAGGGATTGACTTCATTCACAGGAATATGAGCAGCCTCTGTTGTAGGAATCGACACCTCATTAGTACTTGGATCATAAAGTTCATCGAACATAGGATCAAACAATTTCTTTAAATCATCTCAGATGGAGGTACATATGGAGTTTCTTGAGAAGATTTTGGAATAAGGGATGAGCCAATGGGGCTGTTTTGAAGTGCGGGTCCGGAATGGATTGTCCAGGAGCCATTTGACCGGACAGCTCATCAAACGTAACGTGAATTGTTTCCATGATATTTCGGGTTCTTTTGTTGTAGATTCGGTATCCCTTTTTGTTTGGTGCATACCTACAAATACTCCAATGTCTGCTTTGGCTCTAAGTTTGCTAAGTCTTGTCCTCATTAGTTGGATAACACAATGCACCAAACACACGAAGGAAAGAGAGATTAGGTTTTCTGTTGTGGACAAGTTCATATGGAGTTTTTCATGAACAGTGTGAATCAGGGAACGATTTTGTGTGTAGCATGCAAGGGCAATAGCTTCGCCCATAGAAACATTGGAACTTTGAGTAAATCAGCATTGTTCTAGCGGCTTCTACAAGAGTTCGATTTCGTCTTTCAACTACACCGTTCCGTTGAGGAGTTCGTGGAACACTTCTTTGATGGCTGATTCCAACGCTTTCATAAAATTCACTAAGTTGTTTGTTAACAAACTCGGTTCCATTGTCTGCTCGGATTATTCTGATTTTTGTTAAGTCGAACATGCAATGCTTGATGAGTTTGATGATGATATCAGGAGTTTCATCCTTTGTCCTTAAGAACTTGACCCAGGTGAATCTAGAGTAATCATCAACCACAACTAATACATATTTCTTCCCAAAGATATTCTGCACCCTCATTGGTCCACATAAATCCATATGAATCATATGAAGAACTTCTGTGACAGAGTTAGTAGGTTTGGGTTTATGGACATACTTCTTGCTTTTTCCCAATTGACATGCTGAACAAAGATGATCCTTTTCATAGTTGAGTCTAGGTAAACCTACAACTAAGTCCTTTCTGGAGAGATCATTGATGGTGCCGAAGTTCAGGTGATTGAGACGACGATGCCATAACCATGACTTTGTTTTAGAAGCCTTTGACAGCAAGCAAATTGGAGAAGACTTCATCATATCATCGATAGAGATGGTGTATAGATTTGACCAACGTGAACCTCTTAAAAGCTCCTTACCATCAAGTTCTCTAACAAAAAGGTGTGTTTTCTCAAGGCTACTTCTAGATCAGAATAGTCGAATTGACCACAGAGAAAAAGTTATGACCAAGACCTTCTACATAGTAAACCCTGGAGATAACACTTGCCAACAACATAAATCACCATAACCCATAATAGCACCGAAATGATCGTTCCGAATCTAACTGTCCGATGAATTTGCTCACGAAGTTCATGAGCCGCGACCGGTCGCCAGTCATATGCTTGGAACAGCCTGAGTCCAGGTACTACAGAACGATTTGAACGATCTGCAGTTGAACACAGACAAGAATGGATAACTGGATAATTGGGATCCCCATGTAAGAATGGGTTCCACTTGGTTAGTAACAGTAATTGGAACACCCACATCAGAAATAGAAACATCCATATCAGAAGTAGAAGCAATGTTATCATTGGGAATAGAGCAGTCATGGTGTCAGTATTTGACCTATTCAAAGTATGTTCATTTCTTAAAGGAATAGTTCTACCAGTAGGTATCCATTGTCTAGTGGGCATAGTCTTTGCAGTTTGAGTGTAAAACTGATTATTCTTATGACCAAAAGGTATCCAATAATAACCTATCTTTATGAAAGTTCTTCCTGTGGCTTCCACTTTTCTAACAATCTTCGTTTTGCCTTTTTGTCTTCATTGCACGATTATTAGCCTTAACACTTTTAACTGGGCATTTGACAGCATTAGACAAAGCATTCACACCACATTCATGATTAGCAAATGAATTCAACCAACATCATTACAAGGTTTGCAAATAGTATCGAATTCGAATTAATTACGCGCTTAAGGCTAATACTAGAATCAACACGCCGCTTTACTCAACGTAAAGTTCCTAGATTGGTTTTATTCAAACACAAGCTTAAAGTATCACTAGATTGGTCTTTTACTTCTTTCAATCACATTCTGAGAGGGCAAGGTCCTAAACATTTCCTTGTATGTCTTGAACTTTGACATGCCGCTTTAAAGTCACGATTACTCCTAGAGGAATGGGAAGATAGTTGGTTGATCTAACTCTTTGCATTCCTAGAACTTGATGTGCAAGGATCTGAACTACTAGAAGGCACATTAGTGTTTGCTTTCTAAGACGGGCATAGAACGGATTTCCTGTTTGGCACTAGGCATAGAACAAGGCTTCACAGCTTTGCCTTTTCACCTAAGGGTTTTGGACATGTTGCAATTACACATTCAAGCAGATTTGAGATCGTTGGCCTGGGAGGCAAGCAAACCTAATTTCACTATCAAGAGGTTTGTTAATGAAATCCTCTTCGACAATCTCACGGAGACATTCTAGACTATCCTTAAGGTGAGCACAGGAGTCATGAAAAGCATGTTCATTATTCCTAAGATGAGGAGGAATATATTTAACTATCCACAGTGTATTTGCAATCTAAGGGTGACTTTGAGACAACATTCTTATTGAAAACAAGTGGTAGTTTCTCATTTCCCTGACTTCTCAGATTCTCAATTTCCTTTTGTAAAGACGTTACTTTTGCGTTGTTTTGGTCACGGGTGACCTTTGTTGAATCATATAACTCTTTAAAATGTCTTTTAACTTTTTCATTTTCTTCTAGAAAACTCTCGCTTTCCTTTTGTAAGGCATTAACTAAGTTTTGAAGATGAAAAGTTTGAGAATTTCGAGAATCTAAAGGAGGAGGCATTTGGGAGCTGTCCATATGGTTCTTTTGACCTTTAATTGAGAGATTTGGGCTTTCAACTTTCTGATCGTGTTGCAATGAGCTTGAATCTGTTCATCACGTATGTTAATTTGAAAAACGCATCAAACTTGGAGCATCGAGGATGTCTTGATATTTGAAGTTTTGACATTTTCTTTAAGATGTTGATATTTTAGTTGTAAATTAAAATGCTCAGCCTCTAGTTTAGACAAATGTTTAACCAAATTGTCGTGATCATCCAGTTCAATTTTCTCAGATAGTTTGAAATTAGTTTTTTCAAGCTCAATGACTCGATCATGGGAGACTTTCAGGGCAACAGATAATTCATGAAATTGGGAAGCATTAATAGAACAATTTGTAGCAGTGAAAAACACATCTTGAGCCTCATTTAGTGTATGCAAGTTCTTCCTTTCAATCTCATTATATTTTAGTGCTCGCTCATAGTCACTAACTTCAACTATCATTGCATCAAATTCCTTTTCCATTCCCTTAATATCAGTTTCTATCCCCTTTTAAGACTCTCAAAGTGATCTTTTAGAAGTTTAAAGAAAGGCATGACCTCAGTTAAATAACATTCTTTCATTTCCTCAAAACCCCTTTCTCCTTCAGTTATACCAGTGGGTGTGATCCTTTTCTTGCAAGTTTTCTCAAAATCAACAAATAGTTGAAATATAATATATTGGCTAATTAAGGTCTTGCTTTTAGTGGCAATTGTTCTAGGAACAAGATGCATTGGTGTATTGGGAGGATACACAGTTGCTTTAGGCATTTTTCTAAGGGGAGGGTTTGTTTCAACAATATTTTCTGCTTTCTGCTTATCTAAGTCCATTTTCCAGAACACTTGTTTGGGAGTCAACAATGTTTGAGGCTTAAACATGTTCAATGGAGATCAATTCTCCTTTTTGTAGTCATGGGGAGTGATAATTACTTTCTTCTCTTTGCATTTGGGATCATTTAGTTTCTTATTCATTTTATCCCTAGTAATTTCATCTAATTTCTTATCTTCCTCTGTGCACTCAAAGCAACTAGGGTTTTGTCTAGGTTTAAGAATCTCATTGCCATCATAGATCACTTTTTGAGCTGCTTTTGCTATCTTCCCGTACTCAGGGGTGGGTTTATCTATAATGGGAACACTATGCTTATCGCTTAGAACTCTATGCTTAGTGATCATGTGAGCAATCTGAATGGTGTTCCCTTGTATGTACAACTTGTTTTCAAGTTTGTTTTTCAAAGTTTTTAGATTAGAAAAATCTTTCAAGAGTTTTGATTCCTTTGCATTAAATTCTTGCTTAAGCAATTTCACATTTTCTTGAAGTTCTTGTTTTTGTTTAGCAGTTTTAGAAAGCTTTTCTTGCAAGGAATTTAACTCTTGTTTTAATACTTCTTCTCTAAAATTACTTTTTCTAATGATTGTACGCACTTGGTCATCCATTTCCTACTCACGAGTGGTCAACTTAAATTTTGCACGTTGTTCATAAATAGCAACACGTTCTTTATAGGCATTTAGTTCAGAACTTACAGAATCATCAGGGGCACATGCAGTATATTCATCAAAACACATAGTCATTGTTGACTGCAGAAGATGCATCACTTGGTACAACTTCACTTTCACTTTGTTTCACATATTGATCATATGGGAGAACATTGATATTACCCATATTTTCAATATTTGATTCAATAGTTTCAGTTGATGGTACTTTGTCATGTATCTTTTGCACATCAGATCATCATGATAGTTTTAGTACTCTGAGATGAGTTTGTCTTTGGATGGTCCAGCTTGTGGTGAAGAAGAGACCTTGGGAGAAACCATTGGAGAAATGCTAGCCATAAAAATTGTATGTGCAGTAGGTCCATCATCCACATCAGATTCGTATGCATCACAATCAGCGACTTGAAAGGCATTCTGATGATTGTGACCTATCTCCGAGTAGGGCGCTCATCTCGTCTGCATCATAGGTCTTGGCATTGCCCTCGAAAGAAACAACAATTCCTCTTCATCCAAAGCAGCACCATTACTGAGCTTGTACAAGCAGATCTTATCTCTGAAGTAATCGTGATTCTTGTGGACGTTTGGAGATGTGCAGTTCCTTGCAATGTGTCCCTACCTCCACAGTTATAACATTTATCGGCCTTGTTTAGCTTGACCTTGATTACCATTCCTTCCTCGTTGATTAAAAACATAACCTCTACAAGCTCCACCTCTTCCCTGATCATACGTCTTCCTGAACCGGGTTGCACCCGATCCTCCCATCTTTAACTTGTAGCTTGATTGTGTAGGTTAGATGCTGTTCTGAGGTTGTTGTTGGTTTGTGGGAGAGAATTCATGTTTTGACTAATCTGAAGAGCTAGTTGATTAATGATGTACCCAGTGACGCATCAGCATCAGATGTTTGAACATGGGATCAGGAATGAGTTTGTGATTAACATTACCCATGGGTATGACTTGTGAGGCTTTGGTTGTGATTCCGATGTTTGAGTAGAAGGCAGTTGAGTCATTATACGAGCTTGTCTCTCCGGTTGGTTTTGAATGATTAAGAATCATTTTTCAAACATAGCATGTCTCTCATTCTTAAGGAGGAAGGCATAGAGTTGCTCATAGTTTGTATTCTTCAATCCTTTAGTGAGCTTCACAGAGGTGACAAACTTGTGCCATTCGGGGTTCATGTTGTTCACAAATTTTGAGTTCAGCTGAATGTTAGGCATAGTCATTCTGATGTTCCTCATGTCATTCACCAACTTATGAAATCTCACATAGTACTCATAGACACTTTCATCTGGTTTCATCTTGAAGTGTTCAAATTCGTCATAGAGTTGTGATTCTCTGTCTTCCATAGTTAATTCTGAACCCGAGAGAAGCATCTTGACATTATCCCATACTGCCTTTGCTTCGGTGTTGTGATTGATAAGCTTGTAGATGTCTTTAGGAAGACCTTGAAGAACAATGTTTGAAGCCCTGATATCGCATCGAAAATCTCTTTTCTCCTTATCATCAAGCTCATCATACATCTTTGGTCTGTCATTCCGTAAATCAAGTTCCATATTCATCAGTATCAAGTACATCTCTAGTCGTCTCAACTCGACACGGTCCTTCATCAATGGATTTGAGAATGTTGACACCATTTTCCTTTCCAAGACAGTACAATCTAATTCGTTGAGCCCAAGATCATAGTCGTTCGTCAAGCATGGGTGGACGAGCATCTGAACCAGCTTCTTGAACATCCTCGGCAACAGTGGAGATGATTGTAGAAACTTTGGTAGACATGATGACAAATTAAACGGGATTTTATAACTCTATGATTAAAACGGGAAATCGATCTTTCACGGGATTTTACTAAATCAAGAGAAAACCGTAAAGAAATCACTCAAGTCGCTAGAAAATTATGCACCAAGTCGCTATCTTCTAATTCGCTATTCCACCAAGTCGCTAAAGTCCCAAGTCGCTAAACAAAAGACAAGTCGCTAAGTAGCAACTCGCTAAGCCTCTAGCGCTAGCAAAATTTTGGCAGAGAATTCGCTAAGATACAAGTCGCTAAGGAATCAAGTCGCTAAATAGCAACTCGCTACTTACCAAGTCGCTACCCGTAGTGGAGAGTCCACTACTTGTACTGTTAGTCGCTAGGCCTAAGTCGCTAGCTCCAATAACTGCAACTCGCTACAAAATTGTAAAGCAAGTCGCTACTAAGAAAATAATCCGTAGGTCAAGTCGCTAGCAAGAAAAACTTCACAAACATCACTTTTCAATCCAAAAACAACCCAACCAAGATTATTCAAAGCTTACCAAATGAAAACCTAAACACTTGTGATGATTCTAAACATAAAAGTACAAACAAAATCCAAGCTTTAACACAAGAAATCAACCAAATGATGCACAAACCACACAACTTTTTCAAACTCAAAAACCACCTAAAAACCACTAGAAATCCAAAGATGTGCAAGATATGATCTAACCTTGGCTCTTGATACCAATTGTAGGATATTGGATTTCACATACACATCAAACCATAATACAAAGTGGGCGCATAAAGGTGAGTTCAAGAGAGAGAAAGTTAGAGGTTTAGGGAACTTAGTGAGAGAAAGTGAAAGATATTATATGAGCACTCACTTCTCCATTTCTACCTTGGGAGGTAGAGAGTATTTATAGTGCTTTTATATAAAACGCCACACAACGGGCATGTGGATAGGCATACAGTAGGTAAAGAACCAGTCGTCCTCCACGGTGTTACTTAACTAAATACTACTTAGCTAGAAATAACTACGACTACGAGCTTTCTAACGATAACATATACTTGAGGTGACCGACTCTTTAATACCTGGAATTTCTAATTCCTAACAGTTTCTACTGCCAGAGGAATTTTTGATGATTTTGAATA
>OU343216.1:77985406-78042237 GCA_910596185.1 Chrysanthemum makinoi | reverse complement strand
TGTAGAAAACTAGAAGGGGTTGAATAGTTTACGATTAAAACTTTGTTTTGAAACTTATTGAAAGATCAATTGATATTGATCTTAGATATGTTAATGAAATATGCAAGCAATATGTAATGAATAAATAAGGAAAGAAATGATCAAACCACAACAAGTTGTTTATAGTGGTTAGGCCTACAAGGACTCTTTTTCCTTGCCCTACTCCACTCCCGAGTCTCACACTCGAGAGTTTAACTTCACTAGTCAACAAGCTCCTTTCACCGGCCGAGAAAACCTTTACACTTAAACACACTATTTCGACACTAAGCTAGATGTCGAGTTCTTTCCAAAGGTACAACTACTCCCACACACAATGTATTTTGAGGACTAAAATACTAACCACTCACACTCACAAGATTATGATGGTTTGATACAACAATGAAGTATGAATCAACACTAGATCATACAACACTAAACAAACAAGACTTCCAACTTCCCGTTGAAGCTTGAATATGACTTGATCTTCTTTGCTACAAAAGAGATCACTAATATGATATGAAACTGAGTTAGAAAGGTTAGAAAGAAGATATGTATGAGAGTATGTTAGAAAGGGATGAGAAACTACTTGGCTTGGCATTGCTATATATAGCCAAATTGGACGAGGCGTCCACGGACCCTGGACCCTAAAAGGGTTCCGCGAGTACCAAAATGTCGCAACGGATCGGCAGTCAAGATATCAAATCTTTTCTAAAGTCAACTCTATCTAAGTAAGATTGTGCAAGATATGAAGAGTACAAATCCACACAAAATATCTAATGAAATCTTCCAATGATTTCCATGATGCATCACATGATGTCATATGTTGTATTTCTATTTTTAGAAATATGCAAGTACTTAAGTAGTGTTTGGTTTTAAGAACCTAACACATTCTAAAAACTACTATCATACATAATGATTAGATTCATATCAAGATGTTACTAATCATAAATGTAAATGCTTGAATAATGAATATATTGTTTAAAAAGCTTGTTTTAATATCTAATAAACTTGACAAGCTTTAAGCTTTTATAAATTAAATTTACTTTTGTCGTTAACAAAACTTAGGCAAAGATCAAAAATATAAATAGCGTTTAATGACGATATTTGTATTAACAATCTCCCCTTTTGTTGAGGACAAAATATAAATTATTTTTATAAAAGAAACAAAGAAGTTTGTACAAAGTTATAAAAATATTAGTTTTAGAACTTGAAGAAATGATAAAAATGCAAGTGTATGATGTGACTTTTATAGAAAGTCAAAAGAGATTCACTGGATTGATGCATGATGTTGACTTTTAGGAAAGTCAAAAGTATGCAGTTGACTTTGGAAAAGTCAAATATAAATAATTTCAAGTTCTATATTTTCTCCCCTTTTTGTCTCAACAAAAGAAGATCTGGAATGTAATGAGCAGAGCTATTATCTCCCCTTGTTCAAAGCTCCCCTAAATTGGGTGCTTTTATGGGAAGATACATGGATTGTGAAAATAAAGCTAAAAATGTTAGTAATAATGATCATTCACAAGCATTTCCAAACACTATGTAATGGCACCAACAATATAATAAACAACATTCATTAGTTAAAATTTTTCATGAGTAAAGATCATGAAAACACAATGATGTGTTTTTAGTACAAGAAAATAAAATTATCCTAAAAAGAGCAAATAAAAGACTATTCTAAAACCATCCTAAAGTGATGGTGGATGGGAAAGGCGTTGAGGCGGCTCAAGAATGTAGTTGAGGATGAACCTCATTTCTTAAGTGGAAGTCATGGACCATAATCCGGGTCCGATCCAAGTTTGACCAGTTGCTCACAAGTTGAGCAACCATGCCTTGGAGGGTAGAAAGTTTGTGGAGGTTGTGGTGGTGGAATGGTGGATGTGTTGGTGGTGTTGGGGATGTTTGGAGTGGTCATGATGGATGCAAGCAAAGCACTTTGCATTTGCATTGTCTCACTTAAGTGAGAATCCACCATGCCTTTGAAGTGGTGGAGGTTGTGGAGTTCGGCTTGAATCTCCTCTTTAGTGGGATTGTCATCCCATGCTCTCGGAATGTCCTCAATATGAGGGGACATTGATGATGGAAGTGGATGATCCCTGTATAAAGGACCATGAATGTCCTTGTGAATGGGGTGGAAAGAAGGAAGTCTTGGCCAATAGAGGCGTTTGGGTCAATGGATGACCAGGAGTGATTCATGGCGATTAGCTCAATGTGGTGCCAAAGGATGGCAATGGTGGTGGATGACTTGGCCTAGGAGGCAAGTCTTTGGAAGTCCTCTAGGAAGGATTTGGTGATGTTGGGTAGGTTGAAAATAACTCCATGGGGTGAAGGTAAGGAGACGCGGTAGAGGTGGTGAGGGGTGTTTTTGGAAATTAGATTTAGATGCTAGTCATACTTTGAGTCAATCCATACAAAAGTGGAGTGAAGAAGAAAGATATATGCAATTAATGTGTTCTAGTAGGTGGAATTTCCTAATATTGGGATTACTACGGATTTGAAGATGCAAAAATTTGGTTTCCTTCCTTTTTTATATAAAAGGGAGGCTCCTTGGGTGGATTTTTCAAATTTTTGAATTTTGGTGGGAAATGGATTTCTTATATACTTATTGAATAATACTAGTTCTAATAACAGTATAAACTAGTTAAGGTTGATTTATAAGTGATGGAAGATAATTTGGAATCACGAAGAGTGAAATTGAGAAAATTACACGGAGGATCCGGCACCAAAATCATACCGGGTGGAACCTAAAAGTGGTCTGAGTCACTTCAATCTGTGAGATATGGCGGTACCATTACATAAGGACGGTACCAAAATTATGGTGCCGTCGATCCGTCGATCTTTGAAATTTGGACGAGAATGTTTTTTAAAACACGAAATTTTTGAAACACATTTTCTCAAAACTGTTATACTAAACATTTCTAGTTAGGAAAAGTAAATAACACATATGTAAACATAGTGGAGCATAGATTTTGAGCAAGGCTTATTGATTTTCACATAATAGTGAAAATGGGTAAAATTTGATAGCATACTTGTGCTATCCCATGAAGTTTGTTAGCATACCATTGTTTTAAGTTATATTATCATCCTACATAATAAAAGCAACTAAATTGTATCAAACATTAATGATAATGCATTGTTCCAAACACTCCTTAAAAGTACCCTTATTTGTCCAATTTCTTGTAAATCTTGTTCATCATCCTACCAAGGCACTTGAACATTCCCTTAGTTTGCTTGAATTCTACTGATTCATTCTCAATCTCGGGAAGAGATGCGTAATACTCATGAGGTTGAAGATGAGAGCTTGGAAGACCATCCTCGGAGCTATTTGATGATGATGATGAAGGAGTTGGAGGTTGAGCTCTCTTGCCTTTTCTTAGCAACTTCGAGCATCACTCAAAGGTACAAAGATGTGGGGATGAGTTCATAGTGAAGGTGCATCCCTTTTGGGGTTGGTGGAATTGGTGCAAAGTTTCTATAGAAACGGGTGAGAAGCATTCCGTATGGAAGAGCAACGGATCCTTGAGTTGGAATATCAATCATTCTCCTAGCTATGTAGTAGGCTAAGTTGAATGGTTGTCGGGTGGACAAGTTGTAAAGCATGTGACAAAGACAAGCGTTGATGTGATCCCTATTCCTATGGTGCTAATGACGTTGGCTCTAAGTAGCTCCTCCCATTTCTTAAATTAGGGCTTAAGTTCATTTAGCTCCATTCCATATGGATCTCGGTTTACCTCTTTTCCCTTCGGGTTACTTTCGGTTGTATCGTTTTGGGTTAAAAGGTGTTCACGGATGACATCCTTATCGGCCAAGGGTTATGGTAGGAAGAAGCGGTCATTGATTGCATCAAGGCGGTGAGTGACCACTTATCCGGTAGAACAAGTTCCTCGGTTGGGAATTCCTAGTACTTTAGCAAATTCACTTAAAGTGATGGTGTAGTCATTTTGGTTGATTCTAAACCTAAGACAAAACTCATCATCGTCTTCATCACTAAAGCCGGTCACACTAGCATAGAATTCTAACAAAAACCTAGGACAAATTGGTTCATCGATGTCAAGAAGACAATCGAATTGAATGGCGGCTAGTTCTTCACGAAGATTGGTATTTTCAAGGAAGGATGAGTGAATGGTTCTACCCTCATGGAAATACCTTGATTCTAGACCCTAAATATTTCTACTTGTTCCTTGGTTAGTCCTTTGGTTTTGTGGTGTTTGGGAATGTAGTTAAGAGTGTCTTTGTGATCATAGAATCTTGCGGCTACCATGGTTATTCCTAGGATCAAGAATTAATATGTTAAAAAATGAGAATAAATTTTAGCGTTTTGATTCTAGTGTGTGCCTATATGAAAACAATTTGGAGTTGCGGTTATCTCGACTCATTTTATGCACAAAATGGTTTTAGTGGGGTGTTTGGCAAATACCATGAGATAACCCAAATGCTCCTTAATTCAATGTGGCTTATTTTGATATACAGGAGTGCATATTAGTTATGCAATACCTTTAGTATTCAAGAGCATGCAAGTGATGAAAATTCTAACGTTTCTATTTGTATTAGCAATGAAAAAATGTTTTCCTATAAGTGAGAAGCTTTTCAAAACTTTTGACATGGGGTGTTTGGTTGTTTGAATAAGGCCTTATATTTATTATCTATCAATTAGTAGGAAACATGATTTGTTTATGCAATATGATAATGTAGTACCTAATTTGAATGACTAGTTATGCAATTTGCCAATTGAATTCATATTTGGTATAAAAGCATACATAAAACCCCATGTAATGATTTGTGATAGTTTTGTGCATAAATAAGAATCCTAGACTCGGAATTAAGAGATGAAATGTAGTTAGGATACTTACAATGATGTTATCTTGATGATTAGTAGTGGGGATGACAATAATGAGCTTGGTTTAAGTTTTACGTTTTGGTAAAGTGGGTTGTGAGGAAGAGATGTATATGTATATAAATTTTTTTTGTACTTATGAGCACCACGGACGAGGCGGCACCAAATTTTTGGTTCCGTCCGTGTTGTCGTTTGGTGCCGTGGCTCTGATGCGAGATACAAGACAAAATTGTTTTGGTTTGACTATTCTAATGTTTTAGGCTATGTTTATCCTACATGTTTGGTTCCATTAACCCTAAACCAAGTCTAAGAAGATTAAAAGTTTCTCGTTTAAGAGGTTTAGTAAAGATGTGGCAATGTTGTCTTGGAGGATACTTTCTCAATTGAGATGTTTCCTTTTTGAACATTGTCGCGAAGAAAGTGATGACATATTTCAATATGCTTTGTCTGAGCATGTTGAGCGGGATTCTTCTTTGAGATCGATGGCTCCTTTGTTGTCATAAAGTATCACAATGTCGTTGAGATGAATTCGTAGTCTCACGAGCTTGCTTCATCAAAAGCTTGTTGACATGCTTTTCATTTTGAGGCGTTAAACCCACGATGTAGTAGAGATGGCTAAAGCCGTTTGCTTCTTTGCAAACCATGAGGTGAGACAATGTCCAACCAAAGTGCAAATACCACTTGTACTTTTTCTATCGACATAGTCACCGGCATGATCCGAATCGGCATACACTATTGTTTCTACACCCGTTCCTTTGGGATACCATAATCCTAAACCGTTGTTCCTTAATATATCTAAAAATCCTTTTTGATGCTTCTAAGTGTGATGCCTTTGGGTTTTCTTGAAAGCGGCACATAGACAAACACTAAACATAATGTCGGGTCTACTAGTCGCAAGATAGAGTAGGCTACCAATCATTCCTCTATATTTAGTGTTATCTCAGTTCACCTTCCGTCCTTGGTGAGTTTAGTGTCAGAGGACATGGGTGTTTTAGTTGGTTTGGAATCTTCAAGACCAAATTTCTTAAGCATGTCTTTTATATATTTAGATTGGTTAAAGAAAATACCATCTTCTAGTTGTTTAATTTGAAGTCCTAGAAAGAAGATTAACTCACCCATCATCATTTCAACTCATCACGTGCATGATGATTTTAGAAATCATTACATAGTTCTTGACAAGTTGATCCGAATATAATGTCATCAACGTATATTTGAACAATAATAATTTGTGATTCCTTTTTCTTGGTAAAAGAGTATTATCTACTAATCCCATAGTATATTTGTTATCAATAAGAAAAGTCTTAAGGCGGTGCATACCAAGCTTTAGGTGCTTGTTTAAGGCCATATAATAATGCTCTTGAGTTTGAAGACATGATGTGGTTTCTCAAAGTCGGTAAAACCGGGAGGTTGAGCAACATACACTTCTTCGTTAATAAACCCATTAAGAAAGACACTTTTAACATCCATTTGAAATAATTTAAAATCATAAGCACATGCATAAGCAAGTAATATTCTAATAGATTCAAGTCTAGCTAACGGTGCATAAGTTTCATCATAGTCAATTCCTTCTTGTTGATTATAACCTTGTGCAACAAGCCTAGCTTTGTTTCTAGATACTATACCATTTTCATCCATTTTGTTTGAAAGACCCATTTTGTTCCAATTATAGTTTGATCTTTGGGTTTTGGAACTAGTTTCCAAACATCATTTCTAACCAATTGGTTTAATTCTTCTTGCATGGCAATTACCCATGATTCATCTTTTATTGCTTCATTTATGTTTTTGGTTCAATGGTGGATACAAAACAAAAATAATTACTTTGATTTTGAGCTTGTGACCTTAAGGTTCTTTGATTAAGTTGTCCTATGACCTTTTCTAATGGATGACTTTTAGATTCTTTGATGTTGACAATTTCCTTATTTAATGGTTCATCTTCCTTGTTATTATTAATTTGACTTTCAATTATTTGACTATAAGTCATCATCTACCAAAGGTGATGTCTTAGAGGTGGACTTTAGTCAAATGTTATGTTCAACGATTCCTCGACTATCATTGTTTCTTTATTTAGGACAATGTAAGCTTTACTAGTTTTTGAGTAACCAAGAAATACACCTTCATAAGACTTTGGGTCAAACTTGGTGAGATAATCCTTAGTATTAAGAATAAAGCATTTACAACCAAAGACTTTAAAATATCCTAATGTTGGCTTTTTACCTTTATAAAGTTCATATGGTGTTTTGTTTAGGAAAGGACGTATTAGGACTCTATTTAAAATATATGTAGAAGTGTCAGCGGCGTTACACCAAAACTTTTGAGGAATGTTTTGTTCATTAAGCATTGTTCTACTCATTTCTTGAATTGTTCTATTTTTACGTTCTACTACTCCTTTAGATTGAGGTGTTGGTGGGCGAAAAGTTATGTGTTATACCATTTGTATCACAAAAGTTTCCAAATTGAGTTTAGTTGTCAAATTCACGACCATGATCCGTTCGGATCGACACGAATTTGACACCTAGAAGATTTTGAATTTTCTTGCTAAGTATTTCAAATTTATCAAAAGCTTCATTTTTGGTTTTCAAAAATAATGTCCAAGTAAACCTTGAGTAATCATCTACTATGACCAAAGTGTATAAGTTGCCTCCATAGCTTCTTATAGCGGATGGTCCAAACAAGTCCATATGTAATAATTCTAGACACTTAGATGTGGACACCATATTTTTAGATTTGTGACTACTATGTGTTTGTTTACCAATTTTGCAAGCGTCGCAAAAGTGTTGGTCATATTTTAGTTTTGGTAAATTCCTAACCAACTCTTTTGAAGATAGGTTATGTATAAGTCTCATATTATGACCTAGCGTCTATGCCAAAGAGATGAGCTATCGTCTAATGTTGTTAGGCAAAGTTTGTCATTATATGTTTTATCTATTTTCATGACGTATATGTTATTTTTCTAACTCCTTTAGCTATGGTGATACCATCTTTTAGTATTTTACTACCATTTTCATCAAATAGTACTTTATACTTTTTATCACATAGTTGGCTAATACTAAGTAGATTAAATCCTAACCTATCCACATGAGCAACATTTTAAATAGTTAGAGAGTTGAGCAATGCATTACCTTTGCCAATAATGATTTTGCTTTTGAGATTGCTACCAAAAGTGACATTACCTCCGTCATACTCTTGGTATGTTGAGTAGAGACTTTTGTTGCCGTCATGTGTAGGCATCCACTATCTTTTATCCATTCATCAGGTTCCAATCCAACTTTCAAGCATACCTACGAAGCAAATAACTCAACATTTGGTCCCCAATATCTCATGGGTCCGTTTGGGTTAAACATACCATTTATTTGATTCATGTATGGAAATGATGGGTAAGGGTTCCATGGCATGTAATCTGGAGTTTGATATGGTCTAGGAAAGTTTTGATTCCAACCGTTGTGTTGGTAGTTAGGTTGAGCGTTGTGGTTGCTCTTAGGAAAGGGGCGTTTGGCAAAAGAAGTTTTATATCGTTGTTGAGTAGTTTTTGATCTAAATTCATTTTTAACAAGTCCTACTCCCGATATAATGGCTGGTTTTAGTTTAACATTATCATTGGTTTTCTTTGTTATTTTAACAAATTCAGTACGGTCCGTATTGCGAACATTACGTTTCTTTGAAGTACCGGTACCATTTTATATGGACGGAACCCTTATTTTTGGTTCCGTCTGGTCCGTGTATCTTGCTGGCAATTTTGACGAATGTTCGTCTTTTCGGCGTTTTGTTTTGACTCTTTGGAATTAATACTTCATTAAAACCTAGCCCATTCATGTCTCATGGTGTTTTATGGATTTTAACTATTTCATCGGAAAGCGATGTTTTTGTTAAACCTTTTAAACTTAGAATTATTTTCTATTAAAACTTCTTGTGTGAGCTTTAGTTTTTCTATTTCAAGATTAAGCTCTTGACATGATTTACAATCATCGTCATTTGCTTTTCCCTTTTCAAGTCGTTTTGCTTTTTCTTTTAACTCATATACCTCATTTTCCAAATACTCCTTTTTGGTTTTAGAAATTTATTTTTAGTTATGATTTTTAGACTTAGCTCACACAATTGATTATATTGTTTTTGCAAGGTGTCATCATCTATAGAGAATAAGAAGAGTGGGAAGTACCTCATTTGACTCATGTGCCATTAGGGAGATCTCTTCCTTGCTTGATTCTTCATCGTCTTCACTATCACTCCAAGCACCACTTACAAAAGCTCGTTGAGTTTTGTTTTTAGGTGGCTTGGGACATTCTCCTATGAGATGACTTGCATCACCACATCTAAAACACTTTCTTTCACCTTTAATCTTCTTATCATCCCGATCTTTTCTGAATGGCTTCTTTTCTTCTCGAGGTTGTCTTACAAACTTTCCTCTTCTTCTAAAGAACTTCTTAAAATCTCTCACGGCCATGGCATATTCCTCATCTTCACTATCAGACAAGATTCACCATCATCAGCTTGATTCGCCTTTTGCTTAGAGCAGCGGTTTGATCTTCTCCTTTTCTTTCTTTGATGATCTCGAATCTTTCTCCATTACCATTTCGTGAACTTTGAGGTTGCCAATTAGCTCGTCTAGTGACATTATTGAGAGATCTTTTGATTCTTCAATAGCGGTCACTTTAGCTCTCCATTTGGGATGGAGTGCTCTAAGAAATTTCCCGACAAAGTTCTTACTACGAAAAGATTCATCAAGTGCTTTAAGTGATGTAATATTAGTATTAAAACGAGCAAAGCCACAATCAATGGTTTCATCTTGAGGGATAACAAATTGTTCATATTGTTGAACAAGAAGATCAATTTTGTTTATCCTTGACTTGTAGAATTATTGATGTGTAACAATTAAAGATTCCCAAATATCTTTGGCGGTTTCACACATAAAAATTCTTTCATATTCTTTTCTAGGTAAAGCATTATAAAGCATCATTTTAGCTTCATTATTTTTAGCAACTAATTTCTTTTGTTCATCAGCGGAAATATCCTTTGTTGTAGAACTAAAATCTCCTTTAACAATAATAAACCAAAGATCTATATCTTTTGATTTTACATATGTTTCAAAACGGTTTTCCAATAGATAAATCCATTGGTTTCAAAGAGTGGTGGTCTTTGCATAGATTGCCCTTCTTTAAAGTTTTCGGAATCCATGGATCGTTTCAAGTTTATAAAATACAAGTTATTTTAGAAATTCTTGAGCAACGAGACTCTGGTACCAATTGTAGAAAACTAGAAGGGGGTTGAATAGTTTACCGATTAAAAACTTTGTTTTGAAACTTATTGAAAGATCAATTGATATTGATCTTAGATATATTAATGAAATATGCAAGCAATATGTAAATAATAAATAAGGAAAGAAATGATCAAACCACAACAAGTTGTTTATAGTGGTTCGGCCTACAAGGACTCTTTTTCCTACACTCCCACTCCCGAGTCTCACTTTCGAGAGTTTAACTTCACTAGTCAACAAGCTCCTTTCACGTGCGGAGAAAACCTTTACACTTAACACACACTTTAGACACTAAGCTAGATGTCGAGTTCTTTCCAAGGGTACAACTCTCCACACACATGTATTTTGAGGACTAAAATACTAACCACTCACACTCACAAGATTATGATGGTTTGATACAACAATGAAGTATGAATCAACACTAGATCATACAACACTAAACAAACAAGACTTCCAACTTCTTGTTTGAAGCTTGAATATGACTTGATCTTCTTTGCTACAAAAGAGATCACTAATATGATATGGCCCGAGTTAGAAGGTTAGAGAAGATATGTATGAGAGTATGTTAGAAAGGGATGAGAAACTACTTGGCTTGGCATTGCTATATATAGCCAAATTGGACGAGGCGTCCACGGACTGGACCCCTAAAAGGGTTCCTTAGGTATGCCAAATGGCCATGGTCGGATCAAGATATCAAATCTTGTCTAAAGTCAACTCTATCTAAGTAAGATTGTGCAAGATATGAAGAGTACAAATCTTCACAAAATATCTAATGGAATCTTCCAATGATTTCCATGATGTAATACATGATGTCATATGTTGTATTACTATTTTTAGAAATATGCAAATGCTTAAGTAGTGTTTGGTTTTAAGAACCTAACACATTCTACAAACTATTATCATACATAATGATTAGAGTCATATCAAGATGTTACTAATCATAAATGTAAATGCTTGAATGATGAATATATTGTTTAAGAAAGCTTGTTTTAATATCTAATAAACTTGACAAGCTTTAAGCTTTTATAAATTAAATTTACTTTTGTCGTTAACAAAACTTAGGCAAAGATCAAAAATATAAATAACGTTTAATGACGATATTTGTATTAACACCACTCTTTCATAAGCTGTGGCTGGGATCCACCAGAGATTAGCCTATCACGGATCCCTCTGAGGAAGGAACCTTGCGTTGGAAGATCAGGATGTGAGTTTATGTCTATTTTACTAAAACAATCATTTCAACTCATCTTCTAGCACCGAACACTTAAATACTCATCTTAGTAGGTTCAGTCAGTGAAACTCTAAAACATGACATGTGTACTAATCATCGCATTCCAAAGGATATTAGAGACTTAAGTCTTGAATGCACTTAGTAAATCCTTCCTTTATAAGTCACATCTTCCACAGAATCCCTTAGTCATCAAACACAACATAATTCACAGCATTTAGAAACCTTTTCCTTAGTCATTTCATCATGAGAGAAGCTCCTAGTGCTAACTCGTCAACCAAGAACCACCGAAACTTGATCGTGTTGTACAGTCTCCTCCCAACCGATGTCTCAGTTCAAACCCACAAATGGTAGGACTTCCATCCACACGAGATCATCATCATGAGATAATAGTGCTAGAATCTCACCTCAACAAACCCAATCAGCAATTTCCAAAGAGAACGCAATAATTAGCATTAACCTCTTAGGGTTAGAAAAGGGATCATCGAATCTAAATGATATACCTAGTTCTAGCAAAAAGCGTCTAAACCTTCATTCCTAGAGCATGGACTACACTTCTTAAGGCCTCCTCTCTATTCATTTGAGCATTCACTACGAACTTCCTATTCCACAAACCTTCTAGTTAAAATAGACCACCTACATCACCAGCTTCATTGTTAGAGTAGGAACCACCAAGGACTTGATCATTTGGAGGAATTTCCATTACCACCACTCTCATTCCTAGGTAGAGACCTCATCCTAAATTACTCAATGTACCCTCCACCATCATTTTGTAGACCTCCTCAAAACATCCATTTCCTAATCAAGGATAATAATTGCTCTGGTGTCAAATCACCCCAGGACTTATTCAAAGTACAGAATGGGTTGCATTTCATGTTTAATCATCTTCTTGAAAGATTGGACCAAATAAACAAGTCTACTCATCCCTAAACTCAAGCACATTGTTGCTTCTTAAGCTTTGTCACTTATTAAGTATAGTAGAATGTATTACAAATCATTCTCAGTTTTTAGAGATTTGTTGATCATCTCTTATATTTTTGTGAATGATAGTTTACTTGCCATATTGCATGAGTATATGTTGTTAGTTGAATACATATCTCATTTTTGATGTTAACATTACATTTTATCACCATTCTGAGATTTAATCATGGCTATCACGGATCCCTCAAAATACTGAGCCGGATCCTACTAGGAGGGAACTATAGGATCAAATGAGACAAAAACTATTTTCCTACTAACTTGGATCACATATGCGAGAATTTGTGCATTATACTTTATTTTTCTAACCTTTGTTTTGTAGTTATTCAATCTACACTTGAAGCCTTTTGTACCCTAAAGCTAGGGGAGCTTTGTATCAAAACAATACATTTCAAATTACTTGCAATATTAGGATTACATCCCTTTGCAAAATTGCAATCATCAAGGAGCACATTAAGTCACTTAGGCAGAGCACAATTTGTAAACAGATTGCAAACAAACTAGATTAGTATTACTTTTCTTAATGCCCTTACCAAGGGATGGACTAAATCAAGAGGGAGTAAGGCGAGATCCTTTCCGTTACTTGCTCTCTACCTATTTTTCTTCTTTTCCACATGTTTTTTTCTTAAAGCTTGATTATATTGCCTTTCTTGAGGCTCTTTTTGTTTACGACAAAGGGAGAAAAAGTAAAATCTACAAATTCAAACTTTTACAAATTTTAGCTTTTCCTTAAAATAATTTTTATGTTTTGTCATCAACAAAAGGGAAGTTGTTAATAGAAATAAAGCCGTAAAAAGTTTTTATATTTACACGATCTTAATGTTTTATCGATAACAAGCGTAAAATCATTTTAACGAAACAAATAAAATACGTAAATGGTTTGAACTAAAAGTTTCTAACATATTCACATTTTCACAAAACAACTTCAAAACAAGTATAAGTGTTTTTAGAT
This sequence comes from Chrysanthemum makinoi, assembly GCA_910596185.1. Taxonomy (NCBI): domain Eukaryota; kingdom Viridiplantae; phylum Streptophyta; class Magnoliopsida; order Asterales; family Asteraceae; genus Chrysanthemum; species Chrysanthemum makinoi. The sequence continues at coordinate 78,028,982 of OU343216.1, read as the reverse complement.
TTAATATACATATGTACAACAACTAGTGTTTACATATTTGGGTAAAATATTCACATAACTAGTATGTAGTATATTGGGTAATTTAAATGGGTAGAAACTTAGCTCATAACCCATTGGGCAAATACATTGAATGTAGTAGGGTACAACCCAAAGCCCATGATCCATTGAGCTTGACCCATAACCCATTGCGACATCACTTATATCATATATGGATAATATCCATAACCCATGGTATTGACCGATACCCATGTCTAGATCACATTGAACGGCACTCAAGAGAATGTCTAGATACATTAAACCCTTGGTGAACACTCAAGAGATACATTGTATCTAGCCAAGATCCATGGATCAACCCGACCCATTAACCAAAATACCCATGGGTAAAGCGGAGCGTCCACGGATCCCTAGCTTTCGCTAGCGGATCCCTTTGGGGGAGGGGTCCAGTGGGATCGGGAGCGATGAAAATTTCTCTATAAATAGAGAGCCATTTCTTCCTTTCTACTCATCACTTTACACATATACTTCCCCCAAGTATTATAACCCTCTAACCTCTCGGATCTAAGTGATCTATGTAGTTTTATCTTTTTGTTTTGTGTGATCTTCTAGGTTCCTCTTAAAGGCGAGATCACCACTTCTTGAAAGCGTGCAAGCTCAAGTCCATGAGTTGCCATGCTTCGTCTTCATCAAGACAACTAAGGTTCTCTTGTTGATAGTTCTTCCTTTCTCCATAGATGTTGGGTTGAAGGCATTAGTGAAGAATGCTGAAAGTGTCAAGATGAAAGCATTAGTGAAAGATGTTCATCATCCATGTCTAAGCATTATTGAAGAATGCTAAAGGTGTCAAGACGCAGGCATTAGTGAAGGGTGCCAAGCGTTGTGTCAAAGGATTAGTAAAGGATGCGAAGAATCAAATCAAAGTAGCATTTGGGAAGAATGCACCTGGGTATAATCGATAGGGTGCATCGTTATACATATAAGTATTTGTTTATTTCCAAGGATGGTGATATCCTTGATGGTATTGTAACAAGGAGTGGATCTCTTTGATATTAGGTGTTAATGTTGTGAGGTAGTAGTTCCTCCATAGTAATGGAACTAGGTGTTAGCCTAGTACCTAATAAAGGGTAAGCGGCGTTGTGATAGATTAGTTCTCCTTGGTGTTTAAAGAACTTCGGTGGTTAGCCTAGCACCGTATAAAGGGGTAGGCGACGTTGTGTTAGGTGTGGTTAAGCCTTGGTGTGAAAGGACTCATTATTTAGCTTTATGCTGGGAAGGTTAAGCGGCGTTGTAGAGAAGCTTCTCGCCATAAGGAGTTGGTGTAAGTTACGAACTCGGAGTAGGTGACTCGGGGAGTGGAGTAGGGCAAGGAGGTGTCCTTGTAGCGAACCACGATAAATACTTATGTCGTCAGTGATGTGCTTCTTACTCTTTATCTTTCATTACCGCGTTTATATATCTATCATCAGCGTCAACATAAACAACCAAATAGATTGACATAAGTCGATCTAAATATTTAGAGTTTAAATTGGTAAAACTATTTAACCCCTTCTAGTTTTCCCAATTGGCATGAGCTTACGTTACAAGTTTTGTATGTGTACTTTGAAAACGTGATCCGATCCGAGTGTATGTTTAGAAACTACAAAGGAATTTCTTAAAACAAAAGTCATGTTTTAGAAATCATCATATGTTGGATAGTGATAGATCATTCTAACATTTTTCCTTTGAGAAGTCTTCATACTAGGATTTGGGTATCTTAGAGATCATTGAAGTATTTCGCGTCTATGGTTTCTAAAACCATAAAAGGAATATAGCAAAGTTGGGGTATCTTAGAGATCATGAAGTATTTCGTCTATGGTTTCTAAAACCATAAAAAGGGGATATAACAAGGTATGTTTTATAGTTACATTTTTTTTTCAAAAACGTAAATTGCTTGTGGAAAAACGGTGATATATGTACTGTCTTATAATAAGCATAATATGAAAAGTGTTTTAGTGATTTTTTTTCTTTAAAGTTTTGTTGTTAGATATCTTGTTAATCAAGCTTGAATAAAGGTAAAATGGGTAATATAACTTCACTAAAAAGTCTACAAAGACTAAACCTTTTCGTCGGGTCAAAGCGTACATTTTGTAATTACGTATGAGATCAGCGGATCCCTTGATTTACCTTTACTGGGATCCCTCAAGCAGGGATCCATGGGATCCGTAATCAGAGAAATGATTTTATGCAGATTTCAAAAATTCATAACTTTTCAACCGTAAGTCGTTAGAAGTTATTGCACCTATCGTTTTAAAGGTATTTGAGTCTACTTTCATTTAAAAATGATTTCATAAACTGATTCAAAACAATAATTTACAGAATCATTGATTTATAATAGAAAGTCATTTTTGGTCATAACTTTTGCACAAACTTTTGATCTAATTGGAGACGGATGTTTTCGCTTTTGAATAACAATGTGTCCTCTATTGAAATTAAGGTTTTGATCATATTTATAAATATAAAAGAAACCAATCAAGCTTGGTATACATGTTTTATATTTAACCACAAGCGATTAGAAAAGAACTTTGTATGCTATGCTAAATGATAAATTGTCTTTGTTGCATTACTTGATTATTTGCTTATCTCAAATAGCTCTTGTGCTTGTTTGATTGAATAGCATATGTGGTTTCCTTACCTTGCTATTCATTCTCTTGTTTGTCGATTTAGTAATATTCTACTAATCAATGTGCTATTTGAAGGAGTGTTTGGGATAACATCTAGTTATGTCAAAAATGTTAGTTTAGATATTTAGATAAGTCATATAGGTTGAAAATGTTTAAAACATATAACACACTAAATGGTTTTGATTGAGGTTTGTCATATGTGCTTATATGATTTCCTTTGTTCTTGTATCATTTTCTAAAACAACAAGAATGTACATCGGATCATAACCTACACTTGTGTTGATGATGTACTCTCCCATTTCCTTTTCATGATCGCTCTCCAAGCTTCATAGTAGGATTGACAGTTATTTCATCCGATATACTCAAATAAATTATTCATAGCGCAAATATAATTGTTCATATCAAAAAGTCCAAACTCAAAGCTTTCTAATAACATATGTTGAACTAGCTCATCCAACCATTTATTGTTGTTTACCATATGGACAACTTTTAAACTTATTTTTAACATGACGTCATCGTCATTATTTGTCTCAAATAATATTAAACGAAGAAAGTATCATCATGTTATTTTAGCCGATAGGCCATTGTAGGAATATAAATTTTCCCTAACTTGAGAATGAATCTTTGGAGAACTTATTACTAGAAGTTCAATTTGACTAACAGTTGAATTGCTTCCTTGATAGAAGTTGGGTATGTGGAATCACCCGTAAAAATGGTCGTGTTTAGCCGTAATTGAGCACCGCTAGTAATGGTCTCATATTCATTCTCTCACTTGGGAAATTTATACTCCTATGTTTTTCCTAAAGTAAGTTTACAATGGAAATACTTTGCATTGTCTTAGAATTACTAATCAAACAAGTTGTAAAATAAAATTTTCTTTTAGTTAATCACAACCACTTGCCTCATCAAGCGATTATCTTGCTTTGATCGAGGAAAAGCTACATGACTTAATGGACGAAGTTCATTGTATGCTAATCACCATCCGTAATGACTATACATAGTTCATTGCTTAGTTGGCCAAAACACTATTATGCTTGAACACCATCATCTACTCTCTGCCATTGTTAATACAAACGATTTACTAATCTAGATCATAAATAGGTTTTGAGTTTCTTGAATAGTGCTTGTTAAGTTTGATAAACCTCTTTTATTTATTTGGCTCGATCTCATTTGATATATTAGTGTTAGAACCTCTTAAACTTGAAATACTGATGCATTGTCAAGTCATTTGCATCACCGTTTATAAGTTGCTTAGCAGATAGACGGATCCCAAAATTTGTGCTTGACGGATCCCTACTCTTAGGGAACCGTGGGATCCGGCATACAGAAAATGCAATTGCAATCATTGTATTTCAATCATGTCCTTAGAACACCCTCACATTAGCTAAACATAGTGTCTTAAGGCAAATTAAGTCCTTATCAAGTTAAGTAGATCATTTCCACACTCAACTCACTAGATCACACTCTAAGATGCTTCTAGATCTATCATTTTCACTTTAATCCATTACTCTTCCGCTCTCTATGATCACTCAGCATTCTCACATGATCCTCATCTAGCTTTGAAATCTTTCGATTATGGCAAAATTGATCATAAATCATCCTTACCTCAAAATTGATCAAAGTTGATCAAATTCTAGTTTCCCCATCTCAAAGCCTCTAGGATATTTTCCAAAACCTATCCTCACGACACAACCTAATATCTAGGATCATTTAGCTTCAATTGACACTCTAAATCTTTAGTGTCATCCTTGCTCATCCATTGGTACTCTTGAAAGTTCCAAATCCTTCCATAAATAACAATCATTAGCTACATCATTCATTATCTTCAAGTTACTAAATCACCCTTCATTTTAAAACACTTAGGAGAACTGAAACACTCAAGATGATATAGGTCTTAGATCCTGAAACATCATTTCCACTCTTTCATAGCTGCTGACGCTTGGATCCTAGGTTAGCCTATACGGATCCTCAGGGAAGAGGCAAGTGGGATCCATTATGGCGATTTATGTCTAACATTGCTAAAACAATCATTTCAACTCATCTTCCTAACTCAAACACTCCATCTCATCTTAAATAAATTCCTAGATCGTAGAACTCTAACTTCAACCTTTTGCATGCTAATCATCACATTCCAAAGGATATTAGAGACTTAAGTCTTGAATGCACTAAATCAAATCCTTCCCTTTATAAGTCATCTTCCTAGAATCCCTTAGTCATCAAACACAACATAATTCTCAGCATTTAGAAACCTTTTCCTTAGTCATTTCATCATGAGGAAAGCTCCTAGTGCTAACTCATCCAACCAAGAACCACCCAAGAAACTTGATCGTGTTGTACCGAAAATCTCCTCAACCAGATCATCTCCGTTAAACCCACAAATGGTAGGACTTCCATCCACGGAATCATCATCGTAAGAGATAATAGTGCTAGAATCTCACCTCAACAAACCCATTCAACAATTTCCAAGAGAACCCATTAAATAGTCATTAAACCTCTTAGGTTAGAAAAGGGATCATCGGCTCTAAAACCAAATGTACCTAGTTCTAGCAAAACGTCTAAACCTTCATTCCTAGAGTATGGACTACACTCCTTTTTCCAGGCCTCTCTCTATTCATTAGAGCATTCACTACCGAGAACTTCTCATTCACAAACCTTCTCGTTAAAATAGGAACCACCTACATCACCAACTAGTGCATTGTTGGAAACAAGGAACCACCAAGGACTTGATCATATGGAGGAATTTCCATTACCACCACTTTCATTCCTAGTAGAACCTATCCTAAATTACTCAATGTACCTCCATCATTTAGAACCTCCTCAAAACATCCTTTTCCTAATCAAGACAATAATTGCTCTAATTGTCTAATCACCCAAGGACTTGTTCAAGAAGTACGAAATAAGTTGCATTTCATGTTTAATTATCTTCTTGAAAGATTGGACCAAATCAACAAGTCTACTCATCTCTAGACTCAAGCACTTTATTTAGCTTCTTAGCTTTGGTCACTTATTAGTATTAGTAGAATATGGCTAAATCATTCTCTTAGTTTTAGAGATTTGTTGATCATCTCTTATGTTTTATTGAATGATAGTTTACTTGCCATATTGCATTGAGTATATGTTTGTTGGTTATATACATATCTCATTTTGATGTTAACATTACTTGTTTACTTCACCATTGCTTTGAATTTAATCATCATTTATACGGATCCCTCAAAATTATAGACGGATCCCTACTAGGAGGGCCGTTGGGATCCGTGAAGACAGAAAACTATTTTCTACTAACTTGGATCACATATGCAGAAATTGTGATTATACTTGTTTTCTAACCTTTGTTTTGTAGTTATTCAATCTACACTTGAAGCCTTTTGACACCCTAAAGCTAGGGAGAGCTTTGTGTCAAAACAATACATTGCAAATTTCTTGCAATATTAGGATTACATCCCTTTGCAAAATTGCAATCATCAAGGGGAGCACATTCGTCACTTAGGCAGAATCTTTTGCAAACATAGTTGCAAACAAACTAGATTAGTATTACTTTTCTTGAGCGTTTATCTAGGGATGGACTCGTCAAGGGAGAGTAAAGACAGAGATCCTTTTCCGTTACTTGCTCTCTACCTCTTTTTATTTCTTTCACATGTTTTTCTTAAAACAATGTGTTTACTTTCTTTCAAAGCCCTTTTTGTTTACGCCGACAAAAGGGGAAAAGTAAAACTACAAAATTCAAACTTTTCGAATTTTAGCTTTTCCTTAAAATAATTTTATGTTTGTCATCAACAAAAAAAGGGAGATTGTTAATACAAATAAGCCGTAAAAATGTTTATTTATATTTTACGATCTTCTAATGTTTTGTCGATAACAAACGTAAAATCATTTTAACAAAACAAATAAAATAAGTAAATGGTTTGAACTAATAGTTTCTAACATATTCACATTTTCACATAAAACACTAAAACAAGTATAAGTGATTTTATGATTTAATATTACATATGTACAACAACTAGTATTTACATATTTGGGTAAAATATACACATAACTAGTATGTAGTATATTGGGTAATATAAATGGGTAGAAACTTAATTATCATAACCCATTGGGCAAATACATTGAATGTAGTTGGGTACAACCCAAACCCGATCCATTGAGCTTGACCCATAACCCATTGCACGACATCATGCTTATATCATATATGGATAATATCCATAACCCATGGTATTGACCCATACCTAATGTCTAGATACATTGAACCTTGGTAGCACTCAAGAATGTCTAGATACATTGAACCCTTGGTGAGCACTCAAGAGATACATTGTATCTATCCAAATATCCATGGATCAACCCATGACCCATGACCCATAACCAAAATACCCATGGGTAAAGGGGCGTCCCACGGATCCCAGCTACGCTAGCCGGATCCCTTGTGGGAGGGATCCGTGGGATCCGAGGAGCGATAGAGAATTTTTCTCTATAAATAGAGAGCCATTTCTTCCTTTCTACTCATCCCTTTACACAGCATACTTCCCCCAAGTATTCTAACCCTCTAACCTCAGATCTAAGTGATCTATGTAGTTTGTCTTTTGTGTGATCTTCTAGGTTCATCTTAAAGGAGATCACCATTCTTGAACATGCAGGCTCAAGTCCATTGATTTGCCATGCCCGTCATCATCAAGACAACTAAGGTTTATGCTTGTTGATAGTTCTTCCTTTCTCCATAGATGTTGGGTTGAAGGCATTAGTTAAGAATGCGAAGTGTCAAAATAAAGCATTAGTGAAAGATGTTCATCATCCGTGTCTAAGCATTATTGAAGAATGCTAAAAGGTGTCAAGACAGAAGGCATTAGTGAAGGTGCAAAGCGTTGTGTCAAAGCATTAGTGAAGGATGCGAAGAATCAAATCAAGTTAGCATTTGGAAAGAATGCCTAGGTCCTACATGTCGATGAGGTGCATCGTTATACATATAAGTATTTGTTTATTTCCAAGGATGGTGATATCCTTATGATGTTGTAACAAGGAGTGGATCTCCTTGATATTAGGTGTTGTGTTGTGAAGGGTAGTAGTTCCTCCATAGTAATGGAACTAGGTGCTTAGCCTAGTACCTAATAAAGGGTAGGCGACGTTGTGATAGGATTAGTTCTCCTTGGTGTGAAAGAACTCGGTGGTTAGCCTAGCACAGTATAAAGGATAAGCGTTGTGTTAGGTGTGGTTCGCCTTTGTGAAGGAACTTCGGTATTTAGCTTTGCGGAAAAGGTTAGCGACGTTTGAAGGCTTCTCCGCCATAGGAGTTGGTGTAGTTCTTGAACTCTCGAGTAGGTGACTCGGGGGGTGGAGTAGGGCGGAAGTTGTCCTTGTTGGCGAACCACTATAAATACTTGTGTCGTGGTGATGTGCTTCTTATTCTTTATCTTTCATTACTGCGTTTATATATCTATCTATCAGCGTCCAACATAAACAACCAAATAGATTGACATAAGTCGATCTAAATATTTAAAGGGAGTTTTAAATTGGTAAAACTATTCAACCCCCCTTCTAGTTTTCCACAATTTGGCATCAGGCTTACGTTGCCAAGTTTTTTTTTTTTTTTTTGTATATTGTACTTTTAGAAAGCATTGTCGATCCGTGTATGTTTTGAAACTACGAGAATTTCTTAAAACAAAAGTCATATTTTTAGAAATCATCATATGTTGAATAGTGATAGATCATTCTAACATTTTCCTTTGAGAAGTCTTCATACTAGGTTTTGGGTATCTTAGAGATCATGTGTAAAGTATTTATTTTAGTCTATGGTTTTCTAAAACCATAAGAAAGGGAATATATAATAGGATTGGGGTATATGTTGCTTAGAAGATCATGAAGTATTTCGCGTCTATGGTTTCTAAAACCATAAAAAAGGGATATAGCAAAGGAATTGTTTTTCCTAGATTGCATTTATTTTTCAAAAGCGTGCTAAATTGCTTGTGGACAAATGGTGATATATGCTTATGCTATGTTTAGAATTAGAAATTCCAAGTATTAAAAGTCGGTCACCCTCAAGTATATATGTCGTTAGAAGCTTCGTAGTCATAGTACTTTTTATGTTAAGTAGTATTTAGTTGAGTGCAAGTGGAGGAGAGGGCGAGTCTTTACCACTATATGCACGATCCACGACCCGTTGTGTGGCGTTTTATGTAAGACTATAAATACTCTCTACCTCCCAAGGTAGAGTTGGAGCTCATAATAATACTTTTCTTTCTCTCACTAAAGTTCCCTAAACCTCTAACTTTCTCTCTCTAGAACTTCACTTTATCGCCCCTTGTGTTTATGGTTTGATGTGTATGTGAAATTCAATATCCTACAATTGGTATCAAGAGCCATGGTTAGATCATATCTTGCACATCTTTGGATTTCTAGTGGTTTTTAGGTGGTTTTGAGTTTGAAAAAGTTTAGTGGTTTGTGCATCATTTGGTTGATTTCTTGTGTTAAAGCTTGGATTTTGTTAGTACTTTTATGTTTAGAATCATCACAAGTGTTTAGGTTTTCATTTGGTAAGCTTGAATCATCTTGGTTGGGTTGTTTTGGATTGAAAAGTGATGTTTATGTGGTTTTTCTTGCTAGCTGACTTGATATCACGGATCTCTTTTCTTAGTAGCGACTTGCTTCACAATTTTGTAGCGAGTTATAGTTTTGGAGCTAGCGACTTAGACCTAGCGATTAACAGTACAATTAGTGGACTCTCCACTCACGGGTAGCGACTTTTAGTGGTAGCGACTTGGTGCAGCAGCGAGTTGCTCTTTAGCGACTTGAAGTTTTAGCGACTTGAGTAGCGAATTGCGCCAAAATTTTGCTAGCGACTTGAATTGGCGAGTTTTACTGCGACTTGCATTTGTCTAGCGACTTGGGACTTTAGCGACTTGGGGGTGTAGCGAATTAGGTGTTAGCGACTTGGTGCATTATCTTCTAGCGACTTGGGTGATTGTTTACGGTTTTCTCTTGATTTAGTAAAATCCCGTAAAAGAATCTATTTCCCGTTTAATCATAGAGTTATAAAATCCCGTATAATCTGTTAACATGTCTACCAACGTTCCTTCTATCATCTCCACATTGCGGGGATGTTCAAGCATGGTTCGGATACTCGTCCACCCATGCTTATGAGGCCGACTCTGATTCTTGGGCTCAACGATGATTATACTGCCTTGGAAAGGAAAATGGTGTCAACATTCTCAAATCCATTGATGAAGGACCGTATCGAGTTGAGACGACAAGAGATGTACTTGATCTGCGAAGATGGAACTCTACGTTACGGAATGGGTGAGACCAAAGATGTATGATGAGCTTGATGATAAGGAAAAAGAGATTCGATCTTGATATCAGGGCTTAACATTGTTCTTCAAGGTCTTCCTAAAGACATCTACAAGCTGATCAATCACAACACGAAGCAAGGCGGTATGGGATAATGTCAAGATGCTTCTCTCTGTTCAGAATTAACTATGGAAGACAGAGAATCACAACTCTATGACGAATTTGAACACTTCAAGATGAAACCGGATGAGAGTGTCTATGAGTACTATGTGAGATTTCATAAGTTGGTGAATGACATGAGGAACATCAGAATGACTATGCCTAACATTCAGATGAACTCAAAATTTGTGAACAACATGAATCCCGAATGGCACAAGTTTGTCACCTCCGTGAAGCTCACTAAAGGATTGAAGAATACAAACTATGAGCAACTCTATGCCTTCCTCCTTTAGAATGAGAGACATGCTATGTTTGAAAAATTGGTTCTTAATCAGTTCAAAACCAACCGAGGGAGAGACAAGCTCGTCTAATGACTCAACTGCCTTCTATTCAAACATCGGGATCACAACCAAAGCCTCACAAGTCATACCCATGGGAAATGGTAATCACAAACTAATTCTTGATCCTATGTTCAAACAAGTGATCTTGATGCACGTGGGTAATTTCATTAATCAACTAGCTCTTCTGATCAGTCAAAACATGAATTCTCTCCTACCAACCAATAACAACCTCGAACGACATCCCAACACAATCAAGCTCTTTGTTAAAGATGGGAGGATGGTGGTGCAACCGTTCAGGAAAGACGGTATGATCGGGGAAGAGGTGGAGCCGGTAGAGGTTATGTTGTTAATCGGAATCGAGGAAGGAATGGTAATCAAGGTCAAGCTAAGCTGATCAAATGTTATAATTGTGGTGTTGAAGGACACATTGCAAGGCGCACATCTCCAAAGCGTCCACGAATCTTTGATTCTTCGGAGATAAGATCTTGCTTGTGCAAGCTCGGGATAATGGTGCTACTTTGGATGAAGAGGAATTGTTGTTTCTAGCTAGGAATGCCAAGACCTATGATGCGAGATGTGGATGGCGGCCTATTCGGAGATAGGTCAATCATCATCGAATGCCTTTCAAGTCGCGATTGTGATGCATCGACCTCGATGTGGATGATGGACCTCTGCACACACAATCTTTATGGCTAGCATTTCTCCAATGGTTTCTCCCAAGGTCTCCTCTTCACCACAAGCTGCCCATCCAAAGACACACTCATCTCGGAGGTATTAAAACTATACGATGATGCTTGATGTGCACAAAGATGCATGACAAAGTACTATCAAGCAAACTTTTGTATCAAATATTGAAAATATGGGTAATATCAATGTTGTCCCATATGATCAATATGTGAAACAAAGTGAAAGTGAAATTGAATCAAGTGATGCATCTCGATCAACAATGACTATATTTTTGATGAATACACTGCATGTGCCCCTTAGATGATTGTTATATGCAAAATTAAATGCCTATAAAGAGCGTGTTGCTATTTATGAACAACGTGCTAAATTTGAGTTGACCACTCGTGAGCAGGAAATGGATGACCAAATGCGTACAATTATTAGAAAAAGTAAGTTTAGAGAAGAAGTATTAAAACAAGAGTTAAACTCCTTACAAGAAAAAGCTTTCTAAAACTGCTAAGCAAAAACAAGAACTTCAAGAAAATGTTAAAATGCTTAAGCAAGAATTCAATGCTAAGGAATCAAAACTTTTGAATGATTTTTCTAATCTAAAACTTTGAAAAACAAGCTTGAAAATAAGTTGTACATACAAGGGAAACACCATTCAATTTGCTCACATGATCACTAAGCATAGAGTCCTAAGCGATAAGCATAGCATTCCCTTGTTGAGGAACCAAATCCAGAGGTCATTAAAAAGGCTAGAAATGCTCATAAGGTTCTTTATGATGGCAATGAAATCCTTAAACCTAGACAGAAACCTAGTTGCGTTGAGTGCATTGAGGAAGATAAGAAATCGATGAAATCACTAGGGAAAAGATGAACAAGAAACTAGATGATCCAAAATGTAAAGAAAAGAAAGTAATCATCACACCCCATGATTACAAAAAGGAGAATTGGATTTCCTTGAACATGTTTAAGCCTCGGACATTGTTGACTCGAACAAGTGTTCTGAAAATGGATTTAGATAAGCAGAAAGTCGAAAATATTGTTGAAACAAACCCCCCCTTTTGGAAAATGCCTAGAGCGACTGTGTATCCTCCTAATACACCAATGCATCTTGTTCCTAGAACAATTGCCACTAAAAGCAAGACCTTAATTAGCCAATATGTTATACTTCAACTATTTGTTGATTTTGAGAAAACTTGCAAGAAAAGGATCACACCCACTGGTATAACTGAAGGAGAAAGGGTTTTGAGCAAATGAAAGAATGTTATTTAACTGAGGTCATGCCTTTCTTTAAACTTCTAAAAGATCACTTTGAGAGTCTTAAAAGGGGATGAAGATATTAAGGGAATGGAAAAGGAATTTGATGCAATGATAGTTGAAGTTAGTGACTATGAGCGAGCACTAAAATATAATGAGATTGAGAGGAAGAACTTGCTTACACTAAATGAGAACTGATTTCTAGAATGTATTGCTCAGATGTGTTTTTCACTGCTACAAATTGTTCCATTAATGCTTTCCAATTTCATGAATTATCTGTTGCCCTGAAAGTCTCCCATGATCGTGTCATTGAGCTTGAAAATCTAATTCTAAACTAACGAGAAAATTGAACTGGATGATCACGACAATTTGGTTAAACATTTTTCTAAACTAGAAGTTGAGCATTTTAATTTACAACTAAAATATCAACATCTTAAAGAAAATGTCAAAACTTCAAATATCAAGAAGTCCTCAGATGCTCCGAGTTTGATGCGTTTTTCAAATTAACAAACGTGATGAACAGATTCAAGCTCATTGCAACACGATCAGAAAGTTGAAAGCCCAAATCTCTCAATTAAAGGTTCAAACGAACAATATGAGCATGTGGCTCCCAAATGCCTCCTCCTTTAGATTCTCGGAATTCTCAAACTTTTCATCTTCAAAACTTAGTTGATGCCTTACAAAAGGAAAAAGAGAGTTTTCTAGAAGAAAATGAAAAAGTTAAACGACATTTTAAAGAGTTATATGATTCAATAAAAGTCACCCGTGACCAAAACAACGAAAAAATAACGTCTTTACAAAAGGAAATTGAGAATCTAAGAAGTCGGGGAAATGGGAAACTACCACTTGTTTTCAATAAGAATGTTGTCTCAAAGTCACCCTTAGAATGCAAATACACTATGATGATTAAATATATTCCTCCTCATCTTAGGAATAATGAACATGCTTTTCATGAATACTGTGCTCACCTTAAGGATAGTCTAGAATGTCTCCGTGAGATTGTCGAAGAGGATTTCATTAACAAACCTCTTGATAGTGAAATTAGGTTTGCTTGCCTCCAGGCCAAACGATCTCAAGAGTTGCTAGAATGTGTAATTGCAACATGTCCCAAATCCATAACCTTAGGTGCAAAGGCAAAGGTGATGCCTTGTTCTATGCCTACAAGCGAAATCCGCTCTATGCCTTAGAAAGGAAACACCATGTGCCTTCAAGTAGTTCAGATTCCGGATATGTTAGTGCTAAGAAAGTGAACTTTAGTGTGCCTGCAAAAAGCTCAAATCCGCCAGTCTAAAGTATACACTAATGTGCCTTCTAGTACTTCAGATCCTTGCACATCAAGTTCAAGAATGCAAAAATTAGATCAACCAACTAATGTTCCCATTCCCTCTACAGAAGTAATCAATGACATTAAAGCAAAGGGTCAAAGTCTCAAGACAATACAAGGAATGATAGGACCTTGCAAGCTAAAAATGTGCATTGGAAGAGAGTAGAAGACCAACCTAGGAACTTTAAGCTTGAGTTGAATAAATCGAATCGTGTTGATTCTAGTATTAGCCTTAGGCGTCTTGTAATTAATTCAATTCTGATACTATTTGCAAACCTTGTAATGATGTCGCTTGAATTTTGCTAATCATGAATGTGGTGTGAATGCTTTGTCTAATCTTTGTCAAATGCCCAGTTAAAATTGTTAATGCTAATAATCGTGCAAATAAGGCAAAAGGCAAAATGAAAGATTGTTAGAAAACAGTGGAAACCCACGGGAAGAACTTTTATAAAGATAGGTTATTATTGGATACCTTTTGGCCATAAGAATAATCAGGTTTGCTCTCAAACTGCTAAGATTATGCCCACTAGAAAATGGATGCCTACTTGTAGAACTATTCCCTTAAGAAGTGAACATATTTTGAATAGGTCAAACAATACAGCATTGCATCTATTCCCAATGATTCCATTGCTTCTACTTCTGATATGGATGTTTCTATTATTGATGTGGGTGTTCCAATTCTTGTTACTAACCAAGTGGAACCCATTCTTGCATGGGGATCCCAATTATCCAGTTATCCATTCTTGTCTGTTCAACTGCAGATCGTTCAAATCGCTACGTGGTACCCTGGACTCAGTCATTCCAAGCATATGATCGGAGACCGTCGCGGCTCATGAACTTCGTGAGCAAATTCATCGGCAGTTTAGATTCGGTAATGATCATTTCGTGCAATTATGGGTTATGGTGATTATGTTGTTGGTGATAGTGTTATCTCTAGAGTATACTATGTGGAAGGTCTTGGTCATAATCTGTTCTCTGTCGGTCAATTCTGTGACTCAGATCTAGAAGTAGCCTTCATAAAACATACTTGTTTTGTTAGAGAACTTGATGGTAAGGAACTTTTAAGAGGAACTCGTGGTTCAAATCTTTACACCATCTCTATAGAAGATATGATGAAGTCTTCTCCAATTTGCTTGCTGTCAAAGGCTTCAAAACAAAGTCATGGTTATGGCATCGACGTCTCAATCACTTGAACTTCGGCACCATCAATGATCTCTCCGGAAAGGACTTAGTTGTAGGTTTACCTCGACTAAAGTATGAAAAGGATCATCTTTGTTCAGCATGTCAATTGGGAAAAAGCAAGAAGTATGCCCATAACCAAACCTACTAACTCGCCACGGAAGTTCTTCATACAATTCATATGGATTTATGTGGACCAATGAGAGTGGAGAATATCTTTGGGAAGAAATATGTGTTAGTTATAGTTGATGATTACTCTAGATTCACCTGGTCAAGTTCTTAAGGACAAAGGATGAAACTCCTGATATCATCATCAAACTCATCAAACAGGTGCAGGTTCGACTTAACAAAACCGTCAGAATTATCCGGACAGACAATGGAACCGAGTTTGTTAACAAACAACTTAGTGAATTTTATGAAAGCATTGGAATCAGCCATCAAAGAAGTGTTCCACGAACTCCTCAACAGAACGGTGTAGTTGAAAGACGAAATCGAACTCTTGTAGAAGCCGCTAGAACAATGCCGATTTACTCAAAAGTTCCAATGTTTCTCTGGGCTGAAGCTATTGCCACTGCATGCTACACAAAATCGTTCCCGATTCATAACTTTGTTCATGGAAAGACACCATATGAACTTGTCCACAAAAGAAAACCTAATCTCTCTTTCCTTCGTGTGTTTGGAGCATTGTGCTATCCAACTAATGAGGGTCAAGACTTAGGCAAACTTAGAGCTAAAGCAGACATTGGAGTATTTGTAGGGTATGCACCAAACAAAAAGGGATACCGAATCTACAACAAAAGAACCCGAAACATCATGGAAACAATTCACGTTACGTTTGATGAGGTGATCGGTCAAACGGCTCCTGAACAACCAGTTCGGACCCGCACTTCAAATCAGTTCAATTGGTTCATCCCTTGTTCCAAACTCTTCTCAAGAAACTCCATATGTACCTCCATCTGAAGATGATTTAAAGAAATTGTTTGATCCTATGTTTGATGAACTTTATGATCCGAGTACTAATGAGGTGTTGATCCCTACAAGAGAGGCTGCTCATATTCCAGTGAATGAAGTCAATCCCTCAGTCTCAATATCTTTAAGTCAAGAAGCGCTTGCTGGCTGATCCTTCCGTCTCATCAACAAATCATCATTCTTCAAATGTACATCATGGAACTGTTTTTGGCATCAATGATGATGTTAATCCCTTTGCTAACCCCTCGAAGATGCTCCATTTGAAAACATATTTGCTCCTGAATCTTCTTCAGAACCATCTCCTCTTGAGACATCAACTCTGCTACTTCAGTCCCTCAACAACTACCACATGAACACCTCGGAAAATGGACTCACGATCATCCATTAGACAACATCATTGGAAATCCCTCTCGTCCAGTATCCACACGGAAACAACTTGCAACCGATGCCTTATGGTGCTTCTTCAACTCAATACTCTCTAAGATCGAACCAAAAGATGTTAAAACCGCCATGAATGAAGATAGTTGGTTCAATGCTATGCAAGATGAAATTCATGAGTTCGATCGACTAGATGTATGGGAATTAGTACCGCTCAGATTGTGCTATGATTATTGCTCTAAAATGGATCTTCAAAGTGAAACTTGATGAGCATGGTGATGTGTTGAAGAACAAGGCTCGATTAGTTGCTAAAGGATACCGTCAAGAGGAGGGTATAGACTTTGAAGAATCTTTTGCTCCTGTGGCTCGAATCGAGGCAATTAGAATCTTTTTGGCTAATGCCGCAAGTAAGAACATGGTAGTCTATCAAATGGACGTGAAGACGGCATTCCTGAACGGAGATATTAAAGAAGTCGTCTCGTCGGTCAGCCAACCTGAAGGATTTGTAAATCAAGAGCATCCTACTCACGTTTATCGTTTGAAGAAGGCTCTTTATGGTTTAAAGCAAGCTCCAAGGGCATGGTATGATACTCTATCAAAGTTTCTTCTATCTACCGGATTCAGCAAAGGAGCAGTTGATCCAACATTGTTCACCGGAAGTCAGGCAAACATTTAATTCATGTTCAAATTTATGTTGATGATATTAATTTTGCCTCGACTGACCCAATGGAATGTGATCGTTTTCTAATGAAATGAGTTCAAAATTTCAAATGTCAATGATGGGACAAATGTCATTTTTCTTGGGATTACAAATTTCACAAAGTCCAGGAGGCATTTTCATAAATCAATCTAAATATGCAACTGAGATCTTAAAGAAATTTGGATTTGATTCAAGTGACCCTGTTGACACTCCCATGATTGATCGAACCAAACTAGATGAGGACCACTCAGGGATCATGATTGACCAAACAAAATATCGAAGTATGATTGGATCCCGATGTACCTCACGCTAGTAGACCAGACATCTTGTTCGCTGTGTGCATGTGTGCCAGATACCAAGCTAAGCCTACTAAAAAGCACCTTGAAGGTTTAAACGGGTTTTCGGTATCTCCAAGGAACCATCAATATGGGACTTTGGTACCCCGAAGGACACCGGTATGTCACTAATGTACCTATGCAGATGCTTGATCATGCAGGTGTCAAGATACTCGTCGAAGTACATCTGCAGGAGGTGCTCAGTTTTTGGGTGATAAGCTTGTGAGCTGGTCTTCAAAGAAGCAAATGAGTACCTCTATTTCCTCTACTGAGTTGAATACATAGCCATGTCATCTTGTTGTGCTCAAGTCTTATGGATGAGATCTCAATTATCAGACTATGGCTTTGAATTCAACAAAATCCTCTCTTTGTGGGATAATAAAAGTGCTATTGCTCTCTCATGCAACAACGTTCAACACTCAAGAGCAAAGCATATCGACATTCGTCATCATTTCATCAGGGAACAAGTGGAAAAGGTTGTGGTGGAACTCTATTTTGTGAGGTGCGAATATCGGTTAGCGACATCTTCACCAAAGCTCTTCCAAGAGAACCGTTTGAGTTCATACTTCCTCGACTAGGCTTGAAAAGTTTCAACCGGAAACACTCAAAGCGTCTTGAGGAGAAGACGAGGAGTAAAGGTCTATCTTCATCTATCTCTTGTATATATCTATTCGAAAAACAAAATACAAAATTATAAAACTTTCAAAATCCATAAAAATATGAAAAATTCGAAAAATCTCAAAAATATTGTCATTTATGTTTTTCTCGGTTCGATAATATCTACGGTCTTGGTGATGTCATTCAAAGAATGACACGGGACTTTAGATGTTGTCTCAATTTAAAAAATTCAAAAAAATCAAAAAATATTTTAGAGAGAAGAGAAACAATGGTTTATTGTCATTTCAGGCAGTAACCCGCTTTTCAAAGTAAGAACAGAGCCATACTTTATCATGTTTTCAAAATTCCATGTTCTTTAAACATTTATCTGCTGAAAACTAACTTTGCTTGAAAAATAACTCGACTCTATTTTTGATAATCATCTGACTTATTTGTCAAAATATCAATCTCTCAATCAACAACCTATGTCATTGATTGAGGGGAGAATGATTTCAATTAAATTAAAAAGTTATTTGGCATTCAATTGTTTTCAAAAGATATTCATGCATGTTTTATCAATGGAGTTTAAAGTCTTAAAATCCGATCATTATCGGTTAAAACGCTTTCATAATCAAGTCACAATTCTCCTTAAAAGCTTTCAAAATCAATTTAAATCTATAAGAGATCACAAATCTCAAATGATTTGATAATTGTGATCGGGGAGAATGTGTGATTTAAATTGGATTTAAACTGATAATTTGGTAAATGGTTTTATAAGGATGTACAAGCTCTCCTTCCCACATGTGACAAACGATTTCAAATTTTCCATGCACATGTTGAGGGGAGCATCTATCTTAAACCTATGATTTGAAACGTGATAACTTATCTCAAGGTGCAGGTTCCCTCTAGTATGTGCAAAACTCTTTTCAAATCTCGAGGCACATATTGAGGGGAGCAAAATCATGAAAACCTCATCCTTCCCCAAAATGCTTTATCTACTTGATTCGATTAGGGAAGTGATGTTGATATTTTTAAAATGGTAATCAAAGAAGTTAATTCTTTCTCTTGCCTCCGTGTGGAAAACTATTTCAAATACTTGATTCACATGTTGAGGGGAGTTCTTCTTCTAAAAATATCAAAAACAATTCAGGTACAAAATGCTTTGAAAATATATCATAAGTATCTGGATTGATTTTCAAATGGTTTTCAATTGGTTCCTATGGCAGATGAACAATACCAAAAGACCGACCAACTTTACATTATGTATGGTGATATAAGGATGATAAGGTTAGGTATGTGTTCCCATGATCCGCCAGAACCGGAGGATCTACCCAGGGACTATCCACTAGTTAGTGTAGAGTTCTTAGGTATGATGATAAAAGGAGAAAAATGAGATATGGGAAGAGTGCGGACTAAGACCGAGCTAGTACTGGAATAAACCCAACAAGGTTCTAGTTATGAAGTCTCGTAAGTAAGCACTGAAGGGGTTGAAGAATTAAAAAGAATTGAATGAGAAAAGGGTGAAAACAAATAGCCCTCCATTTATTCAACCTTAGGGCATAAACCGGGTTCAATTCATATGCTACTGATGGTAACATCGGTATTGAAGACAAGACGTCATGGACCCAGTGACCCACTGCACTTCAACTTTCCAAACCACTCAAGTTCCTCTTAAAAGGACTTGTTTCATTCTCACGGGAACCGACATTATCTATCGACTTTCTCTTAGAGATTGTTGATATTGAAGGAGGAGACCCTCTCCCTAGTCTCCGATATAGGATCCAAATATGCACAAATTGAGTCTAGTGCCACGAGATCATCAATAAATCTCATTAGGACACTTTCAATGAAGACTCTCTGTTTCACACAATGTGGAAAGAGATTATATCTTGAGTCCTACGCATTATCCTTGTGGTATTGCCGAACATCCGGAGTGATATGCAAACATATTCACAATGAAGATGGAAAGGAGCCAACATCTAACAAGCTCCTGGTAGGTGGCATGTGAGATCTATTATACAGATCAACCATGTGACAACTGAACGGAAACAATGGGGCGATTCAATCTTTTGAATCAATCCGGTTCGAGGTTATGGATTGACGGATACCTTTGAAAAACCGGTCTTTGTGCTTTAAAACTCTTTTCATTAGCACGTCGACCGTGTACTAATTTTTCAAATCAAAAGGTGTTTTATGATTGATAATTGATTTTCATTAAAACCTTCGTTATATTGCAAAAACAATTTCTATTGAGCAATACACCATTGTTTTTCAAATCTCTTTTCATCAATCAGTGGACTTAAATTAGTTGGTTCACTCACTCCGTGTTGTCTTCTTTGAGACGTTCGGTTTGAGAAACTAGAGCAAGCTGCGAAACCCTCGAAGGAAATTCTTCGAATTATACCGATCCGCAGCGGTACTTGTACCGATCAACGGGGAACCGTGGGCCGTGTACCTCAATTCATCGAAAGTGATCAAAGACACTTTCGTGCGCTTTATTGCTAACTGTTTTATGCAGGTACACCCAGACGCGTTTGCAGCTTGTTGATCGAATGGAGCGGTCAATCCATAGCCGCATGCTCACACAACACATTCATATGGAAAGAAATCATGATTGGTGCATCAATGACTCTGATATTCTAACTCCATGCTTCTCGCTACGCTGCGCCAATATCATGAATCAACGAATGCTTCCGCTACTCTGAGAGAAGATATCATGATCCGAATGTGAGCATGTCGGTCCTAAAGTCACAACATCACATAATACCAACACCACAATGGATGTATCGAGATTTTCTATTAGCTGATGATCTCAAAAGCTGGCTCAACATTATTATCACGTGGATCAGGAAAAGACCTCCACTTGGATTAACCAAACATGCAATGAGTGGAATCAATGACTACGAGCTTCCGAGCAAAGTACTACATCAAGAATGCAAGATCAATTGTTAATGTAATATCTGATTGTATTCAATGTCATTTTAGTATATGTTTGAGGTGACCTCCCTTAGGGGAGATTGTTAGGAATTAGAAATTCCAGTATTAAAGAGTCGGTCACCTCAAGTATATGTAATTGTTAGAAAGCTCGTAAGTCAGTACTTTTTTATGTTAAGTAGTATTTAGTTAAGTAACACCGTGGAGGACGGACGGTCTTTACCCACTGTATGCCTGATCCACAGACCGTTGTGTGGCGTTTTATGTAAGACTATAAATACTCTCTACCTCCCAAGGTAGAGAGTTGGAGCTCATAATAATATTTTCTTTCTCTCACTAAGTTCCCTAAACCTCTAACTTTCTCTCTCTCTAGAATTCCTTTATACCTACTTTGTGTTATGGTTTGATGTGTATGTGAAATCCAATATCCTTCATTATACGTTTATATAAGTTGTTTTGATGCGCTTTTATACGTTTTCATCCGTTTTTTTACTGTTTTTGCACGTTTTTATACGTTTTGTCCGTTTTTTATATGTTTTTATAAGTTTTGGTACGTTATTATACGCTTTTATACGTTTTTATCCGTTTTCGACCATTTTCGCCCGCTTTAATAAGTTTTTATACATTTTCGTCCATTTTATAAGTTTGCATATGTTTTTATACGTTTCCATCCGTTTCGTCCGTTTTTGTACGTTTTCATCCGTTTTTATACCTTTTCGTCCGTTTTTGTACGTTTTTATCACGTTATCATCCGGTTTATACGTTTTTATCCGTTTTTAACCGTTTACATCTGTTTTCATTCATTTTGTATGTTTTTGTACGTTTTCGTCCGCTTTAATCCATTTTCGCCCGTTTCATTGGTTTTCGTATGCTTTCGTCCGTTTTCTGCGTTGTTGTCTGTTTTCATCTATTTACATCTGTGTTCGCCTTTTTTTTGCGTTTTTTAACGTTTTATACGTTTTTGTAAGTTTTAATACGGTTTATCTCTGTTTATGCATTTTGTACATATATATACGTTTTTTGACGTTTTATATGTTTTTGTACATTTTCAATTATTTTATCCGCCCAAAACGTAAAAACGTATAAAACATACAAGAATGTACAAAAACGTACACAAAAATACAAAAATGGACAAAAAAGAAAGAAAACAGATGAAAACGTATAAAAACATACAAAAGCGTACAACAACGTAAAAAAACGGATATAAACGGATGAAAACGTAAAAAAATGTATAAAATGTAAAAAAACGTATAAACATACACAAATGTAAAAAAAGTCAAAAACATATAAAATTGGTCAAAAACGGATGAAAACGTACAAAAGCGTACTAAAACGTACAAAACGGATAAAAACGGATGAAACCAGACGAGAACGATGAAATATAAACGGTTGAAACTATAAGAATGGATAAACGAATGAAAACGACTAAAACGTACAAAACGGATGAAAACGTATTAAGAAATCTAAAAGCGTATAAAGACGGACGAAAACGTATTAAAACATATAAAAATGGACAAAAACGGATGAAAATGGTCAAAACATATAAAAGCGGTAAAAAACGGATGAAAACATATAAAAACATAGAAAAGCGTACACAAACGTACAAAACGGATGAAACCGGACGAGCACGGATGAAAAAGTATAAAAACGTGTAAAAACATATAAAAACGGATGAAAACGTATAAACACAGTTAAAAACAAATGAAAACGTATAAAAACGAAAAAAATGGATGAAAACGTATCAAACAGTACAAAAGCGTATAAAAACGTACGAAAACGTATAAAGATTTTATATGGAAAAAAAATGATTATAAAAAGAAAATTGCTTGAAAAAAGCTTTATCTAAACATCTTTTCATTTTCTTAAAAAGGAAAAATATAAATCTAAACGGGTTTTTTAAAATTCTCAACTATTCTCTAGAGAAGAAAACCAATCCCTTATCTAGGAATTTAGAAACGGAAAAAAATATCCAAGTAAACGGCCCCTAAGTTTCACTAGTTTGACTATTCGGTTTGACTTTTAACCTAATACTTGTTGACTAGTCAAGCATATAAAGTCTTATAACACCTAATATATTGGTCAAACTAATTTTAGGTATTTGTAAATAAATATACCTTATCGGGTCTCTGGGTGTAGCAATTGTTGGACAACAGCTGTCATTGTGTAGAAATGTTGTAGTTTCTGCTTCATTCTTGTTGAGTTTAAAATCTGTTGTGCCACATAGTTGATAAAGAAAAATGTAGATTGTAAGTTCATGGTACTTTCAGGCTTAGGATGTTTTCTTATTTTCAGTAATAGACAAGTATAAAAGCGTTATGAGGATATGCAACAAAGAATAGTTGCAGTAATAAATGTATGATTTTGTTAGCTGTAGTTTCTGCTTGGTTCGGTTGCTATTAACATCAGATTGGGTCAAAACGAGTATCTTCAGTAGGGGTCAAAGAGGGTCAGACCACCACCCACAAACATAAAAAACAACTAATGCTTTAAACATAAAAACCAGACTACATTATTGAAATGCTGATCTACAGACTGAGATAAAACTACAAGATGTTTAATGCCTTTTAATATTTTTTAGTGGCCAATTGGTGTGCTCAACCTGTTTTCATTCCTGATGATTATTTTTAAGCTTCACCTATTTGATTAGTTTAGAAGGTTTGGTTGCGTAACAAATCATAATTGGGTACCTTTTTAAGTGGGTTTAAAGAAGGTCAGACCAACTCGCAAACAATATTTGTTTGGTTTTTCCTCTTAAATTTTCATAATAATTAATGTTTAATTACACTACT
The DNA here is from genome assembly GCA_910596185.1 of Chrysanthemum makinoi. NCBI lineage: Eukaryota > Viridiplantae > Streptophyta > Magnoliopsida > Asterales > Asteraceae > Chrysanthemum > Chrysanthemum makinoi. Next base: position 78,005,419 of record OU343216.1, on the reverse strand, counting down.
AGATGACTACCCGCGCAATGCGACGGTGTATAACAACATATAATTATACATGCGAACTTGTGGTTTTGGCGTGACCCTTAATGCAACATTTACGGGTTCAATTTGTAGTCATTGCGAGAAAAAAGTTTATGATTTATAAACAAAAAATGATAAAAGTTTGAGGATTGATGATTAAACAATATTTAAAAGTTTGAGGATTTTGGATTTTGTTATCATTTTTTAATTTTTCAAGTTTCAAGGTTTCACGTTTCAAGACTTCACGTTTCAAGATTTCAAGATTCAAGAAAAGTCATCCGCCCTTTATATATAGTAGAGATAGAGATTAAGCTGGACACGCTATTAAAATGAAACTATTATATTAGTTGTGATAAAACGATGCAGGAGGTTTAATTCATTTTTAGTATGCATTACGTGGCTGATTGGTCTGCTCACGCCGTTGTCATTCCAACTCTTTTCTTCTGAAAACTTGAGCCAATTGATCCGTTTACCTGTTAGGCATTGACTCAATTAGAAGTAGTACTAGTGGCATCTACATCATTAATTGAATTTTTATGGGACACAAATCTATTTCACTCTCTACCTTATGCCTATCTAATGCCAAACAAAATTAGTATTCAATGGATAATGATAACCTATAAGTCTTTTGTTCTTTTAACCGTTGCTCACTGTAGTACCAAATACTGATGATAACCTATAATATGGATGATTAGCTTTAAGTATTGCCGCAACACCACTGAGATGTGGGCATGACACTGAAGTATTAAATATCATGTTAAATGCGGAATTTGTGCCGGTGCTTCCAGTACATACCGATAAATATCATGTTACAGAATCCTGGGACTCACGGTATTGGGGTCTCTGGAAGAGAATGAAGTGACCGCCGGAGCTAAAGGTTCTCCAGTTATTGTTCTCAATGATTCTACTTGTGTACCTGTCGGGTTAATGTAAGCTTTAATCTTGAGTCATGCAGCAAAGCTAACATATGTTGAAGGGAGAACGTGTGCGTCTGCAGCTAGGCTGAATCCATCTGCTTCTCAGTTTATCTATATAATTGACACATAACTTGGTATTTGAGTTGTCATTAGTACATGCATAAACGTGTGGCGTCAGTGTTGGAGGGAAATCTTTTGGCTGAAATAAAGATTCACCATCAAATTCCATCTGGTTTCCAAGCTTTACAGTGGCTTTTAACTTTCTCTGAGTGGTGCTTGCTCCAACTGTTAGAACCAATTGTTAGTAACTTTCTACAGGTTGATGTTTCCAGGATCTTCATGATCGAAACAACATCGTGGTATCATTCAAACAAGAATCAAAAGAAAAGAAAACAATGAAGAGTTTTGTTGAACCCTCCAATAATATGATAATATAAATGAATGGGGTTGCTTTTGATTACAGAATCCTAATTTATATATACTGGATGAAACGACACGAATGAAAGGGTGTGTCGTTTCATAATAAGTATAACTGTTTATAACCCTAAAACTAAATAACGGTTAATTTTCCTAACTTGCAGGCTAATGGGTTTGGTGGCCCAAACCAGAATATTTTGCAGGCTTCATTCCTTTTGCTTTGCCGGCTTTGTTTTGGTGTCGAGACATTAAAGAGGTCCAACATGTCCTCCCTAATGTCGATGCCAAACCTTCTTGTTCCTTGATGTCTTCCTTCAATGTTTCTTTAATCTTGATGTCTTCTAGTCTTCTGACTATACCGGGCGCAATCAGTTGATCTTCATTTGATCATAATTGTCTTTTGGGCAGGTTCTTTAGCCCTCTGCTACTTAAAATCGTAGAAATCTTGTGAACATAAATTTTGTTCGATGTCACTTGATCTTTATTTGATCAAATTCTGTGACTCCTGGGCTGGTCCTTTAGCCCTTCTACGTAAATTTTAGTCTTGGTACCCTGGTAGTGCTATAATAGCACTCTGAAGAACATCTTCTTCTCGGTTAAAACCACCGTCACTTCTTCAATTGGCTTCCATGGTTGGTTTGATTCTTGAGTGATGATAGATACATGATTTTTTGTTGTTGCTTGATCCCCTTCGGCTCTGATGCCACTGTTAATAAGTTTCTACATGTTGATGTTTCCAGGATCTTCATGATCGAAACAACATCATGCATATCATTCAAACAAGAATCAAAAGAAAAATAAAACAATGAAGAGTTTTGTTGAACCCTCAAATAATCTGATAATATAAATGAATGGGGTTGCTTTTGATTACAAAATCCTAATCTATATATACTGGATGAAATGACATGAATGAAATGGTGTGTCGTTTCATATAAGTAAACTGTTTATAACCCTAAAAATAAATAACGGTTAATTTTCCTAACTTGCAAGCTTGTAACACCCCCAATTTCATGATACCACGGAATTCAAACTGGTGTTACCGACGGCACAAAAGTCATAATAATAGAAAACGATCTCTAAGGAGTCGTTAAAAAGGAGTATCATTCAAATTATTCAAATATATCAGAGTTTACAAAATAGTCCCAGTTGGTTCCATTGTTTACAAAATACATCAATATAAAGTCTTTTGATGTCTTTATTGAATGATAAATAATATATCCTTCTTGATCTAGTCCTTGTTCTTCGTGCCACTTCCGACATTATGGACCTGAAATACATGCTTAAACTGTCAACACAAAGGTTGAGTGAAATTCATAGAGTTTTTTGATGGTTGAACACATTATGTTGGTAGTGTGAGTTAATTTGACTCACACCAATGGTGAAAAAAAACAGTTATTATTGTTTGGACGCTGCCTCTAGTATATGATACTTGAGCCCGCTTTTGTTTGATACGGCTGCCTCAAGTATGTGATACTTGAGCCCGCTTTTGTTTGATACGGCTGCCTCAAGTATTTGATACTTGAGCCCGCTTTTGTTTGTGTTGGGAATAAAGCTAACAGTTACCACTGATAGGCGTGTGGAAGACACTGCTGAAGAATGCATTAGCAGTGGAAACACATTACCACTGCTAGTGTATATATTACCACTGCTATTAGGATAATTGTTATGTATCCGTGTATTGATAAGTATAGAAAAGATCTTGTGTATATTCTATATTGTTAGTATTATACTTATCTTGTAAAGGACTCCTTGTGCTATAAAAGGAGATCCTAGGTCATTGTTTAAGGAACGAAAAACTCACGTATGCTTCAAGGTGTAACCCTAGTGATAAACAAGATCACTCGTATTATTCTTAATAATATTGGAGCTTTGTGTTACATTGTTCTCACTTACAATACATCATACAATCCATATTCTGAGTATTACTAAGTATATTCCGCGTACTTATAAATATAAATCAAAGTATCCTAAACAGGTGTGTGTTTAGATCCATCAAGTGGTATCATAGCTTTGGTTCTAATACTTTGATTCAGAAGATCCAAGGAATAAGCTTAACCAACTCACTCAAATCAATGGAGATGGAAAACAACCAGTCCAACTCTGCTCCAAGGCTTACTAAGCTCAAACTTAATGAGTTTGAGATGTGGTGGATAATGATTGAGCAATACTTCCTCATACAAGAATATGCTCTATGGGAGATCATCTTAACTGGTGATTCCTTCAAGTCTCAAAAGAAGACTGAGAAAGTTGGTGACACAGAAGTTGTAACCGTTTCTGTACCTGAGACTAATGATGAAAGAGCAAAGAAGAAGAATGACCTGAAGGCCAGAAGTTTGTTACTAATGACACTTCCTAAAGACCAGATCATTGCTTTCAGCAAGTTCAAGACAGCAAAAGAACTTTTTGAAGAGATCTGCTCAGTGTTTGGTGGCAGTGATGCTACTAAGAAGACTCAAAAGACATTGTTGTAGCAAAGTTATGAACATTCTCTGCTTCACTAATGAATCACTTGACAGCATCTTCACCAAACTCCAGAAGATTGTCACACAATTGACTGTGTTTGGAATTGAGGTAGATAAGGAAGACCTCAATCTGAAGTTTCTAAGAAGTTTGCCTGCTGAGTTTCACACTAATGTTACAGTCTGGGAAAATAAACCAGAGATTGAAACTATGAAGCTCAATGATCTTTACAACAACTTCAAACTCATTGAACAAAGATTGAAGAAGGCAGGAAAACTTGGTACAAGCTCTAGCAGCTTGGCATTGTTGTCAACCTCTGTTGACAGTGATGATTATGAAGATGACAATGATGATGATTTTGCCACTGCTGTTTCACAGTTTTCCACTGGTAATGCTAGTGTTACCACTGCAGGTTCAAAGAAGAAGGTTGCTGGTATTGGAGATCCTACCTTTTATGCTTTCATCTCCACTCAAGTTAATGGCTCTATATTAACTCATGAAGACATAGAGAAAATTGATGATGATGACTTAGAGGAGATGGACATAAAGTGGCAAATAGCTCTTCTTAGCATGAGGGCTAGGAAATTCTACAAGAAGACTGGCAATCCAATACACATCAATGGTAATGAAACTGCAGGGTTCGATAAAAAGAAAGTAGAGTGTTTCAACTGTCACAAGTTGGGGCATTTTGCTAGAGAATGAAGAAGACCAAGGAACCAGGATAAAAGGTTTACTTGGTAGAAGCAAAAGAAAGAACCAATTGTGGAAGAACCAAAGGCAATGCTGGCAATTGATGGTGTGAGCTATGATTGGAGTTTCATGGCTGATGAGGAACAACCTTCAGATGCTGCTTTTGTGTCTACATAACATGCTCTCATGGCTTTCTCTGACTCTGAGGTACAAAACTTTGAAAGTTGTTCTAAAACATGTAAGGCTTCTAGAGAATGTGAAAGGCTTAATGAAGAATATGATAATCAAAGAACAGAGTTGTTTGCTGCTAATTATACTGTGTCAAACCTTAGAAGAGGCATATCTGTATTAGAGAAACAACTAGAGCATTATAGAGAAAATGAGTCAAAATATAATGATGATATGATTATTCTTAGAAGAGAGATAGATCATAAGACAGCCTGATGAGGCACTAAAAGAAGAGCTTGAAAGACTTAAAAAGATAAATGAGAATGTCAATTTAACTATTGACACATGTTATTATCAGTCTAAGTCAATTGATAAAATTTGGAATGCTCAAATTACTAGTAAAGTTAAGTCTGGTATGGGATACAATACTGCTCCTCCACCACTAAGGGGTGTTCCATCACCTCCTGGCATAGATTTAGCTCATACAGGTCTAGAAGAATTTCAGGATCTGAATCTTGAATATGGTCCTCCCAAATTTGTAAAAAGTGAGAAGAGGTTAAGCATGAATCTGATGTTTCTGAAAGTGCTAGTGACTCATCTGTTGTAGATGAGAATGCTAAAAATAATATAGAGGCTTCTATCCCAAAGTTGTAATATATTATAGAGAACCTAGAAACAGCTAATAACCTAGATCAACTGTAAGGTATGCTGAGATGTATAGGAACAAGTCATCAGCTCCTAGGGGTAACCGGAGCAGTTGGAATCATGTTAAATCTCAACAACTAGGTAGTGAGTTTGTGATGAATAATAAAGCATGTCATATCTGTGGTAGTTTTATCATTTTACATGCTAATTGTGACTATCATGTTGGGAAGAAGGGAAGTTTATGGAATAAAAGGGTGGAGTCAAACAGGTTTCAAAACAAAATACACCCTAATTCACATAGCAAAATGATCCCAAGAGCAGTTCAACTAAGAAGTGGTCTTAAAACTTTTGCCACTGTTAAAAACGTTAACACTGCTCACCTTAAATCACCTGTTACAAGTGCAAAATCCAAAACAACTTTTGCAAAATCTGCACAAACAGGGAAAAGGTCTTTTTCTAATAATAAAAGGGTTCAATATAACCAACAGTGGGTACCAAAATCCAAACCAGCAGTTACCACTGCTCAACCAAAAGTTCCCACTGCAAGGGTTGTAAACAAGACCAAGGGTAACATGGGAAATGCTGTGAAGGCCTCAGCACGTTGGGAATGGAAACCTAAAGGAATTACGTCAACAACCAATCCCAATGGTGTACCAATGACCTTTGATAGATTTAACTATATTGATACACGAGGCATATCCAAGTCAATCATGGCTTGGGTCTCCAAAGGAAACTAACTCCTTTCTTATATGTGCAGGAACATCCAAGGACAAAAAGATCAGATTAAGGCTAACAGTGGAACCATAATGCAAGCAGTGGTACAAGTTACTCTCAAAGTGGAAAAACTAACAGAGAAATTCCATTGCATAAGAAAAGGTTCATTACATCAAACAGAGAGTGCTTAAAACCAACATCAAAACACAAAAGATTAAAACCTAAAACAACCTACATCACCACATCCTACACTAGCTACTCCATTGGATTCTTGCCCTTGCCCCATAGTCATGCTTGTTCTTCTGTGCTCTCTTCCTCTTGTTTTCAAAGGTTGACTGCATTCTTGGACAAGCAAGACCAAGAACTTGTGGAGGAGGACTTGGTAGTATTGCAGGCTTCTCTGGGATGGATATCTGCTTCATGTTGGAGAGAGCTGCTCCCAATGCTTTTGTCAGAGCCCTTGGCAACTCCTTGGACAAGGAGTAGGTCTCATCATCATCATCATCTGATGAACTGGAATAGAACTCAAGAGAAGGTGCAGGTTTAGCAACTGGTGCAGGATTGGCAGTCTGCTTTGTTGGCTTCTTGGAAGAAGTGCTTGTAGCCCAAGGTGGAAAGTAACCTGCCCACCCTGATGCCTATGAAGATGACTCAGAAGCCATCACAATTTCTGTATAAGAATCAGAAGAGATGTCAATGATATTGGAAGGATTGCTCATGGTGATGTTTAGGGATTTTGTGAGTTAGAATGTGTTTTGGTAAAGACTATGATGTGCCGAGCCCCTTTATATAGGCAAAGTCGATCATAAGGGTTCATTAAAGGATATATTTATTTTTCCTATTTTGGTAGGTTGAAGAGTAAATATAGATATTATCAGATTGACTTTGGGTAGATATTTTTAGATAATGGCTTGGTTAAAAGTAACTTTGCTTAAAACAAGTTGGTTATGCACATTCTTTGTATTATACTAACACTTGCAGGTACATAACCAATCTTTGCTGAGAGTTGATCATAAAAGGTGTGTAACTGAGACACACAACAAATGGTTTTTGATTCACCATGTCTAATCCACATAAGAATCAACTAGTCAAGAGCAAACGGCTACTGGTAAAGACTTAACAAATCCGTTTATGGTTGATAGTTTACCAAAAACTATATGGTTATCAACTCACCATATTCTTTATGATTAAGAGTTGGCTAGTCCATAGCAAAATCGCTCATGGTAAAGACATCTCAAATCCGTTGATAACTGATAGTTTGCTAAAAACTATGATAAGAGCAGTCAAATCTTTCATATGTTTTATTTACCACTGCTCTTGAAAATTTTTGTGAAAAATTACCACTGCTAATTCACAGTTTCCACTGACAGTGTTATTTTTACCATTGATGATCTAGCCGTTACAACTGTTGTGTCAGTAACAAATTTTTACTAGCCGCTGAGAGAACTTGCTTTCCATATATATAGGGTAAAATTTTTAGAAGATTATCTACTTTCCTAATTGCAATTTATCCTCTTAAGATAAATCTTTTTCTTAGATAATCTTTCTTGCGCAAAACTCTAAAACCCTTACAGTATATATCTTTTCTCTCAATTGGCAAGTTCTTCATACAATTCATACTAACACAACATATTTTTCATCAAAAGATACTATGGCACCTATCACTTTTGCAGATGAGCACAACCAAGTGGCCTATTTGGAAAAGTCAAACGACAAGAGTGGCCCTGTTTTTCATCAGATTGTGGATTTTCTAAACACTACTCATATAAGGTATGCTTTATTAGTCAATCCCAAATCTATATTTCTCAAATCAACGTTTTGGAACTCTGTTCAGTCCAAACCATTGAAACTAAGATACACATAAACAGTGGATGCTCTTAGAGCCACTGTGGATGGGGTAACTATTGATGTTACTGAGTCACCTCGAGAGAATTCTCCAATTGGATGATCTCAATGGTATCATCACATTACCCATGCCAGAAATTCATGAACATCTTGCATCCATGGGGTATGATACCACTGACTAAAAGGCTACTTTCAAAAAGAGTGGTTCTGTCCTCATTGAGATTTTTAATACATACTCTTCTACATTGCCTAAGTCCTAAGAAAACTTCTTATGACAATTCGTTCAACAATGGCTTACCCTTGGTTTGTCTAGCCACTGATAGGTTTTTATTGGTCTAAATATATTTTTACAAGTATGCAAGGCAATGTAAAGTGTTCAACAAATTTTTTGATGTATCCAAGGTTTGTGCAAGCAGTGTAAATGAATTTCAACTGCACCCCATACAAGATTTTATAAAATCCGTTCCTTAAGCCTAAAGTTTTTCAAAACATGGATAAGGATGGCAATAGGGTTGTTAAACCTCTTTTTCCTCAAATGCTTGCAAAGATTTCACAGGTACAGGGTGAAGATGCAACAATCCCAGTTGTATCCTAACACACACCCACAATCACAGTTCCAAATATTAATTACACTCCACCAGTTTCTCACACCTATGAGAGGAGGCAAAAACAGCCAACTCCTCCCATTATAACACAACATGTCCTTGATCCTTTTTTGTTTAGGAACAAGCAGTGGTGTTCAGCTTCACCTAGTCCAACTAGGGATAATCGAGCCAATGCCCTATGATTCACCTCTCCCAACAGTCACACAGTGGAAGTGTTGAGGCAGGGCAACCTATGGAATTGATGGAACTTTGTACCAAACTAGCTAAGCAGGTTGAATCTTTGAAGAAAGACTTGGCACAAGTAAAGGAGCACCATGCCAAGGATTTTCACAATTGAAAAAAGATCAGAATTTGAAGAAAGAGTTGCAAGTTGAAAAAGAAAAGAGACTGCAAAGATTGTGATATCATCTCCATCCTCACCTCATGATGGTGACTCAGAAGCTTTCAGTGAAGATTTTGGGAATTCTCCCAAACAGGGGAGGAAAACTGATGCTGAAACCAAGGGAGGAAGATTGTTTGGAGATGAAGGTGATGTTAATTTTGGAGTACTAAGAAGCTGATACCATGAAGTTCCTCACACAACTAGAGCAGAAATGTCCATTGCAACAACCACTGATACCATTCCTACTTAAGCAAGTTTCACTCTGTCAAACTATTACCACTGCAGAGGAGAATCAAGAAGAAAAAGAGGAGAAAGTAAACAGTTTGTGCAGAGTGAAGAGCAACAAAGAAGGAAGGTTTCAAAGAAAGAACAAGCTCAAATTGCTCATGATGCAGAAGTTGCTAGAGCTCACTGCAAACAAAATGCAAATAAGAAAGGCTGGATGAGATGAGATTGCAGACTTCATGGAGGCTAAAAGGCTGGACAGGATGGAAACCACTGATCCAATGGATGAAAATCTAGTTTCCACTGTTCCACCTACAATTTTCAGAGAAAAGACTCCAGAGTTTACTTATGAACCTACAGAACAAGAAATTGATTTCTTGATTGCTAATGATCCAGTAGTCAAGAAGAAGGCAATTGACCTTGTTGCAGATAAGTCTTTAACTGAAGAACAAAGAACTGCACAGTTAAAGGATTTCATTCAAATGAAGAATAATCAAGCACTTCAAGATGCAATTGGTTCAGTCAGAAAGGGTCAAAAGAAACCAAGACAACCAACCAACGCACAAGTTATCTCAATGATGAAAGATTATTGTTGCAATGTTGGTGGCTGGAAAAAGCATTAGTTCAAAGGGATGACTGATGATAAGGTTGAAGGTATCTACTACAAAGTTAAAAGGCAAGATCAAGACTTTATTCCTATGAACTCTGAAGAGAAGAAGATATCGTCATCTGAAGAGGAAAGCCAAGATAGTGAATCCATCAAAGACACACACAAGAAAACAAGTTACTTAAGAACAAGAAGTTCAAACTGAGAAATTCACGAAGAACAGATAACTGTATGATCCTGATTGAGAAGAAGATTTTATCCTGACCCCGCAATCAGACATCCTATTGTTGATTGGGAAGTTACACTGATAGCAATCTTCTCCAACATGGAAGATTACAAGGCTAGGTGGTGAAACTTCATCATTCATTTATTTTGAAGAACTTATCAAGCATTGACATATATATCTTGATACATTATGGAGAATTAGTTCAAAAAGGTTTGCTGCGAAAATCTTAGAGATATGAGGAAATGCAAGTTATGGGTTAATCTAAGAAGGCTCTATGACCAGATTCTAATGATGATTTCTGGAAGTGTGCATGTTCATGTCCTAGTACTAAATGGACTTACTATGATTCATGTGAATTCATCATGTTCTACAAAGGATGGAGTGATGCATTTATGTTTGCTGGAAGATACCCACTCAAGCTGGAACTCTCACTGTGATGTTGTGTACAGTAAGATTTCATGAAGATAATGAGGTCAGGCTTTGCTACATAGGATTCAAGATCAATGTTCAAGAGCTATTCATGATTTAAAGAGAAAATGAAGTGTTTGAAAGAATTCCCAAATCCTTAGAGATGATGCAATTGAAAGAAACTTATTGATTTGCAGAGAATCATAGTTTAGGGAGGATTGTTGAATAAGCTAACATTACCATGATAGGCGTGTGGAAGACACTGCTGAAGAATTCTTAGCGTGGAAACACATTACTATGCTAGTATATATATTACCCTGCTATTAGGATAATTGTTTATGTATCCGTGTATGGATAAGTAGAAAAGATCTTGTGTATATTCTATATTGTTAGTATTATACTTCTCGGTAAAGGACTCATTGTGCTATAAAAGGAGATCCTAGTCATTGTTTAAGGACGAAAATTCATGTATGCTTCAAGGTGTAACCCTAGTGATAAACAAGATCACTCGTATTATTCTTAATAATATTGCAGTTTTGTGTTACATTGTTTCCACTTCAATAATCATACAATCCATATTCTGAGTATTACTAAGTATATTCCGCGTACTTATTAATATAAATCAAAGTATCACTAACACAAGGTGTGTGTTTAGATCCATCAGTTTGTCACCAAGCTCATGCAACCAAGGTGTTAACGTGTTCCAATATTAATTGGAGAAATTGTTGGTACCAGCCCTAATAGGTAAAATTGCCGTTTTTTACTAATTTACTCAAATATAGTTCTTTGTTTGCCTACCCGGTCACACAATGGATTCGTCAATCCCATAGATCTATTCAATATTCGTGCTCACTCTCTCCAGTGATCAATGGTTCATGATTTAGGGACTTATGTTTAGCAAATGATGGTTACTTAGTGACAATATGACAATTAGATAAACATACAGTTTGAAAGCTTGTGTTCGACTAAAATAAAGCATGTATCTCCTCCAGGGTTTGTAAAACAATTAAGTAATAAAAGTGGGCCTATGAACTCACCTTAGAGTAAATGATATCAAATGTATAATGAGAATTATGATATGTCGTGGGAACTTCTACGAGCAACCTGAATGGGTGTTGCGACTTAGGTTTGAAATAATGATGCGAAATAACAAGCCTATATACGTCTTTATATTGATCATGATGTAGTACCTGGTTTTGTGTATGTAGTTTTATGAAATGGTCTAGTTGTGAAAACTGTTTAGTTTATATAATCGTACACCTTTCGGGCCATCACAATTAGAGGTCATGTAGTAAACGTTCGGGAGCTAGGACACTTTAATTTCGGAATCCAGCAACTCGTCGATCCGTTTAACCAAATGAAACCCCTCACATGAAGCTCCCTAGTATTGTAGCACTTAGTAGATAATACATATATTTTGTTTATATATCATAATTGTCATATGGTTCCACGGTTTTGTAAATAGGTTTAGTTGTTTTTCCGTATTCGATTCTTGCCGTTTTCAAAGTAAATGAAAGTTGTGAAATCTTTAGTCTTTTGGTTATTTGGAAATATAATGGCAGTTTATAAGTTCACGTCATTTCATAAATATGATCATTTGATAATGTAAGTATATAAAGTTATGTCTTTTGGTTTGTGTTGGTGTTGATTTGCCAAGGTTTAACACCTTAGTTAACGTTCCTTGGGTAAATAAGCCTTGAGGCTTTAGCCATGGACTTGCCCGTGGCTTTGGTCTTGAGACTCAGCCGACCTTAGCTGTGGCTATGTCTGGCTTATGGCCTTAGCCTCTTGTTTTCTTTAGTTGTGACAAAAGTATAGTCCGTGAGACTATATATAGGCATTTTAGTTTTTGAATGTTATGGCCTATTTAAGCTTTTCAGGGCCTGCCTTCTTATCCAAAAATTGAGGAAACGTCGTTCCAGACAACTTTCATGTTTTAACTTTTTGATGATTCGGACAATAAGTGCCACTTTCAAAACGGATAGCTGCTTAACAGCTTGTGTTAGGCAGTTTCGGTGTTTTGGTTTCGCTAACTTCTTTTGGCCGTATCTTTTGACTCGTTTGTCTGTTTCAGGTGATTCAAGTTGCTATGTTTACCTTTTTATCTTGTCTACAATAGTATATAAGTTAGAAAGTCCATATGTGACTGGTTTTAATGGTCTCTGTTAATACAAATAAGCCGTAAAAACGTTTATTTATATTTTACGATCTTCTAATGTTTTGTCGATAACAAACGTAAAATCATTTTAATGAAACAAATAAAATACGTAAATGGTTTGAACTAATAGTTTTTAACATATTCATATTTTCACATAAAACACTAAAACAAGTATAAGTGGTTTTATGATTTAGATATATATGTACAACAACTAGTGTTTACATATTGGGTTAGCATATACTTAACTAAGTATATACTAAAATGGGTAAAACAGTATATACTAATGGGTGAAACAAGTATATACTAAGGTAAACTAGCAAATGTATTGACCCATAACCCATGGTTTTATATATGCCACTTAACCAAGTTCATTGTATCCTTAAGGTACATTGTATCTAGAAAGAAAACCATGGATCAACCCATAACCCATGACCCATGACCCATACCCAATGTCTAGATACATTGAACCCTTGGTGAGAACTCAAGAGAATGTCTAGATACATTGAATCCTTCTTGAGCACTCAAGAGATACATTGTATCTAGCTAAAGACCCATGACCCATAACCAAAATACCCATGGGTAAAAGGGAGCGTTCCACGGATCCCTGGCTTTGTGCTAGCCGGATCCCTTGTGGGTGGGATCCATGGGATCCGGGGAACAGTAGAGAATTTCCTCTATAAATAGAGAGCCATTTCTTCCTTTCTACTCATCACTTTACACACATACTTCCCCCAAGTATTCTAACCCTCTAACCTCATATCTAAGTGATCTATGTAGTTTGTCTTTTGTTTTTGTGTGATCTTCTAGGTTCCTCTTAAAGGCAAAATCACCACCTTTGAAGTCGAGCAAGCTCAAGTCCAAGAGTTGCCATGCTTCCTCATCATCAAGGCTACTGAAGTCTTCTTGTTGATGATTCTTTTCTTACTTCTAAGAAGTGTAGTGTTGAAGACATTAGTGAAAGATGTCTCAAGGGTCAAGACGAAGACATTAGTGAAAGGTGTCGATCGTCCATATTGTAGGCATTAGTGAAAGGTGCCTAGAAGGAAAGTTACAAGACATTAGTGAAAGGTGTTTTGAAGATCTAGTCACAAGACATTAGTGAAAGGTGTCTTGAAGATCTAGCTAAAGGCATTAGTGAAAGGTGCCTTAGATGTACAATCGATATGGTGTGTTTCGATGTACAAGATAGACTAGTACTAGATCCAAGGATGGTGATATCCTTGATGGTGTTGTAACAAGGAGTAGATCTCCTTGAGATTAGGTGTTGTGTTGTGAAAGGTAGTAGTTCCTCCTAGTATGGAACTAGGTGCTTAGCCTAGTACCTAATAAAGGGTAGGCGACGTTGTGATAGGATTAGTTCTCCTAAGGTGTGAAAGAACTCGGTGGTTAGCCTAGCACCGTATAAAGGGTAGGCGACATTGTGTTAGGTGTGGTTCGCCTTGGTGTGAAGAACTCGGTATTTAGCTTTGTACCGGAAAAAGGTTAAGCGACGTTGTGAAGGCTTCTCCGCCATAAGGAGTTGGTGTAGTGTTTACGAACTCTCGAGTAGGTGACTCGGGGAGTGGAGTAGGGCAAGGAAGGTGTCCTTGTAGCCGAACCACTATAAATACTTGTGTCGTGGTGATGTGCTTCTTACTCTTTATCTTTCATTACACGTTTATATATCTATCTATCAACGTCCAACATAAACAACCAAATAGATTGACATAAGTCGATCTAAATATTTAAAAGGAAGTTTTAAATTGGTAAAACTATTCAACCCCCCCTTCTAGTTTTCCACAATTGGCATCAGAGCTTCGTTACCAAGTTTTTTTTTTGTATATTGTACTTTGAAAACTTGATACGATCCGTGTATGTTTGAAAACTACAAAGAAGGGAATTTCTTAAAACAAAAAGTCATGTTTTTAGAAATCATCATATGTTGGATAGTGATAGATCATTCTAACATTTTCCTTTGAGAAGTCTTCATACTAGGATTTGGGTATCTTAGAAGATCATGAAGTATTTCGCGTCTATGGTTTCTAAAACCATAAAAAGGGAATATAGCAAAGGATTGGGGTATCTTAGAAGATCATGAAGTATTTCGCGTCTATGGTTTCTAAAACCATAAAAAGGGGATATAGCAAAGGTATGTTTTATTAGTTACATTTTTTTTCAAAAACGTGCTAAATTGCTTGTGGACAAAATGGTGATATATTCTTCTATCTTATAATAAGCATAATATGAAAAGTGTTTTAGTGACTTTTTTCTTTGAAGTTTTGTTGTTAGATATCTTGTTAATCAAGCTTGAATAAAGGTAAAAATGGGTAATATAACTTCACTAAAAAGTCTACAAAGACTAAACCTTTTCATCGGGTCAAAATGTACATTTTTGTAATTCTGTGTCAGATCCACGGATCCCTCATGTTACACTGGACGGATCCCTCAAGCAAGGGATCCGTGGTACAGAAGACATTTTTTGTCTGAATTTCAAAAATTCATAACTTTTTAACCGTAAGGAGTTAGAAGTCGTGCCACCTATCATTTTAAAGGTATTTGAGTCTACTTTCATTTAAAAATGATTTCATAAACTGATTCAAAACAATAATTTACAGAATCATTGATTTATAATAGAAAGTCATTTTTCGTCATAACTTTTGCACAAACTTTTGATCTAATTGGAGACAGATGTTTTCGCTTTTGAATAACAATGTGTCCTCTATTGAAATTAAGGTTTTGATCATATTTATAAATATAAAAGAAACTAATCAAGCTTGGTATACATGTTTATATTTAACACAAAGCGATGAAAAGAACTTTCGTATGCTATGCTAAATGATAAATTGTCTTCGTTGCATTACTTGATTATTTGCTTATCTCAAATAGTTTTTGTGCTTGTTTGATTGAATAGCATATGTGGTTTCCTTACCTTGCTATTCATTCTCTTATTTGTCGATTTAGTAATATTCTACTAATCAATGTGCTATTTGAAGGAGTGTTTGGGATAACATCTAGTTGTGTGAAAATGTTAGTTTAGATATTTAGATAAGTCATATAGGTTGAAAATGTTTAAAACATATAACACACTAAATGGATTTTTGATTGAGTTTGTCATATGTGCTTATATGATTTCCTTTGTTCTTGTATCATTTTCTAAAAACAACAAGAATGTACATCGGATCATAACCTACACTTGTGTTGATGATGTACTCTCCCATTTTCCTTTTCATGATCGCTCTCCAAGCTTCATAGTAGGATTGACAACTTGATTATTTCATCCGATATACTCAAGTAAATTATTTTGCAACGCAAATATAATTGTTCATATCCGAAAGTCCAAACTCAAAGCTTTCCAACAACATGTGTTGAACTAGCTCATCCAACCATTTTTTGTTGTTTACCATATGGACAACTTTTAAACTTATTTTTAACATGACGCCTTCGTCACCTTATTTGTCTCAAGTATAATATTAAACGAAGCAAAGTATCATCATTGTTACTCTTCGATAGGCCATTGTAGGATTATAAATTTTCCTAACTTGAGAATGAATACTGGAGAACTTATTGCACTAGAAACTCAATTTGACCTAACGGTTGAATTGCTTCCTTGATAGAAGTTGGGTATGTGGAATCACGCGTAAAAATGGTCGTGTTTAGCCGTAATTGAGCACCACTAGTAATAGTCTCATATTCATTCTCTCACTTGGAAAATTTATACTCCTATGTTTTCCTAAAGTAATTTTACAATGGAAATACTTTGCATTGTCTTAGGATTACTAATCAAACAAGTTGTAAAATAAAATTTTATTTTAGTTAATCATAACCACTTGCCTCATCAGCATTATCTTGCTTTGATCGAGAAGAGCTACATGACTTCATGGACGAAGTTCATTGTATGCTAATCACCATCCGTAATGACTATACATAGTTCATTGCTTCCGTTGGCCAAAACAACCCTATTGTCTTGAACACCATCATCTACTCTGCACGCCATTGTTAATACAAATGATTTACTAATCTAGATCGTAAATATATTTTGAGTTTCTTGAATAGTGCTTGTTAAGTTTGATAAACCTCTTTGTTATTTGTGAGCTCGATCTCATTTGATATCTTAGTGTTAGAACCTACTAAACTTGAAATATGATGCATTGTCAAAGTCATTGCATACCTTTTGTAAAGGTTCTGCTTAGCAGATAGACGGATCCCAAAATTTGTGCTTGACGGATCCCTACTCTTAGGGAACCGTGGGATCCGCCAAACAGAAAATGCAATTGCAATCATTGTATTTCAATCATGTCCTTAGAACACCTCACACTAAGCTAAACATAGTGTCTTAAGGCAAATTAAGTCCTTATCAAGTTAAGTAGATCCTTTCCTACTCAACTCACCTAGATCACACTCTAAGACGCTTGTAGATCTATCATTTTCACTTTAATCCATTACTCTTCCGCTCTCTATGATCACTCATCATTCTCACATGATCCCTCACATCTAGCTTTAGAAATCTTTCGATTATGGCAAAATTGATCATAAATCATCCTTACCTCAAAATTGATCAAAGTTGATCAAATTCTAGTTTTCCCATCTCAAAGCCTCTAGGATATTTTCCAAAACACTATCCTAAGACACAACCTGATCTCTAGGATCATTTAGCTTCAATTGACACTCTAAATCTTTAGTGTCATCCTTGCTCATCCATTGGTACTCTTGAAAGTTCCAAATCCTTCCATAAATAACAATCATTAGCTACATCACTCATTACCTTCAAGTACTCAAGCACCCCTTCATTTAAAACACTTAGGAGGACTGAAACACTCAAGATGATATAGGTCTTAGATCTTAGAAACATCATTTCCACTCTTTAATAACTGCTGAAAGCCGGATCCCTAGGATTAGCCTAGACGGATCCCTCTGAGGAAGGATCCGTGGGATCCGGATGACAGTTTATGTCTAACATTGCTAAAACAATCATTTCAACTCATCTTTCTAACTCAAACACTCCATCTCATCTTAAATGAGTTCCTAGATCAGTGAAACTCTGAACTTCAACCTTGTGCATGCTAATCATCACATTCCAAATGATATTAGAGACTTAAGTCTTGAATGCACTTGCTAAATCCTTCCCTTTATAAGTCATCTTCCTAGAATCCCTTAGTCATCAAACACAACATAATTCTCAGCATTTAGAAACCTTTTCCTTAGTCATTTCATCATGAGGAAAGCTCCTAGTGCTAACTCATCCAACCAAGAACCACCCAAGAAACTTGCTCGTGTTGTACACGAAATTTCCTCAACCGAATCATATCCGGTTAAACCCACAAATGGTAGGGCTTCCCATCCACCGAATCATCATCCGTAAGAGATAATAGTGCTAGAATCTTACCTCAACAAACCCAATCAAAAATTGCCAAGAGAACCGCAATAATTAGCATTAAACCTCTTAGGTTAGAAAAGGGATCATCGAGCTCTAAACCAAATGTACCTAGTTCTAGCAAAACGTCTAAACCTTCATTCCTAGAGCATGGACTACACTCCTTTACCGAGCCTCTCTCTATTCATTAGAGCATTCACCACCGAGAACTTCTCATTCACCAACCTTCTCGTTAAAATAGGAACCACCTACATCACCAACTAGTCCATCATTGGAAACAAGGAACCACTAAGGACTTGATCATATGGAGGAATTTCCATTACCACCACTCTCATTCCTAGTAGAACCTCATCCTAAATTACTCAATGTACCTCCACCATCATTTGTAGAACCTCTTCAAAACATCTTGTTCCTAATCAAGACAATAATTGCTCTAATTGTCTAATCACCCAAGGACTTGTTCAAGAAGTACGAAATGAGTTGCATTTCATGTTTAATTATCTTCTTGAAAGATTGGACCAAATCAACAAGTCTACTCATCCCTAGACTTAAGCACATTGTTGCTTCTTAAGCTTTGGTCACTTATTAGTATTAGTAGAATATGGCTAAATCATTCTCTTAGTTTTTAGAGATTTGTTGATCATCTCTTATGTTTTATTGAATGATAGTTTACTTGCCATATTGCATTGAGTATATGTTTGTTGGTTGAATACATATCTCATTTTGATGTTAACATTACTTGTTACATCACCATTGCTGAATTTAATCATCAGCTATACGGATCCCTCAAAATTGCCTAGACGGATCCCTACTAGGAGGGAACCGTGGGATCCGTGAGACAGAAAACTATTTTTCTACTAACTTGGATCACATATGCAGGAAATTGTGCATTATACTTGTTTTCTAACCTTTGTTTTGTAGTTATTCAATCTACATTTGAAGCCTTTTGACACCCTAAAGCTAGGGGGAGCTTTGTGTCAAAACAATACATTGCAAATTACTTGCAATATTAGGATTACATTTCTCGACATCCCTTTGCTAAATTGCAATCATCAAGGGGAGCACATTCGTCACTTAGACGAAATCTTTTGCAAACTTAGTTGCAAACAAACTAGATTAGTATTACTTTCTTGACGCCCTTACCTAGGGATGGACTCGTCAAGGGGGAGTAAAGACGAGATCCTTTCCCGTTACTTGCTCTCTACCTCTTTTTATTTCTTTCACATGTTTTTCTTAAAAACAACGTGTTGCTTTCTTTCAAGGCTCTTTTTGTTTCGACAAAAAGGGGGAGAAGAATGTAAAAACTACAAATTCAAACTTTTACGAATTTTAGCTTTTCCTTAGAATAATTTTATGTTTTGTCATCAACAAAAAGGGGAGATTGTTAATACAAATAAGCCGTAAAAACGTTTATTTATATTTTACGATCTTCTAATGTTTTGTCGATAACAAACGTAAAATCATTTTAACGAAACAAATAAAATACGTAAATGGTTTGAACTAATAGTTTCTAACATATTCACATTTTCACATAAAACACTAAAACAAGTATAAGTGATTTTATGATTTAATATTACATATGTACAACAACTAGTGTTTACATATTTGGGTAAAATATACACATAACTAGTATGTAGTATATAAAAATGGGTAAAAACAAATAAGATAAATGGGTAGAAACTTAAGTATCATAACCCATTGGGCAAATACATTGAATGTTGGGTACAACCCAAAGCCCATGTTTTATCCATTGAGCTTGACCCATAACCAAGTTCATTGCATCCTTGACATCATGCTTATATCTAGAAATATAACCATGGATACCCATATCCATAACCCATGGTACCCATGACCCATACCCAATGTCTAGATACATTGAACCCTTGGTGAGCACTCAAGAGAATGTCTAGATACATTGAACCCTTGGTGAGCACTTAAGAGATACATTGTATCTAGCCAAAGATCCATGGATCAACCCATGACTCATGACCCATAACCAAAATACCCATGGGTAAAGGGGAGCGTCCCACGGATCCCTAGCTTTACGCTAGCCGGATCCCTTGTGGGAGGGATCCGGGGAACAGTAGAGAATTTTCTCTATAAATAGAGAGCCGTTTCTTCCTTTCTACTCATCACTTTACACACATACTTCCCCAAGTATTCTAACCCTCTAACCTCAGA
>OU343216.1:77905069-77976612 GCA_910596185.1 Chrysanthemum makinoi | reverse complement strand
TTGTAGTTGTTAAAAATCTTATTTTAACAGTTTTAAGTGCATAATGGTCATTTCTTAGTTTCTTATTGTTGGTGCTGTTGTTTCATGTTTATTTAGTCTTATTTAATGATTATATAAGGTCTGCAATCAGTTTCATGGTTTAAATCTGTGTTTTGCTCTGAAAATCACCAAATCAGGCTTATAAAGGTTTGTTTGGTTTAACTTGTTCAACTGTGATAGAGGTTGTTACATTCTTTGTTCTTGGTTGTTATCAGTCACATTAGTCTAATATATCTCAGTTCACCCAAGAAAACGGTTGTCGGTTGTTAAAAGTCAAAATAATCTTTGATCCTATCTTGTGTACTAACTGTTGGATTTTAATGATTCATGGTCATGATTTTGTGTTCATAAGTTGTTAAAATTACTCAAATCAGTCTTAGTTCACCTTATTACAACATATTAAGTGAGTAGGATCAGTTCAAAGTTCACTTAAGTCAAACTTAGTGAGTTTTTATAAAAGTCAAAATCTTCATTTGGTCGTTTTTGATTAAAACATATATTTTTAGTGTGTGTTTAATATTAAGATTTAGGAGATAAGCTCTTGGAATATCAAAGTTTAGTTGCTAAACTTAATTAGAAAAATACTAGTTCACTTTTAAGCAGCTTGCTTAGTGCTTATTTACTAACTTCTTTTGAGTACATGTTCTGAAATTGTGTCCTATGCACGGTTTACAAGCTCAATCATAAGCTCACACAGAGCTTATTTGTTGGTCAAATCCTGTGATTCTTGGTTCTTTGAGTAGCTGACCAAGCCATCTTGAAGTTCCAAGCTTAAGTTTTTACTTTGAAGCTTGTTTGGTAGGGCTGCAATAAGCCTCAACCTTGTCCCATTTCTGTGTTGATCATAAGTGCTTATTATCTTTTTAGTAGCTTATCAGTATGCTTGTTTGTGTCTTTTAGCTTAATTTGAGTAGTACTAGCTTATTTACATCTTATTTGAGCTTTTGTTTTGACTTGTGAGCTTGTTTGAGCTTATTTCTCCAAAATAAGCTCATAAGCAAATCTGTTAAGCTCATAAGCTTAGCAAATAGCTTATTTTTTATTTGTAAAATTTTTGTGTTCATTAAAGTTTCTTATAATCAGTAGTTAAGTAGTTTTGAAAAGGAAATCGAGAAAAACATCAATTTAAATATAGTGATAGCGTTTATTTAATAGTTTTTAGCTTTTTGATTTTTCTTTTCATATTATTATTAAGAAAATCTTGTTTTGATATTTTTCTTAGTTTTATGTCACCTTAAGTTATTTTTAGAAAAAGTTTCATAATTTTCCTAATCTGTTTAAGTATTTATTATAATTTTAAATAATTAAAAGTATTAAATAATTAGTAATAAATAATTAAAAAGCATAAAAAATATCTTTTCAGTTTTAAAATTAGTTTTATCATATTTTAGATTTTTCTAAGTTATAATTTTATTTTTCCAGGTTTATTTTATATTTTCTAGTATTTAAGTGTATTTTAAATAGTGATTAATTAGTAATAAATATATAAAAAGTGTAAAAATATATTTTTAGTTTTAAAATAAGTTTTATAATATTTTAGATTTTTCTAAGTCTTAATTTTATTTTTCTAGCCTTATTTCATATTTTCTTTTATTTTAGAGAATTATTAAATAGTTTAAAATAGTTTTTAATTAATAATAATTAAATAAATAGTTATAAAAATAATTTTCTTTTTCTAATAATTTTATTTTATTTTTAGGATTCTAAAATGTCATTTTCATATTTTTAGGTCTTTTATTTCTTTGATCTCATTTTTAATTTAGTGCGTTTACGTAGTTTTTGCATGCGTATTTCTGACTGTTGTTCGATTGTTGTGCTTTCCAATTACGTGTCCAAATACATTCCAATCAATCAGTAGTGTAGTTATCAATCAAATCCTTACGATCACTATCCTTAGTGATCATTCTATCATCGATCAAGTTTACACACCATTGAGTCTCAGGTGGGACTTAACGACCGAGGAATTCACTATATTCCTCGATCTTCATTGTATTGGTTTTAGCGGTTTTAAGTTTATTACGGTTAGCCATTCACAAGTGGCTAGCTTGTGTGATATAACTTGATTGTTTTCAGCACCAATCAAATTTTGGCATTGGCGGGGAGGCTTTAGCGTGTGTTAAACCTTTTCGAGACCCATTCTTGCACATATACCACATTTTGTAAAAGTTTTTTTGTAAAGTTATATAAAATCTCAAAAAGTTCATTAGCACTTTTCCTAAAGTGTTAACAAACCCAAAAAATATATAAAACAACAAAACAATCGGAACGTTTTCTATCTTGTATTTTCTTTGAGGTGATTCTTAAAGAAATACGATTTGGTTAAACGAGATGATCCAAAAATATTGTCCAAAAGTTTTTAAACCCATCAACACAAATCCATACCTACGTCTTTTTAGTGGTACTTAATATATACATAAAAATCAACCACCGCAAATCAAGGCAGTACACCTACTAACTGGGGGTGTGACCATTAATAAGTTCCCGAACAAAGATTTAAAACTTGCCTTTGTGTCCTTGTGATTTGGTGTACCTTTTTCATAGAAGCCATTTCATTTGAGATTATTGGTTAAGTTCACTTGTCGTTTTGCCTCACATTTGTTTTGAAAATTGATTTTTAACTTAGTGCATGCGCTTTCGTTCTTCAGTTCTACAAGTCCACTTTAAAGCTTGCAAATATTCCTCGTAGGCGTAGAGGGCGTTACGCTCCTTCGGCCGTGGTGAGAGCGTCTACCACCACCACCACCTGTCGTAATGGCAGAAGATAAGCCCATGAATGAGCTTCTCCAAGCACCCATCGAGGGTTATGGAGATGCTATTGTTGATCCCACCATGGTGGCGATACCTTTGAGCTCAAAACCGGGTTGCTTAATCTGGTAACCCAAAGCCAATTCTATGGTTTTGGGCGGGATGATCCTCATGCACACATTCGATGGTTTAACAAGATTGCATCTACCATCAAATACAAGAATGTCCCACATGAAGCTATCAAGCTTCTTCTGTTCCCATTTTCTCTAGAAGGACAAGCCCGGAATTGGCTTGAGAAACAACCCCCTCGTTCTATTGAGACATGGGAAGATCTAGTCACCAAGTTCGTTAGCGAATTCTATCCTCCATCCCGAACTACAAGTCTTAAGAATGAGATAATGAAATTTTCTCGGATATTTGATGAATCATTAGGGGAGGCATGGGATCGTTACAAAGAATTGCTCCGCAAGTGTCCGCATCATGGTTTTACTGAGTTAATGCAAATGGATACTTTCTACAATGGTGCGAACCAGACCTATCAAGACTCTTTGAATGCCTCCGGAGGTAATTTCTGAGCAAGACCACCAAAGAAGCCTTACAAATCATTGAGAACAAGTCCGAGTCCGCCCTTTCCGAGCAAAGACATACCATCTCGGTCTAATCTTTGGACCTTCTTCTTCATCTCCGGTGAGTACATCTAGCACCGATGCTAAGATTGACAAACTCACGGATATTGTACAAGCTTTGGTTCTTGCCAACCAAAAGAAAGTCACCTTCACACAGACACCATCGCATGGTGAAGTGAAGAAAGTCGAGAGTTGTGTTACTTGTGGTGGCCCTCGTGCATACTACAACTGTCTTTGCCACCGATGGTAGTCCATTTGAAGCCAATGCTCTAGCGGTACTTCACATCGAGGAGGTAATCAATACCGTCCTAAAATGAACCACACTACCGTGCTAACACTAATCGAGGCACCACCGGTTTTAACAGAATCATAACATGCAAAACCGGAATCAAAACCAACCTAGAATGAACCAAGGTTATCAAAACCAAGGTAATTTCTATTCAGGACCAAATCAAGGTTTCCAAACGCCAAAGAAACCTTAATCAAAACAATTTCAATCGAGGGAATCAATTTCATGGGAATATGAATCCTAATCAAGGAAATTTTCAACATCAAGGCCCTATTCCTAACAATAGATGCCAGAATTTTCCTAATCAAACTCAAGACATTGTTCCAAGCGGACCATCATCGATGAGCTATTGAAACAATTCATGAAATCCCAAGATTAAATGAGCAGGTTGTTGGTCGAGTCGATTGTGATCTAAAGAAGTCTTTAAATTATCAACCCTGGGCTCAGGAAAACTTCCGAGCAACACGATCGCTAAGGCGATGCTAAAGCGATCACAACCGAAGTGGTGTTTCATATGATGGACTGCTATTCCTACTACCTCTCTTCTTCTTCTCTCCGAAGGTAGTGGAAAGTGAACCTAAGACACACAATGGACCTTTGACTCCAATGCCTCCTCCACTAGGAGCAATGAGTCAAGTTACCAAGGATACAACGGACAAGGTGCATATTTCAAGCCCACGAAGTACCGCACACGTCCCACCTTCGGTAGTCCATCCTCAAGTTGTCCAGAAACCCAAATCAAATCCAGAGTTGTTTTGAACCTCCGGTAGCTCCGTTGAAAACCAAAAATCCAAATCTTCTATTCCTTACCCATCACGTTTGAATGAGCAAAAGCTCCGCGAGAAAGCCAGTCATCAAATGGACAAAATTTTCCAAATTTTCCAAGAGTTACATTTTGACATAAGCTTTGCGGATGCTATCATCTTGATGCCCAAGTTTGCATCAACTCTCAAACACATGTTAAGCAACAAGGAAAATCTGTTTGAAATGGCTAAAACTCCTCTTAGAAGCGCTCAGTGCGGTTATCTTGAAGAAGCTTCCTGAGAAACTAAGAGATCCTGGAAAATTTCTCTTACCTTGTGTATTTCAGGGAATGGTTGAATGCTTTGCCTTAGCGGATCTTGGTGCAAGCATCAACGATGCCTTATTAGTATGGAAGAAACTTTCTCTTCCCGAACTTACTCCTACATGCATGACTCTCGAGCTTGCAGATCGTTCCATATCCCTTCCTCTTGGCATTGCGAGGGGTATTTGTGAAAGTAGGAAAGTTCCATTTCCGGTGACCGTGGTTGTTGATTTTGATGCCGATCATCGGGTTCCTCTCATTGTTGGTCGAGGATTCACGAGAACGGGCGTGCTCTCATTGATGTATTTGAGCAAGAAATCACATTACGTGTTGGTAATGAAGGTGTCACCTTTAACCTTGATCAAACTTCGAGGTACTCCGCAAACTATGATTACGAATCGGTTAACCGAATAGATATCATTGATGTTGTTTCTGAAGAGTACTCTCAAGAAGTTCTTGGTTATTCTCATAATTCCGTGAGTGGGGATCCCACCACATCTTCTCAACCTATCATAGCCAATTCTACTCCTTCTATCACTCCTTTTGCGGGAAGAGACTTCATCCTGGAAGAGATTGAAGCATACTTGGCTAGTGATTATGTTCCATGGGAAATTGATCACGCTCCAATTGACATTGAGGGGACATACTTCTTATTGAGAAGTTGCTTAATGATGATCCATCATCAACCCCTCACTCGAGTGATTCAATTCTTGATGAGATTAATCAAAATGAGATTAATCTGGAGGGAGATATTCTTTTGAGAAATTGTTAAATCATGACATTTCTCCTCCTCTCTCCCTCCCGTCGAGCTTCATAACAGGAAGTCAAGTCGGTTGAGAAAAGCAAGAATTTCACGAGGTTGAGCTTAAGGACTTACCGCCTCATCTCGAGTATGCATTTCTAGAAGGTGATGATAAATTACCTGTCATTATTGCTCGAGATTTGAGTAAAGATGAAAAAGTTGCTCTCATAAAGGTCTTGAAGTCACACAAGCAAGCGGTTGCTTGGAAACTCTCGACATTAAGGGTATCAACCACGAGTTTTGTACTCACAAAATCTTGATGGAGGATAACTTCAAAGCGCAGTTCAACATCAGAGAAGGGTGAATCCAAAAATCCATGATGTTATCAAACAAGAGGTTATCAAACTTCTTGCCGGGAATGATTTACCCGATCTCGGATAGTCCTTGGGTTAGCCCAATTCCTTTGTGTTCCTAAAAGGGTGGCATTCTTTGTCACAAATGAAGAAAACGAGCTAATTCCAACTCGATTGGTAACAGGATGGCGTGTTTGCATTGACTATCGTAAGTTGAATGGCGCCACCGAAAGACCATTTTCCTCTACCCTTCATGGACCAAATGCTTGAGAGATTAGCAAGGAATGAATACTATTGTTTCCTTGATGGTTTCTCGGGTTATTTTCAGATCCCCATTGATCCACGGGATCAAGAGAGACTACATTCACACCATACGGAACTTTTGCCTACAAGCGTATGCCTTTTGGCTTATGTAATGCTCACGGCGCGTTCTAACGATGTATGATGGCCATATTCCACGACATGATCGGGGAAACAATGGAGGTGTTTATGGATGACTTCTCGGTCATTGGGGATTCTTTTCAAACATGTCTCTCCCATTTAGAAAAAATGCTTCAAAGGTGTGAAGACACCAATCTTTGTCTAAATTGGGAGAAGAGCCACTTTATGGTCAAAGAAGGCATAGTCCTTGGCCATAAAATTTCAAAAAACGGGATTGAGGTAGATAGATCAAAAGTCGATGTTATTGCTAAATTACCTCATCCTACTACCGTCAAAGGTATTAGGAGTTTTTTTTAGGTCATGCGGTTTCTATCAGATTCATACAAGATTTTTCTAAAATCGCCCGGCCTATGACCCATCTTCTTGAAAAGGATGCTCCTTTTATCTTCTCACCTGAGTGCATCGAAGCTTTTGAAACATTGAAGAAAAAGCTTACTGAAGCACCCATTCTCGTTGCTCCCGCCTGGGATTTGCCTTTTGAGCTCATGTGCGATGCAAGTGATTTTGCTATCGGTGCGGTCTTAGGACAGCAGAAACAAGCATTTTCAGCCTATCCACTACATAGTAAGACTATGGTGAAGCTCAAACTCATTACACCACCACAGAAAAAGAGCTATTAGCCGTGGTGTATGCGTTTGAAAAGTTTCGGCCATACTTAATCTTAACCAAATGTGTGGGTATACGGATCACTCGGCTCTCAAATATCTCTTTGCAAAACAAGATGCAAAGCCGAGATTGCTCCGTTGGATTCTCCTCCTGCAAGAATTTGATATCATCATACGTGATAAAAAGGAGGAGAATCTAGTAGCGATCATGTCGATTAGAAAACCCTCACCAAGATGTTTTCGAGAAAAAGGAAATAAATGAAACATTTCCTCTCGAGACACTAAATGCGGTTTCTTTTCGTGGAAACTCTTCTACCCCATGGTTTGCTGACTTCGCAAATTACCATGCGGGTAACTTCATAGTGAAAGGGATGTCTACCCAACAGAAGAACAAATTCTTCAAAGATGTTAAACATTATTTCTGGCGACCCTACTTATTCAAAATCTGTGCGGATCAAGTCATCCGGCGGTGTGTTTATGGACAAGAAGCTATTGACATTCTCAAAGCTTGCCATCTTTGGACCCACGGGGGCCATCATAGTCCTAACTACAGCCAAAAGGTGTTTGATTCGGGTTTTATTGGCCTACTATTTATAAGGATGCCCACGACTTTGTCAAAACACCGTGACCCTTGTCAACGTCATGGAAATATCTCTCAAAGAAATGAAATGCCGCAAAATGCCATTCAAGTTTGTGAGATCTTTGACATCTGGGGTATTGACTTTATGGGGCCATTTCCATCTTCTAGAGGAAACAAATACATACTCGTGGCTATTGACTATTTGTCAAAATGGGTTGAAGCAAAAGCCTTACCTACCAATGATGCCAGTGGTTGTGAAGTTTTTAAAATCTCTTTTTGCGGGTTTGGAACTCCGTGCTATAATCGGTGATCGTGGTGCGCATTTACTGCAATGACCAATTTGATCGTGTCATGCAAAAGTATGGTGTTACCCACCGTCTCTCTCGCATACCACCCCAAACAAGGCGGTGGAAGTTTCCAACCGTGGTATTAAAAGAATTCTTGAAAGGACGATGGCGAAAATCGTGCATCACTGGTGGGATAAAGCTGGATGCGCACTCTGGGCCTTCCGTGCAGCTTACAAAACACCCATCGGGTGTACTCCATACAAGCTAGTGTACGGAAAGGCATGTCATCTTCTGATTGAGTTAGAGCACAAGGCATACTGGGCCTTAAAGCATGCAAATTTCGATATTGAGGCAGTGGTGATCACGAAAAGTTCAAATGAATGAATTAAATGAACTTCGTGATCAAGCATACGAGAACTCTTTGATCTACAAGCAAAAGACAAAGAAGATTCATGACTCTAAAATCAAGAACCGCGTTTTCAGCGTTGGTGATCGAGTCCTTCTTTTCAATTCAAGATTGAAGATTTTCTCGGGAAAGCTCAAGTCCGTTAGTGCGGTCCATTTACTATCGCTAAGGTTTATCCTTATGGTACCATTGAGTTATCTCAACCCGATGGTCCTAATTTTAAAGTGAATGGTCATCGATTAAAGCATTACTTTGGAGAGGACATTCCATCCATGGTTGTTCCGGATCTACAAACTTTCCCCATGAACCAATGAATGCGGGGATCGAGTCAAGCTAATGACTCGGTAATCAAAAACATTAGCACACACCATATGGGTTTTCACCCATATTTCTGTCTTCTTTCTCTGTTCTACCACCCTAGTATGGGGGAGTTTCCCCATTGTATAAAAATCAATTTAAAATAAATAATATAAAAAAAAAAAAATCTCTTTCAAATAATGGCCGTAGTATTTCCTTTTACGTTCTTTGTTTCGGCATAACCGCCGGTACTTTGAATATTGAAGGCAATATTCATTTCTAGTGTGGGGGGAATTCTCACGAATTTTATCATGTAATTATACCACCCAATTCTCCCGTTTTTGGCCAAAATTTTTTTTTTGGAGTAAGTGTTTTTCACTTACTCAGCATATGGTAATCAGTCCGCCATGTCTAATAAACAAAAGGATTGGCTAATCCAGGAGCAAACGGCTCTTGGTAAAGATTTCTCAAATCCGTTTACGGCTTGCAATTTGCCCAAAATTGTATGGTATTCAACTCACCATATCTTTAATTAGTGAAGAGTTGGCTAGCTCGCAAGTTTATGGCTTGTGGTAAAGGCAGTGGAAAAGCCATAATTGGTAATCAGCTCACCAAAGAATATCTTGATAATTTATCTAAGAGTTGGCTAGTCAGAAAGCAAGCTTACGGTAAAGACAAATCAAATCCGTTTCTGACTTATGATTTGCTTAAAATCATTTGGTTATCATTGTACCAAGGTTCTTACTTGAACCAAAACAATTGGCTACTCCAGAAGTGATGGCTTTTGGTAAAGAGTTTTTAAAATCCATCAAAAGATCTAAATCATTGCTAGGGACTAGCAATATCTTAGTGTGGGGGATTGATGAGTGTCTAAATACTTATCATTTTTGTACCATCTAATCGCAAAATCATCTGAAAACACTCCGAAATGCATCAAAATGATGAAAATATCACAAACAAGTGTTTTATGTGTTTTAAATGCAAAAATATCAAAATCAGATGAAAACGTATCAAGTTTGCAAAATTGGCAGTTTTAGTCCCCCAAGTTTCAAAAGTTGTCAAATCCAGTCCCTGGTATATCAAAATCAAGAAAAATATCATTCAAGGTCCCTGAAATATTCTAAGTTGTTAAAATGGTCCTTGAATGATTCTTTGGTCAAATGGCGAAAAGGTCCTAAACTTTGAAAAATGTCAAAATTAGTCCTTGGATATCCAAAAATGGAATTTTATGCAAAAGTGGTCCTTGTACTATCAAAGTTTGTCAAGTTTGGTCCTTTTGATATCTTTGGAAAAGTGTCAAGTTCAGTCCTCAAAGTTTCAGAAATTGCAAAATTGGTCCTTGTATACCTATTAAACCAACCGGACCCCTTTGTTATTTTTAGCCCATATCACAAACCCAAAGCCCAAACCAGATGGCCCAACCTTAGCCCAACCCCACTTGGACCTTGACCCTTGAGCTCTTAACCCCTGAGCCAGTCCAACATCTATTTTGAACCCTGCCATAACCCAATTGTGAACCCCCTTGCGTTATTAATACCACTCGGTCAGCAAAAGTCAAACCCAGCTTCTGTACCTCTCCCTCACAAAACAGGCGTAAACCCGAAACCATGGTGGTTTCCTTGATTTGCTCTATCCACCATTCCCATATGTCTTTCCACTTGTATACCTTGTCCCCCTCCACTTTCACAATCATCCAAGAAGCTTTAATTGACTCAAACCTGCTAATGACTTTTTTGGCGCCAAATCTACACATGGACGAATATGATGAATTTTGAGGATCCAATGGCTGAAATCAAGTGGGATACATTCAGAGGTCAACAAGGAGTTTAAAAAGTCTATAAAGAGGAGCAGAGAAGCATTATATGAAGATATCTAGAATTTTTAGTTTACTTAATGTCGTTTTACTTAAACTCAATTTTAGGTGTATGTTTTAACTTAAAAGCTTTGTATTTCAAGTATTTAGTGTGTAATAAATCTTTTGAAGTCATCAATTGCAGTTTCAATTCAAGTTTCCAGTTTATGCATATTTTCAAATTTCAAAAATCTCATGAATGTTCTAATGTTGTTAGTTGATTGTTATTAAGGACTAAATAAGCCACATAAGCTCCTAGATAGCTTCTAAAAGCTATTAGATATCATAAAATTCAGCTTACCATCAAAAAGGAAAAATCACCAAAAATACCAAATAATTAGTTGAAAAATCAAAAATCCCATGGAAATGGTGTTCACAGCTTGGCGGGGTGAATTTTGGATGGCCTTGGGTTAGTGGCTTAGTGGTAAGCCTATAGGAGTGGTCTTGTGATCCTTGTTCTTGGTTTTTAGCCAAATCCATCTTGTAAGCCTTTTTTATCATTTTGGCATTTAACTGTTTAAATTAATTAGTAGCTTTAATCTCTGTTTCTTATTGTTCATTAGTGTTAGTTAAGTCAAATTAACCAATAAAATAGATAGCTTGTTCATTTTAATTTGTAGTTGTTAAAAATCTTATTTTAACAGTTTTAAGTGCATAATGGTCATTTCTTAGTTTCTTATTGTTAGTGCTGTTGTTTCATGTTTATTTAGTTTTATTTAATGATTATATAAGGTCTGCAATCAGTTTCATGGTTTAAATCTGTGTTTTGCTCTGAAAATCACCAAATCAGGCTTATAAAGGTTTGTTTGGTTTAACTTGTTCAACTGTGATAGAGGTTGTTACATTCTTTGTTCTTGGTTGTTATCAGTCACATTAGTCTAATATATCTCAGTTCACCCAAGAAAACCGGTGGTGGAGTTGTTAAAAAGTCAAAATAATCTTTGATCATCTTGTGTACTAGCTATTTGGATTTTAATGATTCATGGTCATGATTTTGTGTTCATAAGTTGTTAAAATTACTCAAATCAGTCTTAGTTCACCTTATTACAACATATTAAGTGAGTAGGATCAGTTCAAAGTTCACTTAAGTCAAACTTAGTGAGTTTTTATAAAAGTCAAAATCTTCATTTGGTCGTTTTTGATTAAAACATATATTTTTAGTGTGTGTTTAATATTAAGATTTAGGAGATAAGCTCTTGGAATATCAAAGTTTAGTTGCTAAACTTAATTAGAAAAATACTAGTTCACTTTTAAGCAGCTTGCTTAGTGCTTGTTTACTAGCCTCTTTTGAGTACGTTGCGAAATTGTATCCTGTGCACCAGTTTTACAAGCTCAATCATAAGCTCACACAGAGCTTATTTGTTGGTCAAATCCTGTGATTCTTGGTTCTTTGAGTAGCTGACCAAGCCATCTTGAAGTTCCAAGCTTAAGTTTTTACTTTGAAGCTTGTTTGGTAGGGCTGCAATAAGCCTCAACCTTGTCCCATTTCTGTGTTGATCATAAGTGCTTATTATCTTTTTAGTAGCTTATCAGTATGCTTGTTTGTGTCTTTTAGCTTAATTTGAGTAGTACTAGCTTACTTACATCTTATTTGAGCTTTTGTTTCAGCTTGTGAGCTTGTTTGAGCTTATTTCTCCAAAATAAGCTCATAAGCAAATCTGTTAAGCTCATAAGCTTAGCAAATAGCTTATTTTTTATTTGTAAAATTTTTGTGTTCATTAAAGTTTCTTATAATCAGTAGTTAAGTAGTTTTGAAAAAGGAAATCCAGAAAAACATCAATTTAAATATAGTGATAGCGTTTATTTAATAGTTTTTAGCTTTTTGATTTTTCTTTTCATATTATTATTAAGCAAATCTTGTTTTGATATTTTTCTTAGTTTTCTGTCACCTTAAGTTATTTTTAGAAAAAGTTTCATAATTTTCCTAATCTGTTTAAGTATTTATTATAATTTTAAATAATTAAAAGTATTAAATAATTAGTAATAAATAATTAAAAAGCATAAAAAATATCTTTTCAGTTTTAAAATTAGTTTTATCATATTTTAGATTTTTCTAAGTTATAATTTTATTTTTCCAGGTTTATTTTATATTTTCTAGTATTTAAGTGTATTTTAAATAGTGATTAATTAGTAATAAATATATAAAAAGTGTAAAAAATATATTTTTAGTTTTAAAATAAGTTTTATAATATTTTAGATTTTTCTAAGTCTTAATTTTATTTTTCTAGCCTTATTTCATATTTTCTTTTATTTTAGAGTATTATTAAATATTTTAAAATAGTTTTTAATTAATAATAATTAACTAAATAGTTATAAAAATAATTTTCTTTTTCTAATAATTTTATTTTATTTTTAGGATTCTAAAAATGTCATTTTCATATTTTTAGGTCTTTTATTTCTTAGATCTCATTTTTAATTTGGTACATTTACGTAGTTTTTAAGCGTCGTATTTACTGACTGTGTTGTGCGATTGTTGTGCTTTCCAATTCTTGTCCAAATACATTCCAATCAATCATAGTGTAGTTATCAATCCAAATCCTTCTGATCACTATCCTTAGTGATCATTCTATCATCGATCAAGTTTACACACCATTGAGTCTCAGTGGGACTTAACGACCCGAAATTCACTATATTCCTCGATCTTCATTGTATTGGTTTACGGCAGTTTTAAGTTTATTACGGTTAGCCATTCACAAGTGGCTAGCTTGTGTGATATAGCTTGATTGTTTTCAGCACCAATCATCTGTGCTTGTCAAAGTATCTCTTAGAATTGTTCTTTCTCAGCAGCATCCAGCAAGCTCCATCTTTTCAGCAACACAACAACATATGTCAATTTGTACATTAATTCGGTTTAAGTTGCATACTATTCTCATCACTTCCAGGTGTGTTAACTCCTGTGAGAGGTGAATCATTGAAAATTTAATGGATTTAGATCTCTTTACCAAAGCCATTATCTTTGGAGTAGCCAAATGTTTTGGTGTGTATGACCATGGTACATTGATAACCATATGATTTTTAGCAAATCATCAACTATCAACAGATTTGATTTGTCTTTACCAAAAGCTGTACCCTTCTGGACTAGTTAGTTCTTCTATCTAATGGTAAACTAATTACCAATAATAGTTTTTCCACTGCCTTTACCACAAGCCATTTTCCTTGTGGGCTAGCCAACTCTTCACATTAACCGATATGGTGAGTTGATTACCATACAACTTATTAGCAAGTTGTCAACTAAAAGCGGATTTGATATATCTTTACCAGAGCCGTTTGCTCATGGATTAGCCAATCCTTTTGTAACCATGGTGGATTGATTACCTATTGATGTTTCCATCTCAAAATCCATTTAATTCTTTTAACCTTTGTTTCAAAATATTTTATACTTTAGCAAAAGGTTTCTTTAAAAAAATCACTTAGCGGTGCAAGAAGTACTTTGATGAAAGTCTTGTTTGATCAGATACTTTGAATAAAGTCTTGATTTATCAAAAATAAATTATTCAATAAAACTCATACTAGTTTATTCATCTTCTTCAGCAATGGTAGTCCAGTTGATAAATAGATTGATAACCATGCAAGCGGTTTCATTATCCTCTTCTACTTCCAATCCATGCTCTAGCATTCTTCTCATGAGCTCAACTGTGAGAGGATATCTTCTGTTTACAAACATGTGTATCATTTGACCATTCTCTAGCTCTAAAACATGAACTCCAGATTCTTCAAAGAATCTCCGAGCAAACAATTTCGTTTTCTTGATTCTTCCATATATCATCAGTGCTTTCCTCTTCTGTTTACAACATAGTTATAAGATCTCCAAGCAAAACCAAACCAATTCCTTCTGATGGAATATCTCCAAAATAAGCTTTTACCACATTATATAGATAGAATAGATCCACTCTATCTATAATATGTAACAAATCCCATAACCTATTGAAAACTTTGAAGCTTTCATCTTCCTTATGAAAAATCATATAATCTCCTTCTTTGGATTTCACAATATCAAAAGCACTAATCTGAGATCTGTTCATCTTCATGTTTGTATCTTCTTTTGAATAATCAAAATCTACCACTCTGAGATAATTTCTTAATGCATCTTTAGACTCAGATCTTAATTCAACTCTTTCTTTCTTTGAGAATTGTCTATCTGTATCTTCAGTTTTTCTTTTTCTTTTTAAGCTCTTCTTCCTTTCAGCTTCAGTCCAAGAAGCTTCTTCTCTAAAATCCTTGATATCTGCAACACTCTTCTTATAAGCTTCTGTCTTAGCATCATAGAGTCTTTTCATGTTAACATAATTCAGCTTCTGCAATCCTTTATACCCTCGACCTTTCAAATATGCCATCATAGCATTCCTGTCCTTAGCTAAATTAGGTCTTCTAGGCATATATCTAACTAGAGTGGGTGATTGTAATGGTTCTTCAGCTTCAGCATCTAATTGCTCTTGCAACTTCTTAGCCGCTTCTCTACTTTGAGCTTCTTCAGCTTCTTGAGCTGCTCTATCTTTAGCATTTAATTCTTCTTGAAGCTTTCTAGCAGCAGCTTCATTCCTAGCAACTTCAATTTCTCTAATCTCTGCTAAAGTAAGTTTCTTCTTCTTTACTTCTACTAAAACACCTTTCCCTTTATCCTTAGGATCAATTTCAGGTTGAGAAGTTCTTTGTTGTTCATCTTCTTGCACTTCTCTAATAGTAACACCACCTCTAGGTTGTGATAAATCTTGAAAAATTGTAGCAATGAACTCATCATCACTTGCATAATAAATTGGTTTGAGTATAGCTTCCTCCTCTTCTTGTATAACAGTTGTAGAAGGACCAGCTTCCTCTTCAAAATTCAAGACTCTTGGAGTTATTACCTCTTGTCTAAAAGTACTTTGCTGTTGAAAAGCAGTACTTTGTTGTTCATACTTGTACTTGTTCGATTACCTTGTACTTGTTCAGTACCTTGAACTTGTTCAGTACCTTGAACTTGTTCAGTACCTTGAACTTGTTCAGCTTGTTCATCAGTACTTTCAGGTTCTTTCTCCTTCTCAACATCTTCTTTCAAATTATCTTCTTCTAAATTCCTCCCCAAGTTGACAGAAGATTGTTGATGATCCTTGTGGCGTTTGTTTTTCCTAGACTGCTTTTGCGCCTTTTTCTTGGATTTAACCCAGATTCTAAATTCTTGAACCAATGGCCACACAAAAGTCTTTAGCCTTCGAAACTTCAGTTTTAATTTCTTTATCTGTTTGGCTTGAACCCCTGTAGTCTTTTTCAACTTAACCAACTCCTTTGTCAAAACATAATTATCCAATGTGATTTCATCAGGAGGTATGGTATGTGAATCCTCTCCTTGAATAGGTGAAGGATCCGCTGGTTGAGAAACAGGAACAGAACCTTGTGGAGATGGAGAAGGTGAAACTGCAACATCTTCTTAAGGTTCAGTATCAGCTCTAACAGCCTGAACAACATCCATCATGGAATGCTCCCAAGAGGTACTCTTAGCACTTATGCAATGGAGCAACACATGAACCAAAAACTTCCAATGCGGACAAAATAGTTGTTTTCGAAATGTTTGTTCATTCAAAGATCCTTCATAACCAATATGCCGAAAAGTATCCCATATCAACTGTTTATCAAACCTTATAGCCCCATCTGCATCATTGAACAATAAATCTTCACGAATGGAGTCTTCAGAAATCTTAACAGTTCTGCCAGCAACTGTTGATCGAATATAATATTCATCATTCTCCATGTTTTCTCTAGCATTAGCCCAAAACTCTTGAATCCATGGCTCAATTATATCTGGCTCCACTAAAAGAGCATAACTAATAGGCGAACCAGTAAGATAATCAATTATATCATGAAAGAGTATATTCGCATCAGTCTTATCCAAATTAGCGACCATATTATGCTTTGAAACAGTATGACGAATCGCCATTGTTGATTATGTACGCACAAGAGAGTTGTAATCAAAGAATATGAATATGATGAGAGAAACATGGAAAAGATGCGAATGTATTAATATGAGAGGGAAAATTGGAAAGTAGGTATTTATAGGTGAGATTTGGAAAATCACAGCCTAAAATAACATTGTTACCGTTAGCATTAATTACCTCTCAAGATATCCGTTGGAACAGTACTTTAATAAGACAAACAGTACTTCCACGTAGCGTACTTTCCCAAGCGGTACTTTCCAAGCGTACTTTCACAAAAACAGTACTTTTCCAATTTCTTCAGTATCAACTAAGGATACATAACTATCCTCCCCTCAAGCATTACACAGGACTATACAAATACTAAATAGTCCTCCCCTTAAATGTAGCTCAGTAGTTAATCATGCCAATGCTCACCACCAAGTGAGTGAATCTAGAAACATCAAAACCTTTGGTGAGTAAGTCAGCTACATTATCATCTGTGTGAACCTTAATCACATTAATAAGCCGGTGCTCATAGCAATCTCTGATAAAGTTATTCCTAATCTGTATGTGCTTGGTCTTGGAATGATAAACTGGATTCTTCACAATACAAATAGTACTCTCATTATCAATGTTGATAGGAGTATTCTTGAAATTGAATCCATAGTCCAAGAGCTGATTTTGCATCCACAAAACTTGTCCAGAACAGCTTGCAGCAGCTACATATTCAGCTTCAGTAGAGGATGTTGCTGCAATTGTTTGTTTCTTGCATTGCCAGGAGACTAATCTTCTTCCAAGATATTGGCATCCTCCAGTGGTTCATCTTCTATCATAGTTATCACCTGCATAATCACTATCTGAAAAAGCTTCTAAGTGAAAAGGTGACTCTTTTGGATACCACAACCCCAACTTTGGTTGTTGCTTCAAATAACAGAAGATTCTCTTGACTGCATTCATGTGAGAGATCTTTGGTGAGACTTGATATCTAGCACATAGACAAACTGCAAACATGATATCAGGCCTTGATGCAGTGAGATACATAAGAGAGCCAATTATTGATCTATAAATCTTGACTTCAACAGGTTGTCCATCTTCATCTTTGCCCAATGAATTGATAGATTTAATGGGTGTAGTAACAGCCTTCATATCATCAAAATTGAATTTCTTAAGTATGTCTGTAACATACTTGTCTTGACTGATAAAAATACCTTCCTTTGACTGCTTAACCTGAAGTCCTAAAAGAAAGTCAACTCTCCCATTGAACTCATTTGAAATTCTTTCTGCATCAGCTGCTCAAACTCCTTAACCATGGACTGTTTGGTAGCCCCAAAAATAATATCATCAACATAAACTTGAACTAACATGATATCTTTCTTGTCTCTCTTTATAAACAAAGTCTTGTCGATAGCTCCCCTTCTATATCCATGTTGTAATAAGAATGTGGAGAGTCGCTCATACCAAGCTCTAGGTACCTGATGAAGGCCATAAAGAGCCTTAACAACCTTGTAGACTTTGTTTGGGTGTTTAGGATCTTCAAAACCAGGAGGTTGTTTGACATAAACTTCCTCTGTAATCTTGCCATATAAAAAGGCACTCTTTACATCCATCTGGTAAACGTGAAATCCCATATAAGAAGCAAAAGCAAGAAATATTCTAATAGCTTCTATTCTTGCTACAGGAGCAAACACTTCATCATAATCTACTCCTTCTTCTTGTCTATATCCTTGTGCTACTAACCTTGCCTTATTCTTGATAACATTACCTCTTTCATCTCTTTTGACCCTAAAACCCATCTGGTTCCAATAACTCTCTTCCCATCTGGAAGATCACATAAAACCCAAACTTCTTGAAGTTTAAATTGAAGAAGTTCTTCCTGCATAGCTTCAACCCAGCTTTCTTTAGTAAAATCTTGAGCAATATTCTTGGGTTCTTCTTGAGAGATAAAACAAGTAAATAAACAGGTTTGATGGTCCTTATGATTCAGCCTGTTTTGTTTATACACAAAGCTAAGTAAAGCATTTTGAGGTGTAGAAAAAGTCTTAGCTCTGTGTCTAGTCATCACTCCAGAAGTAGAAGGATCAATGATTTGATCAGAAGCATGATCCTTATGAGTTCTTAAGTTTGGAGACTGTGGAACTCCATAATTATCCTCTAAATTAGTAACATCAGCACCTTCATTGGAATTTGGGAAAATACCTTCATCTTCAAATTCATCATCAGTATCTTCTAATCCAGGCATGGTATGATCATATAGATCATCTAAAGTATCTTGTCAACTGTGCGAGAAGTACTTTGTTCGAAAGTACTGTCCAAAAGTCTTGTGAGAGTACTCTGCAGTCTTGTTCTTCTTCTTTGCCTCTTCATAAGCTCTCCTTTGTTCATCAGTGTAGGAATGTGCTAAAACATCTTGAAGAAGCATCTGATTAAGTTCCTCTTGAATAGATTGATCCTTAGCAGATAAAGAGGATTCGGAAGAACAATACTTTCTTTGTGGGAACAGTACTTTGTTTTGGAACTCAGTACTTTGTTTTGGACTAACAGGATCTTCATCGAAACGACATCGGTCTAATATGAACTCCATGAACAACATATTGTGAATCTTCTCCACTTTACCTGGTTGATTTTCTTCTCGAACAGGTACATAGTTCATAGATGGAGTTAAAACCTCAAGATCAAACATCCAATCAGGACCTTTACCTTTCTCATTGTCTTGATCTTCTAAAAACTCAACATGAAGACAATCTTGAACCTTCTTAGTAACTTTGTTGTATACTCTAAAGCCCTTACTGTTAGTGCAATAACCCAATAAATATCCTTCTTTTGACTTGCCATCAAACTTCCCCAGATTATCAATAGTGTTTAAAATAGTAAGAGGGCATCCAAAAGGTTTCATAAAACGAATGTTGGGTTTATTGCCCATCAACAATTCATAAGGTGTCTTCATCTGTGGTTTAGTGACTGAGACTCTGTTAAGTACATAACAAGCAGTACTTACAGCTTCTACCCAACTGAATAGGTAGGTGAGAATCGATAACATTGTTCTTGCTTTGCTTCAATCAAAGTCCTATTCTTCCTTTCTGCAACACCATTCTGTTGTGGCGTTCTTGCAATACTAAACTCCCTTTTTATGCCTTTGTTTGCACAAAATTCATCCATAAGCTTGTTCTTGAATTCAGTCCCATTGTCACATCTAATACCTCTAACCTTGAGTCTCAATTGGTTTTCAAGGGCTATAATCAGTGTCTGAATTGCATCATAAGTATCATCTTTAAAACCTAAGAAAAATACCCAAATGAATCTACTGCAATCATCTGTTACAACTAAGCAGTACTTTTTCTTGTTTAAACTTGCCACGAAGCAGGTCCAAACAAATCCATATGTAAAAGCTCCAAGGGTTCTCTAATAGTTCTCTCCTCAAGCTTCTTGCAGGAAGCTTTGTGTTGTTTACCCTTCTTGCATGCCAAACATGATTGATCATTCTTGTAAGTCTTTGAAGGTAAACCTCTAACAAGATTGCCTTTGACCAGTTTGTTGATATTCTTGAAATTAACATGGCCCAATCTTCTATGCCATTGATGTGCCTCTTCAGATGTTGCTTTAGCCACCAAACATGTGGCTCTTCCATAGGAATGTGGACTCTTCATGTCTAAACTATACACATCATTTGTCCTTGGTACTCTAAGAACTACTAAGTCATCATCAACAGGCTTAAAGTCAGAGGAAAGGATAAGGCATTCTGTGTCAGTGAATAACACAGGATGCTTTTTATCATAGATTTGTGATACTGACAATAGATTGAACTTTAGCTCCTTCATATATCTAACATTCTCAAAATCTATAAGCCCTGCTTTGATAGTCCCTTTTCCAGTAATCTTTCCTCCATTGGGATCTTTCCCAAATGCAACTCTTCCTCCACTAATCTTCCTAAAATCAGACAGGATCTCTTTGTCTCTGTCATACTTCCAGAGCAACCACTATCCACAATAAGATGATCTTTAAGCTCCTCTTCCGGGTTGCCCTGCACATAAAGAAAAGAGTTAGAAACTTTTAGGAACCCAAGCCATTCTTGACTTGTGTTCCCCTTGTGGAGTTACAAACTCAAATTCTTTGAGTATGTAATTTCCACTATCTTTCAAATGATGATCCAGAATTATCTTTTGATCTTTAGCATGTGGATTTTCAAAATTTTCTGGTTTTTCAACACAAATCTCTTTTTCTTGCATCACAAAAACATCTGATTCACTTTTGGTTGAAAGTACTGTCTGTCCCTCTGTAGTACTTTCCCTCTTAACCCATTCTGTTTTAACACTTGGTTCTTGTGATCTAAATCTCCTATGTGAATTATAATACCTTCTAGGTTGATAGTAAGATCTCCTAGGATTCCTATACCAAGTAGTGTGATCAGTACCTTGTTTTGTCTGAGCGGTACTTTGAGAAAGTCTTGGGCCGAGTTAACGGTACTTTGGAATGTCTTGTGAGATCTTGAAGGTTTTGAAAAAGGTTTTCGCTGTGTGAGTATCTATGATCGGTGAGAAATTTCTGTGATTGACCCTATTTGAATTATTCCAAACTGGTTTGTGCTCTCTAGGTTTCTGATTGGCAGTCCTGTTCTTTGAAAATTTTCTAAGGTATTACAGTGATGTTCACAATATTTAATTAGATGAGTAGGACTAAAACACACAAAACACAATTTCGACCCATATCTGTCAAAGTGACATCTTCTATGTCTATGCCCAAAATTATTTTGTCTTCTTGGTGAATGATTAAACTGTTTTGACCAAAATTATCCCAAAAAGGTTTAGCAGTACTGTTTTGAAAAGGTTTTGAAGAAGGTACTGCTTGTGGAGCAGTACTTTGATTTAAATGTACTGCTTGATTTTGAACATTGTTTTTAACAGGTTCTTTGGGTTTTTCAGACTTAGATTGAGCTACAAGCTTTTTCCTAAACTCTACACTGTCTACTCCAAAACGAGAAACATCAGGCCTAAGGGGTTGATGAATGCCAGTGGGATGAGGAACAGCATGATAATCATTAGCTTTCTTATATTCAGGAGGTGAATCACTTATGGAACCATCATTACTAGATGTATCTACATAATTAATGAGTTCTTCATCACTAGTGGTTATATCCTCATACTCACCTTCATCCTGATTACTAGATTGGTTTTCTTCTATCTTACTAAAATCCATTCCAAAACCTAATCCAGTTTTAAGGTAGACCAGCTTCACCCCAAGCAGC
This sequence comes from Chrysanthemum makinoi, assembly GCA_910596185.1. Classification (NCBI taxonomy): domain Eukaryota; kingdom Viridiplantae; phylum Streptophyta; class Magnoliopsida; order Asterales; family Asteraceae; genus Chrysanthemum; species Chrysanthemum makinoi. The sequence continues at coordinate 77,955,157 of OU343216.1, read as the reverse complement.
AAACTTAGCTAACAAATCATCTCTTTCCTTAGTTAATTTCTCAATTTCAGCAATTTTACAGTTTAATTTCCATTCACTAAGTTTTAACTGGTAATCCTGTTGTTCATATTTTTCAGCCCAAGCTACTTCATTAGTTTCATGTGCTAAGATTTTGGCTTCCATAGATTCTAAGGTTATTTGATAACCTGCTACCTCAGACCTAGCCTTAACACAATTATCTCTTTCAATCACATAACTGCTAAGTAATTTATGATAAAAATCATAGCAATTTGAGCATACCTCAGAGATAGGAGATTGATTTGGTGAAGTAGCCACCAATGCGAGTTGAACTGGATCATCTTCACTTTCCTTGATCCAATCAAATCCTCCAAAGCCATCATCAGATTCCAAAACAGCATGTTCAGGTTCTTCAGCAAAAACAGTGCTCCAATCCAATGCTTCTACTGAATCTTCAATTTCTTCTTCCACTGCTACCATACAGTAAGTCACTGGTTCATCATCAAACTCTTCACTCCAGTCAACTTCTGATAACTTTTCTTGAGCAACCAAAGCCTTTGTTTCAGTAATTGGAATTTCCTTAAGCTCAAGTTTTGGTTTTGGATGTCTGTTTGCTTGATACTTAGCAAAACTGCACTCCCTTGCAAAGTGACCAGTCTTTTGACAATTGAAGCATTCAATTTTAGATTTTTCAAAAGTTATGCCCTGTTTTGGTTTGAAATCAATGCTTTTGCCTGTATTCTTCATGTACTTTTTGATCCTTGCATTGATCATAGCAACTTGCCACCTGATATCAATTTCTTCAAGAGCATCTTCTTCAATCTGCTAGATCTTCTTCATAAGTGACAGGTAAACTAGCTTGTTGTGCAAAGAAGGAGCACATAACTTCATCTGAGGCCATAGTGGTAGTTGGTGGGGCCTGTTGAACATATGAGGGGGTGTATAGACAGCAGTACTTTGAGAAACAGTACTTTGAGGAGAAGCGATACTTTAATGGAAGTACTGGCCTTCTTTTCAGATGATAGAAAAGCAATCTGTGAGACTTAGAACTTGTTTGACCACTCATCTCATGCTCATACACCTTAAGTTGATGATAGAGATCATCAAAGTCCATGACATCCAAACCTTGTTGTCCTCTGATCATTGTAGCAATTACATGCCATGAAGATGGCAAACTCCTTAGAAATTTTAAATTAGCATCCTCAACTGATACTTCTGCCTTGTATAGCTCCAACATGTTGAGAAGATTCTGAAACCTATCATATGCAGCATCAAGACTCTCTCTTTCACCAACTGTGAAAGTTTCAAACTGTTGCTTCAGCAAATTTCTGTGCATCTTTTTAGAGGCTTCATTCCCTCCAAATCTGGTCTTGAGAGCAGCCCAGAGCTGCTTAGCATCTTTAGCATCATGAAATTTAAGAAGATGACCATCTAGGATGGCAGATAATAGAATATTTAGTGCCTTTTCTTGATTCCTTAGGGTTGCTGCTGGTAAGACTGGTTTAGGTGCCTTGGGTTGTCCAGGAATATGAATGGGTTCTGGAACAACTTCATTCCCATTCACGATTACATTCCATAGAGCATGGTGTATGGCAATGTACTGCCTCATCTTCATGCAGCAGAGATCATATTCTCCCTTCTTGATTATTGGAATTCTGAGTGAGGTGATTGAGGGTGGTGGAACAGCTTCAGTCGACATCTTGAATATTGTTGAAGTAGAGTTTCTTCCTAGTCAGAGTTTCCACACAAGCTCTGATACCACTTGTTGGATCGATATACTTTAATCAAACTAACTTAACTAGCTTGTTAAGGTTTAATAACCTCAGATAAATCCTAAGTTATTAACAAAGAAACACTGAGCAATCTTTATCAAGTACGCGGAATTTACTTAACAAAGCTAAGAAGAATAACCTTTTATTATAAACTCTAAATCTGTTTATTATGCAGATACTCTAATACAATTCTAATATAATCGAACTTCTCTTTAAAACACTAATCAACTTGTGAATTCGTAAACTCTAAAACTCATAGACTCCTTATCTCTAAAGCCAATCTAGGAGTCCTTTTATAGGCTCAAGGATATCCTAGTCGGTTTACAATTTGTAACCTTGTACGACAAGTAATCTAAACATAGAATACAATAATTTCTATAAAAGAATAACAGTTCTTTTGTTCTTGCAGTACTTTGACTTTTAGGTGCAGTACTTTGACTTTGTCTTTAGCAGTACTTTGACTCTTTGACTTTTTCCAGTACTTTGCAGCTTACGGTACTTTCATATCTTCAGTACTTTCATGTCTTCAGCACTTTCATATCCCAACATTTGACCCCACCTGAAGTAATTGGAAGTAATTAGACGTAAACACTACTAATTAGGATGAGTAACTAGGTTAGCACCCTTCTCCTTCATTGATCACATCTCTTTCCTTTATCTGCTTTCTTTTATTTCCTTGTTTTATTAGTTAATTTATTAATTCAATCTTAAAAGAAATTAAAATCGTGACATAGACTTAAGTTAATTTCCGATCCACGTAGCTCTTAGGACGATCTCGGTTTGACCGAATACTACACTACACACGACCGGGTACACTGCCCGTTAGTGCATTAGGGTAGACCATAGGTATAACGAGTTAACATAAATATTAAAACCTGTCAGTACAAACACGCATCATATATATATATATATATATATATATATATATATATATATATAGTATGGATTCTATGTGAAGTATCTAACAATTTTGTTACTCAAAGGAAAGTGATGATAGGTAATGGATGATCCGGCTACTTTTGTCATCAGAAAGCTAACTTACAATAAAGTATATCCTAGCATTCGATAAATAAATAATGAACTAATTAACTTACTTTTTAGATTACCCAACTTTATATTCATTCCATGCATTTCTTATAAAGATTTTCATATATAAAGATAAGTACCTTCTTGTTAACAATAACAAATAAGTACTTAAAGCCATATGCTCAAACCATACTTTTGTGAGGATATTTCTGCTTTCAAGTTTTCTATTTGTCTTTCCATTTTTAGCTCATTAGACCTTAGTTTCATTGCCTACAAAAGACATATGTGTATAAATAACTAGAATAACACAAGTCCTAACCAACTTGATACATAATTAAAAAGTATCATAGGTGCCAATTTCGACACATTTAGTTACAAACAGGTCAATTCAAGTTACGTTTTATGACTTTATCTCTATTTGGGGAAAAGACTACAAGCAAAAAGTTACAGAAGTATGTGGATCCAATACTATTGGTATTTAGTACCTTCTCTTCTAAGCCAATAACCTCATAAGTTAATATCTTGGCACTTTCATCAGCTGCAATACAGAGCATATCCATATTTGGTCCTCACAGCCTCAACTTCCACCTATTGACATAAAATAAACAAGTGAATATATATGCATATATAAACATATTAAAGGAACTTGCACAAACATATGTGACTACACTAAAAATATGTAGCTCTGAGAGATAATGCTAACCAACTGAGCGTTAATTTCATCCTGCAGCCTATATCAGGCTTTAAGTGGTTTACAACACTTCCTTGTAAACGCAATTGAAAAAAAATAAGTATTAGCTTTCTCTATTGACGCTAAACTGAGATAATAACATGACTCAACTATAATTTCGCTACCAGTTCCTGATCTTTTGGCATAGTTTTCATTCTTCTTGGTATCAATCTCAACTTGTTCAAGAGGAACAAAACTGAATTAGCCAAAATATAGTTCGAAACCAAAAGATAGTCCACCATAAGAGTTACAAGTTGTTAGCAGGAATATTCTAATACCATCAAAAATAGAATTATCCATAGAAGAGAAGTGAGAAAATTATTATTGAAGTTTGAGAAGTTAAGAAGTAATACCTCTTTGTTGCTAATAAAAATTAACAATGAGGTCCATAAGTCAACTTGTTAGGATTTGGAAAATCCAGTAGTTAAAGTGTCGGTCACCTCAAGTATATGTAATCGTTAGAAAGCTCGTAGTCGTAGTTATTTAATGTTAAGTAGTATTTAGTTAAGTAACACCGTGGAGGACGGACGGGTCTTTACCCACTGTATGCCTGATCCACAGCCCGTCAGGTGGCGTTTTATTGTAAAACTATAAATACCCTCTACCTCCCAAGGTAGAGGGTTGGAGCTTCAATACCATTTTTCTTATTTCACATAGTTCCCAACTCTCTTCCCTTTCTCTCTCTAGAACTTTCTCTCTCTAAACATCTTGAACGCCTCTTATGGTTATGGTTTAATGTGTTTGTGAAATCCTATATCTTACATTTGGTATCAAGAGCCATGGTTTGATCACTCATATTTCATGCTCTTTGTTTTGGTGGACTTCATAAGGTTTTTGGGGTATTAAGTGTTTAGGAGAGTTTGAATCATTTGGACAAATTCTAGTGTTAAAGTTTGAATTTTGCTTGTACTTTTGTGCTTAGGATCATCATATGTGTTTATGTTTTGAATTGGAAGGCTTAAATCATTGTGGTTTGATTGTTTTTTATTGATAAAGTGGTTATTTGTGAACTTAGTACTAAGCGAGTTGAGTCTCGGACTTGAGTTTCTTCAAAGCGAGTGGCTTTGTTACTGGATGCGAGTTGATATATGCGACTTGGCTATTTAGCGAGTTAAGCTTTTAAGAGACTTGGTGGTAAGGCGAGTTGTGTCTGTTTGCGACTTGCTATTAAGCGAGTTGATTCTTAAAGCGACTTGTTTCATTAAGCGAGTTGATTGTGTTGCGAGTTGATACTAAAGCGAGTTAGCTATTTAGCGACTTGTTTCATTAAGCGAGTTGATTGTGTTGCGAGTTGATACTAATGCGACTTGGCTATTTAGCGAGTTGATTCCTTAAGCGACTTGTTTCTTAAAGCGAGTTGGTTGTTTAGCGAGTTGATAACTAAGCGAGTTGAGTGTTTAGCTACTTGTCTATTGAGAATTGTTACTTCTTCGTGATACATTCTTACGGTTGTTCTTTTGGTTTAGTCAAATCCCGTGAAAGAATCAATTTCCCGGTTTAATCAAAGAATAGTAAAATCCTGTGGAACTTGTAGTCATGGAAAACATCATTCCTACTATTTTTTCTTCCGTAGCTGAGGACGTTCAAGAAGCAGGGTCAGATACACGTCCACCTATGCTTGACAGAACTGATTATGACTCATGGGCACAACGAATCCGATTGTACTGTTTGGGAAAAGAAAACGGAGTCAACATTCTCAAGTCAATCGATGAAGGACCTTATCAGATTGAGACTACTAGAGACTTAATTGATACAGCTGCAGATGGAACAATGATCCATGGAATAGACAGACCAAAGATGTATGATGAGCTCAATGATAAGGACAAAAAGAGATTCGATGCAGATATTAGGGCTTCTAACATTATACTTCAAGGTCTTCCAAAAGACATCTACAAGCTTATCAATCACAACACTGAAGCAAAGGCTGTAGGGGATGATGTCAAAATGCTTCTCTCAGGTTCTGAATTAACTATTGAGGACAGAGAATCACAACTGTATGATGAATTTGAACACTTCAAGATGAAACTAGACGAGAGTGTCTATGAATACTATGTGAGATTCCATAAGCTTGTGAATGAGATGAGGAACATCAGAATGACCATGCCTAACATTCAGCTGAACTCAAAATTCGTGAACAACATGAATCCCGAATGGTACAAGTTTGTCACCTCTGTGAAGCTAACCAAAGGATTGAAGAACACAAACTATGAGCAACTCTATGCTTTCCTTCTTCAGAATGAGAGACATGCTATGTTTGAGAAAAGGATTCTGGAGCAATTCAAAACCAATCAGGGAGAATCAAGCTCACCAAATGATTCAACAACCTTCTACACCAATGATGGAACTACTACCAAAGCATCTCAGTCATTCCAATGGGTAATGGTAATCACAAACTCATTCGGATCCAATGTTCAAACAAGCGTCTTGATGCGTCGTGGGACACTTCATTAATCAACTGGCCCTTATGGTTAAACAAAATCTGACACTCAATCCACACTCCAACAGTCTTCACACTAACAATGAGATTAGAGCTGCATCCAACCTTCACAATCATGCAGTTGTTAGAGATGGAAAAGTTATGGTTCAACCAGTTCAAGGAAGGCAATATGTTCAGGGAAGAGGTGGAGTAGGTGGAGGTTATGTTGGAAATCTGAATTGGGGAAGGAATGGAATTCAGGGACAAGTAAAGCCGATTAAGTGCTACAATTGTGGTGGTGAGGAACATATTGCAAGGAACAGCACATCGCCAAAACGCCCTCAAAATGCAGAGTACTTCAGGGATAAGATGTTGCTCGTCCAAGCTCAGGATAATGGAGCAGCTTTGGATGAAGAGGAGTTATTGTTTCTTGCTGAAGGGAATGCCAAGACATATGATGCTGATGTTGATGAACAGCCAATACAGGAGATAGTTCATAATCATCAGAATGCCTTTCAAGTAGCAGATTGTGATGCATTTGATTCTGATGTCAATGATGAACCTACTACTCAAACTATCTTCATGGCCAGCATCTCACCTATGGTTTCTCCAAAGGTCTCTCCTCCACAACAAGCTGGTCCATCCAAAGACAAAATTATTTCAGAGGTATTAAAACTATATGATGAAGTTGATGAGCTAAAGATGCATAATGAAGTACAATCTCTTGAAACTTATGAATCATATATTGATGATGAGGGTAATAGCAATATTGTCCCATATGATCAATATGTGAAGCAAAGTGAAAGTGAGGTTGTACCAAGTAATGCATCTTCCGCAGTCAATGATGACTATGTTTTTTATGAATACACTGCATGTACCCCTGATGATTCTGTTGTATCTGAACTAAATGCCTATAAAGAACGTGTTGCTATCTATGAACAACGTACTAAATTTGAGTTGACCACCCGTGAGCAGGAAATGGATGACCAAATGCGTACAATTATTAGAAAAAGTAATTTTAGAGAAGAAGTATTAAAACAAGAGTTAAATTCCTTACAAGAAAAGCTTTCTAAAACTACTAAGCAAAAACAAGAACTTCAAGAAAATGTGAAAATGCTTAAGCAAGAATTCAATGCTAAGGAATCAAAACTTTTGAATGATTTTTCCAATCTAAAAACTTTGAAAAACAAGCTTGAAAATAAGTTGTACGTACAAGGGAACACCATTCAGACAGCTCACATGATTACTAAGCATAGAGTCTTAAGCGATAAGCATAGCATTCCCCTTGTTGAGGAACCAAATCCTGAGGTCATTAAAAAGGCTAGAACGGCTTATAAGGTAATTTATGATGGCAATGAAATCCTTAAACCTAGGCAGATACCCAGTTGTGTTGAGTGCACTGAGGAAGATAAGAAATCAAATGAGGTCACTAGGGAGAAAATGGATAAGAAACTCAGCAATCCTGCATGTAAAGAGAAAATCATAATTATCAGACCCCATGACTACAAAAAGGAAAATTGGATTTCCTTGAACATGTTTAAGCCTCAAAAATTATTAACACCCGAACAAGTGTTCTGGAAAAAGGATCTAGATAAACAAAAGGCAGAGAATCTTGTTGTAACAAACCCTCCTCTTAGGAAAATGCCTTCAGCTACTTTGTATCCTCCTAATACACCAATGCATCTAGTCCCTAGAACTATTGCCACTAAAAGCAAGACCTTAATCAGTCAATATGTCATATTTCAATTATTTGTTGATTTTGAGAAAACTTGTAAGAAAAGAATCACACCCACTGGGATAACTGAAGGGTAAAGGGGTTTTGAGCAAACTAAAGAATGCTATTTAACTGAGGTCATGCCTTTCTTTAAATAACTAAAAGATCAATTTGAGAGTCTTAAAAAGGGGATGGATTCAGATATTAAAGAAATGGAAAAGGAATTTGATGCAATGATAGTTGAGGTTAGTGACTATGAGCATAAATTAAAATATAATGAGATTGAGAGGAAGAACTTGCATACATTAAATGAGAATCTTATTTCTGAATGTATTACTCAAGATGTGTTTTACACTGCTACGAATCACTCCATTACTACCTCTCGATTTCATGAATTATTTATTGCATTGAAAGTTTCCCATGATCATGTCATTGAGCTTGAAAACAAAAACTCAGAACTTAGTGAGAAAATTGATCGAGATGATCACGATAATTTGGTAAAACATCTTTCTAAACTAGAAGTTGAACATTTTGATTTGCAACTAAAATATCAACATCTCAAAGAAAATGTTAAAACCTCAAATATCAAGACTTTCTCAGATGTTCCAGAGTTTGATGCAGTTTTTCAGATAAATAAACGTGATGAACAGATTCAAGCTCATTGTTGCACGATCAGAAAGTTGAAAGCCCAAATTTCTCAATTAAAGGGTGAAAAGAACAATGTGACTGCCTCCCAAATGCCTCCTCCTTTAGATTCTCAGTATTCTCAAATTTTTCATCTTCAAAACTTAGTAAATGCGTTACAAAAGGAAAACAAGAGCTTTCTAGAAGAAAATGGAAAAGTTAAACGTCACTTTAAAGAGTTATATGATTCAATGAAAGTCACTCGTGACAAAAACAACGAAAAAATAACTTCTTTACAAAAGGAAATTGAGAATATGAGGGGTCAGGAAAAAGAGCGCCACTTGTTTTTAATGAGAATGTCGCTTCAAAGTCATCCTCTGACTGCAAATATACTGTGACTGTTAAATACATTCCTCCTCATCTTAGGAATAATGAACTTGTGTTTAATAACTACTGTGCTCACCTTAAGGATAGTCTAGAATGTCTCCGAGAGATTGTGGAAGAGGACTTCTTAAATAAGCCTCTTGATAGAGAAATTAGGTTTGCTTGCATTTGTGCCAAACGATCTCAGGAGCTGCTAGAATGTCTAATTGCAACATGTCCTAAATCCTTAGGTGTGAAAGGTAAAGCTGTGATGCCTTGTTCTATGCCTAGTGCCATGCATACAAACCATTCCATGCCCAGCTTTAAGAAAGTAAATAATAATGTGCCTTCTAGAAGTTCAGATCCTTGCACATCTAGTTCAGGAATGCAAAAGGTAGTTCAACCAACTAATGTTCCCATAATTCCCTCTACAGGAGTAATCAGTGACATTAAAGCAAGCAGGTCAAAGCCTCCAGGCAGTACCAAGCAAGATAGGACCTCGCAAGCTAAGAATGTGCATTGGAAGAGAGTAGAAGACCATCCTAGGAACTTTAAGTTTGAGTTGAATAAAACGAATCGTGTTGATTCTAGTATTAGCCATAGGCGTATTGTAATTAATTCGAATTCTGATACTATCTGCAAACCATGTAATGATGTATGCTTGAATTCTGTTGCTAATCATGAATGTGGTGTGAATGTTTTGTCTAATTCTGTCAAGTGCCTAGTTAAAATTGTTAATGAAAAAATTTATTCTAAGAAGGCTAAAAGGCAAAAACGAAAGAAAGTTAGAAAAAAGTGGAAACCCACAGGAAGAACATTTAGGAAGATAGGTTATCAATGGATACCTTTTGGCCATAAGGATAATCAGTTTTGCACTCAATCTGCTAAGACAATGCCCACTAGAAAATGGATGACTACTGGTAGAACTATTCCTTTAAGAAGTGAACATACTTTGAATAGGTCAAATACGGACACCAGCACCGCATCTATTCCTAATGATTCCATTGCTTCTATTTATGATATGGATGTTTCTATTTTTGATATGGGTGTTCCAATCACTGTTACTAACCAAGTGGAACCCATTATTGCATGGGGTTCCCAATTATCTAGTTATCCATTCTTGTCTGTGTTCAACTGCAGATCGTTCAAATAGTTCTGTGGTACCTGGACTCAGGCTATTCCAAGCATATGACTGGAGACCGGTAGCGGCTCATGAACTTCGTGAGTAAATTCATCGGGACAGTTAGATTCGGGAACAACCATTTTGGAGCAATTATGGGTTATGGAGATTATGTGGATGGTAAAAGTGTAATTTCCAGGGTATATTATGTGGAAGTTCTTGGTCACAACTTGTTCTCTATTAGTCAATTCTGTGATTCCGATCTAGAAGTGGCATTTAGAAAACATACTTGTTTCGTTAGAGAACTTGATGGTGCGGAATTATTAAGAGGTACTCGTGGTTCTAACCTATACACCATCTCTATCGATGACATGATGAAGTCTTCTCCAATCTGCTTGCTGTCAAAGGCTTCTAAAACAAAGTCATGGTTATGGCATTGTCGTCTCAATCACTTGAACTTCGGCACCATAAACAACCTTTCGAGAAAGGATCTGTGAGGCTTACCCAGTTAAAATATGAAAAAGATCATCTTTGCTCAGCTTGCCAATTGGGAAACAGCACGAAATATGCCCACAAACCAAAACCAACTAACTCTGTAATGGAAGTTCTTCATACCCTTCACATGGATTTGTGCGGCCTAATGAGAGTGCAAACTATTAATGGGAAGAGATATGTGCTTGTAGTGGTTGATGACTTCTCCCAATTCACTTGGGTTAAGTTTTTGAGGACAAAGGACGAAACTCCATATGTAATCATTAAACTCATTAAACAACTTCAGATCCGACTCAACAAAACGGTTTGAATTGTCCGAACCGATAATGGAACTGAGTTTATTAATAAAGAACTCAATGATTTTATGAAAATGTTGGAATCAGTCCTCAAAGAAGTGTTCCTCGAACTCCTCAACAGAGCGGTGTAGTTGAAAGACGAAATCGAACTCTTGTAGAAGCGCAAGAACTATCTTGATTTACTAAAGGTTCCAATGTTTCTATGGGCTGAAGCTATTGCCACTGCATGTTACACTCAAAATCGGTCTCTAATTCACACATCTCATGGAAAGACTCCATATGAACTTGTCCACAATCGAAAACTGATCTATCATACCTTCGTGTGTTTGGTGCTTTATGTTATCCAACTAATGACGGTCAAGATTTAGGTAAATTAAAGCTAAAGCGACATTGGAATATTTGTTGGATATGCACCAAGCAGAAAGGTTACGAATCTACAACAAGAGAACCGAAATATCATGGAAATAATTCACGTTATGTTTGATGTAGTGACGGTCAAATGGCTCTGGACAATCCATTCGGACCCGCACTTCAAAACAGTCCCATTGGTTCATCCCTTGTACCAAATTCCTCTCCAGCAACTCCATATGTACCTGCTTCAGAAGATGATTTAAAGGAAATTGTTGATCCAATGTTGATGAACACTATGAACCAAATGCAAATGAAATGTCAAATCCATCAACGAGAGCTGCTCCTATCCCTGTAAATGAAGTGAACCCTTCAGTCTCAATATCATTAAGTCAAGAAGCGCTAGCTGCTGATCACTCTGTCTCATCAACAAATCATCCATCATCGATGTACATCATGGAAATGTTTCTGGCATCAATGATGAAGTCAATCCCTTTGCTACTCCGAAGATGCTCCATTTGAAAACATATTTGCTCCTGAATCATCATCAGAACCATCTTCTTTAGGGGATATCGACTCTGCTACTTGGTCTCTCAACAACAGCCATATGAACACCTCAGAAAATGGACTCATGATCATCCATTGGAAAACATCATTGGAAATCCCTCTCGTCCAGTATCCACACGTAAACAACTTGAAACCGATACCTTATGGTGCTTCTTCAACTCCGTACTCTCTAAGATCGAACCAAAAGATGTTAAAACCGCCATGAATGAAGACAGCTGGTTCAATGCCATGCAAGAAGAAATTCAAGAGTTTGATCGACTTGATGTATGGGAATTAGTACCTGCTCCAGATTGTGCTATGATCATTGCTCTAAAATGGATCTTCAAAGTGAAACTTGATGAGCATGGCGATGTCCTGAAGAACAAGGCTCGATTGGTGGCTAAAGGATACCGTCAAGAGGAGGGTATTGACTTTGAAGAATCATTTGCTCCTGTTGCTCGAATCGATGCAATCAGAATCTTCTTGGCTAATTCTGCAAGTAAGAACATGGTAGTCTATCAGATGGATGTAAAGACGGCGTTTCTTAACGGAAATCTTAAAGAAGTCGTCTCGTCAGCCAACACTGAAGGCTTTGTGAATCCTGAGCATCCTACTCATGTTTATCGTTTGAAGAAGGCTCTTTACGGTTTAAAGCAAGCTCCAAGGGCATGGTATGATACGCTATCAAAGTTTTTTTCTATCTACCGGATTGAAGCAAAGGAGCATTGACCTACATTGTTCACCAGGAAGTCAGGCAAACATTTAATTCACGTTCAAATTTATGTTGATGATATCATCTTTGCCTCGACTGACCCCAATGAGCGTGACCGTTTTTCAAATGAAATGGGTTCTAAATTTCAAATGTCAATGATGGGACAAATGTCATTTTTCTTGGGATTACAAATTTCACAAAGTCCCGGAGGCATTTTTATAAATCAATCTAAATTTGCAAATGAGATTTTAAAGAAATTTGGATTTGATTCTAGTGACCCTGTTGACACTCCCATGATTGAACGTACTAAACTAGATGAGGACCACTCAGGGATCATGGTAGACCAAACGAAATATCGTAGTATGATTGGATCCCTGATGTACCTCACGGCTAGTAGACCAGACATCTTGTTCACTTGTTTGCATGTGTGCTAGATATCAGGCTAAGCCTACTAAAAAGCACCTTGAAGCGGTTAAGCGGGTCTTTCGGTATCTCCAAGGAACCATCAATATGGGACTTTGGTACCGAAGGACACCGGTATGTCACTAACGCCTATGCGAGATCTTGATCATGCAGGATGTCAAGATACTCGTCGAAGTACGTCTGGAGGTGCTCAGTTTTTTGGGTGATAAGCTTGTGAGGTGGTCTTCAAAGAAGCAAATGAGTACTTCTATTTCCTCTACAGAGGCTGAATACATAGCCATGTCATCTTGTTGTGCTCAAATCCTATGGATGAGATCCCAATTATCTGACTATGGCTTTGAATTCAACAAAATTCCTCTGTACTGTGATAATAAAAGTGCTATCGCTCTCTCATGCAACAACGTACAACACTCAAGAGCAAAGCACATCGACATTCGACATTCGACATTCGACATCATTTCATCAGGGAGCAAGTTGAAAACGGTGTGGTGGAACTTTACTTTGTGAGGACTGAATACCAATTAGCAGACATCTTCACCAAAGCTCTTCCTAGAGAATGTTTTGAGTTTATCCTTCCACATCTTGGTCTAAAGAGTTTACAACCGGAAACACTCAAGCGTCTTTAAAAGGAAGACGAGGAGTAAAGGTCTTTATTCATCTATCTCTTGTATATATTTATTCAAAAACCAAAACACAAAACTTGAAAAACCAAATATATATATATATATATATATATATATATATATATATATATATATTGCTATTTTGTCATGTTTTTCCTTATTCGATATCATCTACGGACTTTGTGTTGACATTCAAAGAATGTCACGTGTCTTTAGATGTTCTTGAATGCACTAGTTTTGTTAAAAAAAAAAAAAAAGGCGGAGAAGAATGGTAGTTTTATTGTCATTTCGGGATAACCCGTTTTAAAAGTAAAGAAACGAGCCAAGCTTTATCTTATTTTTCAAATCTCATACTCTGATTCTTAAAACAAATGTTTGTCATCAAAAAGACAAATGTTTATCTTTCCAAATATTTTTCCGTCTAATGATTCTTCTGAAAAATATTTGCCATCTAATGAAAACTAAATTGCTTTGAAAACACCTCATACTCTGTTGTCGTTGTAATTCATTTGTGCTTATCATCTGTCAAAATCTCTATCTCTCAATCAACAACTTGTGTCATTGATTGAGGGGGAGAATGATTTTATTCGAATTAAAAAGGTTATTTTGAAAGGTCTCTTTTCAAACAATTGGCACGTATATGAGCAAGGTTTATTGTTGAAAAATCAAAAAGAATAATGTTTTATACAGTTGATTCAAAACCTTTGCTGATGTTATGTTTTCAAAAGACAATCTTGCATGTTTAATCAATGGAGCTTAAAGTCTGAAAATCCGATCGTTATCAGTTAAAACGTTTTCATAATCAAGTCACAATTCTTCTTAAAAAGCTCTCAAAATCAATTTAAATCTACAGAGATCACAAATCTCAAATGATTTAATAATTGTGATCGGGGGAGAATTTGTGATTTAAATTGGATTAAAACTGATAATTCGATAAATGGGTTCATAAGTGTTTAGCAAGTTTTCCTCCCCGCATGTGACAAACGATTCCAAATTTTCCATGCACATGTTGAGGGGGAGTATCTACTTTAAACCTTAAATTATTGAAACGTGATTGAATTGTCTCTAAGTGCAGGTTCCCTCTAATATGTGCAAAACTCTTTCAAACTTCGAGGCACATATTGAGGGGGGGGGAAACTTTTGAAAACCTCATCCCTCCTCAAAATGTTTTATCTACTCAAATTGATTGGGAAATGATGGTGTTCATTTTAGAAAATGTTAATCAAAAGATTGGACCTTTCATTCTTAATCTAACAATTTCTAAGATCTCTTGCCTCCATGTGCTAAACAATTTCGGTATTTTATGCATATGTTGAGGGGGAGCATTTCTAAAATATCAAAACAATTAAGATACAAAATACTTTGATTTTATATCACAAGTATCTTGATTGATTCTCAAATGGTTTTCAATTGGTTTCAAGGCGGAAGAACTATGTCAAAAGACCGACCAATTTAATTTATGCATGGTGTTATAAGGATGACAAGTGTAGGACCTTACTTTTATCAACCTTATCACAAACCCAACACGTATATCACGTTAACACAAACACAAACAATGCATGAAGATGAAAGAAATAAAGATTAAGATGTTGGTGACTTGATGTTATGCGTATAAACAAGATAGAGAGATGAAAACAATAAGATGTATATTGCTTCAAGGAAAAACACACACACACACACACACACACACACTCAAGCACACACCTCAAATGACTCATTTGAGGTGTATTTATAGTACAAATACTAGATGCCCTAATGGGCTTTCCATGGGCTTGGATTGGGTTGGATTGGATTACAAGTGTTACAAGGCTAGCTTAACATAACGCCTAGCCATTTAGCTTTAGTCCAATCCACGAACCCGTTGACTATTCTAGCACGATATCTAACACACAATATAAAGTTCCTAAATGTGAATGACCATCACTTCTAATAAAAACTATTAAGGCTAACAATATCCCCCTAAGGGGTGGTCATTCAAATGATGCTCCACTTGATTAGGTCTTTACTTTTCTCGAGCTTGAACTTTGTGTGTAGATATAGAATAGTCTTGATTCTTTGTTCCTTCATGCTTTGTGATCAGATAATGTGGTATTCTGCCGTTGTCAACTTCGTTGGTTAGGTGTCTCCACGCCTTTCTCCACCATGCTCACACTTCTATTTGACTTTGATTTACCAATGACGTAGTTCTCTAGTCTTTAAACTTTGTAGATTCTTTGACATTGACGAAGAATCATCTTTAACTTTGTGTAGCCTTTAATTTTGATGAGAACTTTCAAGTGTTGTTGGTATGAGCATGTGGATAGTCTGCACGATCAATCCGCTCCGGAGCTTCCATAAGAAGAAAACATAAAACTGGTTAGTAATAAGCGGATTCCGGCACTTACAAGTTTGAATTTTGAGGGTGTTAACAGCATAGTGTGAAAACACGTCTGTAATTCTCACAAAGGCCGTTCCTGAACTGGAGTCCCACAAGTGAGATAACGCGATATACCGAAATACATCTACAGATTCAGATGATCGCTGAGGTACACCGAAGCATCACCCCTACGACTGTAGACCAGTTTGAGACACACTAAGCGTAATCCACGGGGAGTTACCGAATTGACCTGCTGTCAGGGCTGCTTGATGTTGACCCTGGCAGGTGTTTCCATTCAATCACTAAAGATCACAGATGTGAAACTTCTCATAAATGTTCTGGCAGATTGCTAAGATCTGCGTAGGACTCTAGAATATATCACATGTGTTCTTATTGATGAACAACAAGCGACGAAATGTCATGTGTTCCTATGAGATCTTTTGATGAATCTCGTGGCTCTAGACTCAATAGTGCGTTTTGGTTTTCCTGAGCGGAGACTAGGGAGAGGGTATCCTTCTTCAATATCAACAATCTCTAAGAGAAAGTCGATAGATTATGTAGGGTTCCCAGTGAGAATGAAACAAATCCTTTTAAGAGGAATTGAGTGGCTAGAAGGTTTAGTGCAGTGCGTCACTAGGTCCATGACGTCTTTGTCTTCAATACCAGTTTCATCTAAGTGACAACCCGTGAATGAATTGAACCGGTTTACGCCCTAAGGTTGATTATGGAGGGCTATTTATTTTCACCCTTTATCATTACATTTCTGTTTAATTCTTCAACCCCTTCTTTCTCTTTTCTCACATTACTCCTTTTTTTTCAATCGTACCTAAGGACTTCTAATACTAACTATGGGTATTGTCCTTGGGTAGATCCTTCCGGCTCTTGCGGATCATAGGACTGATTTCCTATCCTTAGTCACCTTATAACTCCATGACTGTCCCATGTTGCCATAAAACCATTTTTCTTGAAAATCTCACAGAGTGTTTATGATAGAAAACATGTTTGAAACACTCCGCGAGTTTTATATTTTCAGAAACACTCCCCCTTCACATGTGCTTATAAGTTTTGACAAAAATATGCACATAGAGGGTAGAGTTCGCACTGTTTGAATTGATCGGCTCATGATAGACAATTCCCCACGAGACACGGTTACGTTGCCTAGTTAAAGAGTTCCATTGTCAGTTTTTTAGGTGACAACTAGCTCTAATAACTAGCTTGAAGTTGTAAACACTCCTTGAAAAGGAGGTTAGACCCATGAAGGTGCATATCTATCACAAGTTTCTCGAGATGGTACATATACTAACATTGATTCCCGTCAATTCGTCGGTTCCGTCTGAGTCGAGCTCATTGTGAGATTCAAACCATGATCATTAAACTTTTTGATCACATTTTAATCACGTCTCCTCCCCTCAAAAATAGCATATTCGTGATATTTTTGATATCAACGGATTAAACAACATTTTAGAATCTTTAGGGGAGACAAACGGATTTGATTTAAGCATGAATTTGGAACATTTTAGATTTATACTCCCCCTTTAATAAAGCATAATCAATTAAAGGGTTTTAGAGGGAGTTATCTTGAGCACAAAATATTTTGAAAGATTTTGAAAATCTTTTTGAACAATCTTGAAAAGGTGCTCAAGATGATGATGATTTCTCACCAGTTTTAAATGTAGTGCACTGAAGCGTACACTAGTGATTTTCATTAAAAAAGCACGAGTTTTGATTTGAAAAATAATCAAAAGTCATCATTTTAGTCCGGGTTTCGTACTGAAGTATACGAAAGCCATTTTATGAAGAAATTTTTTAGAAACGACATCTTTTGGAAAACATATTAAAGAACTCTCGCTCAAGCATCTGTACATACCCGTATCATTGTTGAATGACATTTCTAGAAACGTACAGAATATCGATTATACGAGAGACATGCCGTGAGAAGAGTATTTTTGGATTTTTGATTTTATATTGTTTTTGAATTTTTTGAAAGTTTTATATTTTTATATTTTGCTTTTGTTGGTTTTTCAAATTTTGTATTTTGTTTTTCAAAAATATTTATAGCGAAGCTTGTTGGAAAAAATCATTTTCAAGAAGATTCGAGAAGAGCGTTCTAACTCCTCGAGGGGTTAGGCTTCGCATTTCAATTCGTCGAACTAAATCGTCAAACCTTTCTTTTGGAAGGGCTTTAGTAAATAGATCGGCGAGTTGGTAATCTGTCTTCACGAAGAATAATTCAACGGTACCATTTTCGACGTACTCTTTGATGAAGTGATAGCGGACACGGATATGATTAGTCCTTGAGTGATGAACAGGATTGCATGATATGGCTATGGCACTTTTCGAGTCACAATACATAGGTATTTTATCGAAAGTAAAGCCATAATTTGTGAGTTGTGTTCTCATCCATAGAACTTGAGCACAACACGCAGATAGAGACACATACTCAGCTTCAGCGGTTGAAAGTGCAGTGCAATCTTGTTTCTTTGAAGGCCAACTTACTAACTTTTCACCCAAAAATTGTGCTCCTCCAGATGTACTTTTTGTTGTAACTTGATAACCTGCGTGGTCCGCATCTGAAAAAGCAATTAGATCAAATCTGTATTCCTTCGGATACCAAAGTCCCATGTGAATGGATGTCTTCAGGTACCGAAAGATCCGTTTAACCTCTTTGAGGTGCAGTTCGGTAGGCTTTGCCTGAAACCGTGCTAATAAGCAAACAGCAAAATGAATATCTGGTCTACTAGCAGTGAGGTACATGAGAGAACCAATCATGCTCCGATATTTCTTCGGATCAATAGGTTTCCCAAACAAATCGGCTCCAATTTTTGGTGAAGTTACCATTGGTGTTCCGACCGAATCACAATTATCCATACCATGATTTTTCAAAATCTCAGTTGTGTATTTAGCTTGATTTATAAAAATTCCACGAGGGGACTGATGTATTTGTAAACCAAGAAATAATTTTAGTTCCCCCATCATGGACATTTCAAATTTACTTTTCATGAGATTTTCAAAATGTTTTGAAAGATTCGGATTAGTGGACACAAAAATGATGTCGATCCAGTAAATCTGAACAATCAAAATGTCGTTTTTGCATTTTTGTGTAAACAAGGTAGGATCAACTATTCCTTTGGTGAAATTGTTTTGGATAAGGAAAGAGGACAGTTCGTCATACCACGCTCTCGGAGCTTCTTTCAATCCATAGATTGCCTTTTTGAGTTTGTAGACGTAGTCTGGATGATTCATGTCTATGAAGCCTTCTGGCTGACTCGCGTACACTTCTTCTTTCAGAGTTCCATTCAAGAACGTGGTCGTAATGTCCATCTGATAAACCGTGATGTTTTTGTGAGCGGCATAGGCTATGAAAATCCTGACTGCCTCAAGTCTAGCTACCGGCGCGAATGACTCTTCAAAGTCTATCCCTTCCTCTTGTCTATATCCTTTGGCCACAAGACGAGCTTTGTTGCGAATTACAGTCATCTCTTCATCCCTTTTGTTCTTCCATATCCATTTGAGATCAATGCCTTGGCGACGTCAATGGGTCTTGGAACCATATCCCAAGAGTCATGTAGACGGTATTGGAGAAGTTCCTCCTGCGTCGCTTCTATCCATGCGGGTTCTGCCATTGCCTCGCAAATGTTCTTTGGCTCTATATTGCTAATTGAGCAAAGGTAAATGCATAATTCGCAATCGGTGGCAAGTTGGCGTCTCGTCTGAATTGGCCTTGAAGGTTCACCAATAACTTGTTCAATTGTGTGGTCTTTTGTCCACTTCAGAGTAGAAGGATACCGTTGGTTATACGTATGAGAGTTAGATGGTTCTCGTAAGCTTGAAGAAGATTCATCGATTCCGTAGCAAACGGGTTTTCAAATAAGTCTTCATCTAACGTTGCATCGTTATGGTTTTGGTTTTGCTCATCAATTGCTGGTAGAACGGGTGCAAGAACTGGAGTAGATGTAGATGATGTTGATGGAGTTGGTGCATTGGTTTCGACCGTTGTAGATGCATCTTCTGTTGGTGGTGGAGGATGATTTTGAGCGGGTGCAGCGAAATGATGGTTTGATGCATTTGTCGAAGTTCCACCATAGTATTCATCGAACATTAACTCAAAGAAATTCTCTCATTCTTGTTCTTTAGGATTGTCAAGCGAAGTTGATTGAGCTCTTTGAGGTACGAGTCTGGCGATGTGTCAGAAGTCTGCTGGTTTAGTGCGGGTTCTAGAGTGAGTCTCTCAGAAGCCATATGTAAAAGTTCATCAAATTTCACATTCATCGTCTCCATGATCCTCCTAGTTCTTCTGTTATACACCCTGAATGCCCTCGAGTTATCTGAATATCCAATGAAGATTCCAATATCACCTTTTGCTTTCAGTTTTCCAAGATCTTCTCTGTCATTCGTTGGATAGCACAAAGTGCCAAACACGTGAAAGTAAGAGATATCCGGTTTTCTGTTGTTCACAAGCTCATATAGGGTTTTATTGAATCTTGGATGGATAAGGGATGGGTTGAGTGAAACAAGCGTGTATGACATCGGCCCATAGAAATAACGATTGCACTTTGAATAAATTAGCATTGTGTGGCAGCTTCCACAAAGTACGATTTCTTCTTTCAACTACCCCATTTTGTTGTGGAGTTCTAACAAGCGATGTCGATGTGTGATTCCAACATCTTCAAAATAAGTTCTTAACTCTGATTAGTGAATTCAGTGGCGTTGTGCTGTTCTTACGACCCTTACTGGAGTTTGAAGAAGTACTTGAATTCGTTTCAGAAAGGTGATGATGATGCCCGGTGCTTCGTCTTTTGATCTCAGAAACTTAACCCATGTATATCTCGAATAATCATCGAAGATAACAAGAATATACTTTTTTACCATTAATGCTTTCAACTCTCATTGGGCCACATAAGTCCATGTGCAACATATGCAACTTTGCTTCCGAACTAGGTACGGATTTGGCTTTATAAGATGCTCTTTTGCTTTTTCCTTTTTTGCATGATGGACATAAGTGATCCTTGGTGTATTTGAACTTTGGAAGTCCATTGACGATGTTGTCTTTGGCAATTTTGTTGATGGTGTCGATATTGAGATGGGATAACAACTTCTATGCCACAACGAGGACTGTGTTCGGATGTCGTGTCATAGGACATATTGGTGATGAAGAGGCCATTTGATTGATGTCAATAGCATACAAGTTTGTATCCCGATTCCCAGTTAAGAGATCAGTGCCATCCAGGTTTCTAACGAAGCAAGCATTTTTCCTAAAAGCAACCTCTAAATCTGCATCCAGAACGCCCGACTGAAAACAAATTGTGTCCCAACCCTTCGACATAGTAAACCCGAGTGATCTAATAATTTTCAAAAGGTATATCTACATAACCCATGATAGCTGCTACATGATCATTTCCAAAACGTACGGTTCCCATGAATTTCATGACGAAATTGATCAGCAGACTGAGATTCCGGTCATGTGCTTGGAGCAACCCAAGTCGACGATCCAAAGACAAATTCGATAACCTCGCCATTAACAGAAAAAAGAATATTGTGGAAACCGTTTGATTTTGGTTCCTTTGGGTTAGAGGTAAAATCACGATCACACTTTCAAAAGAGGTTTTCTACAGGGAATTACGGTTTATCACTCATTTTACCATTCTGGAGTGTGAAATTTCTACTGTGGGTTTCCAAATATCATCCTAAAGTATACACTATAGTTCCACACAGTCCAGTAGTGTAAAGTCTAAGTTTTGCAACTTGTCTTCCTACTTGTTTAGCGTAAGATCTTTTTGGAACGTTCTTCTTAACAGGCTTATCATTCACATTCTTAGAAACACAATCATCTTGATTATTAATTAAAGATTTCTTGCAAGTTAAACAAAGAGATTCAACACATTCATTAGACTTAGCAAGTTTCATAGGTTCAGTACATTCAGATGAAGTGTCTTTCTTATTCAAAAGCAGTAAATTCCTAGGGTGTTCTTCTACTTTCTTCTCTTTATTGAAGCTACTACTCCTAGAGGCATGCGAGACTGATATTAGTAGAAATATACCAAATATAAATACTCGCGAGAGAATTACAAATCAACCGTTTTTAGGAAAAAGGTCGATACGCAAAACCCGCGAATACTAGATATGTGATACCGGATAAGGATATCCGGGTCGTTTCCCAACGAGGTGTGAATTGAGAATCTCGTTTGAGGTTTGTTATTAAAATGCTCGATGTTACGGTTTTTTGGTTTTTTTTTTTGATTACGGTTTCTACAAATTAACTAAAGGGGAAGTAATTAAGGCTACGGGAACAAAGTAAATGATTAACTAACTACTACTAAGCATACGGAACAATAAAATTAAGTTACACTAAGTCCTAGAGTGATAATGTGCAAAAACGTGAAAAGGGCTAATCAGCCTCAAAAAGTGAAAATAATGCAATTTAAGGCCTAAGGATATGAAACTAATTTTCCTACGTTCTAAACGACTAAAAATAATTTTAGGAAAAAGCGGGGTATTTTTAGACTTTTAAATTATTTATTATGATTTAAAAACTAATTTAATCTAATTTAATTATAAAAAATATTAAATGATTTTGGAAAATCTGAAAAATTTGCACCTGAAAATACTTTAAGCTAAAACTGATTTTTTTTTTTTTTTTTTTAAGAAAAATAAAAAGTTGGGTACTTGTTTGAGGAAATAAGCTGCTAAAAGCTTAATAAGCTACTATGCTTAAAAAGCGAGATTGTATATAAGAGATGAATTTTGCAAAGTTAAACCTGAAAAGACCCTAGGGCGACTGGTGTTGAGGTGTGGTGTTGTGTGTTTGAGCAAGAGGTCAGGGGGTCGAATCCCACCCCTGCACCTTTTTGCAACTATTTTTTTTTTTGAAATTTTCTTCTTGCAATTTAATTATAAGACTAAATAAGCACTTTTTTATAAAAACAACTTTTACCAAACCCACAGAATAAGCAGTTTGCTACTGCTTATTCGACGATTCGACAGCAAAAAGAAACACTCCTATTGACAGCTTTTAAGCATAAAAAAAATAATATAAGCACTTGGAAAAATGGGAACAAGCTAAAACACATAAAAGGGAATCAAGATAAGCTAGAGTACAGGATATAAGCACTAAATAGGGGAGCAATAAGCAGTTCTTAAATGGAAATCTTAAGCTAAAAGGGAAATGAGCATCAAATGGACCTATACAACTACAATAGACAAATGAGCATTAATAAGCACTAAATAAGCTAGATACTACTAAACCTAATCTATGGGACTTAATAAGCACTAAGGATACCTAAATAAGCTAACTAGAATTTGGAATAAGCAAAAAGGATGTGAAGGCTGCTTTGGGACTAGGTGGGCTGCAGTGCAGGTACTGCGATGGGGTTTGGGGCAGATTTGAAGTGTAAATTAAACCAAGCTAGAGCTAAACTAGGTGCAAAATAAGCAAGGCTATGTCTAGGTGGGTATGTCACGTTACAAGAAAAGTAATTTTGGAAAAGTTTATGCTTAAAAATAAGCTGTAACAGTAGCTGCAAACAGCAGCTATGGCTGCTGTTTCAAGACAGAAGACAGAACAGTTTTGCTTTTTTTTTTTTTTTTTTTTTTTTTTTTCAGAACTCAACCAAACTTTGTATTCTAGCTAAACACAACTTTAAAGACTTGCTCAAACCTTGAACCACTTTGACTTTGAGAGTCAAAGTGGGTTAAAATGTTTAGACCTCAAATAGCTAAACCAAACACCCTTTTTATGAGGTGTTAAATCTTAAATCGGTTTAAAAGCGAAACTTGGTTTTCTTTTGTAAAACTAAGTTAGTACTTGGAATGCAACTTAAAGCAAGTAATAATGGGTAAAGCAAAATAAGCACTAAAGTGCTTATTTGATAAATAAGCAAAAATTAAAAACAAGATGTAAAAGAACTTTTTTCATTAATTAAAAAGACAAGCTACAATTAAAAAAGCAAACTTAAATTAAAAGCTACTAAATTCCTAGGTGCCTTTTAAGGCTACAATGAGCATCTATTTATACTAAAGGTCTTGAATGCTATACCTTTGTGCTTTTCTTGAGAGGTGGACTTGAGTTCAAAATGTGCTTTCTTGCTTCAATCTCGACCTACATCTCAACTTGGGCACCCTCATTTAATATTGGCCGTGGATCTTTTAACACCATTGGGTCAGTTGGGATTGCCAACATGGCTGAGACCATGTGGTGTGTTGGGTTGGGACAGCTTAGGGACCAGATTGGTGAGAGGACGGGGAGGTGAAGACAGGGTTGAAGGTTGGTTTGGCGCCATTTTGGAGCAGGGTGAAGGGTGTTGTTTTCTATTTTGGGTATAAACAGGGAAGAGAGTGGGTCAAATGTAGTGGTGGGTCAATGGGTTAAAATAAAAGGGGAGGGGGTTATAAAGGGTTAAATAATGTTTTAGTAAAAATGGTTTAAGTGTTTTAAATAAAACTTTGTATTTTTAAAACTTTGTATATTTTTTTTTTTTTTTTTAGAAAGAAAATAATTTTAATAAAATTGGTTTTAAAAAAAAAAATAATTGTTGTAAAATAAAAATGAGGTTTTAAAAGTTTTGGATTTTGCAAAAAGGGTAAAATGGTAATTTTGGGTTCGGGTAGAAGGGTAAAATGGTGATTTGGATTTAGGGATAGATTTTTTGATCTGATCCCCCAAGCTCACTCCCCAAATGGTATCGGGCTCGAAAATGTAGAAAATCATCATTCGGCTCCGTCGGCAAAGCACGTTTTCAAATCCAAGCTCAATTACGCACGTTTTTGTCTGTTTTCGATCCTTTGTACACGAAATACATAACACACTCCAAGGATATCTGTAGCATAATTGGTTATATTTCCGTGTTTTTAGACGTTTTTGTGGGCTTAGATGGGTAAAAAGGATGAGTGAATAAGCACTCATCAAATCCCCCACAATATCAATTGCTAGTCCCTAGCAATCCGATCATATAAGTAATGAATGGATCAACAACACCAAGTATATACCCGTTTCGACTTTTTATTCAACTACGAGAATTTAAACAAGGCGATAATAAATAAAATGCTTGATTATCAAAACATGGCATCATAGAACGGGATTCACGCAAAATGGGTGTTTCCGGGGAATTATAATCGTCATCCTCTTTTTATACTCTCAAACCAAGCTTAAACTTATTGTGCAAACGTTTTTGTAGAATGCTAACACTACTTATACAAATAATCTATGTAAGTCGAGACTTAACTTTTACTCCGAAATTCATAAAATTTAAGTGTGTGTGTGTGTGTGCTCATTTTCAAAAGTTTGACCATTAAAATCGACATTTGTTATGGTTGTTATCCACTTAACTAAAGTACTAACCCACAGGAAGCGATGAAAGTCTAAGGATCGAAAGGGCCTCTTCCATGTAGCGGCTTTCTTCTCGGCACATCAAAACATTAAGTTTTAAGTGACCGGGCTTTTGACACCTCACGAGAGAATAGTACGAGGAATTAGCGGAATTCGATTCCAAAGATTTCTGAAGCTACCGTTAAGTTAAAACTAAACCTAAATGGATTACAACCGACGACAATTTAGAAATTCGAGATTCAAAGGTGAGATCACTCCATGTAGCGACTTTCTTCTCGGCTTGTCCTTTTAAGGAGGCTAGGTTTTCACCCTCGAGAATAGTATCGGAGCTTTTGGGATCTTTGAAATCAAGGATTTCCAAATAACCATCAAACTTTTAAACAACTTTGGCGAATCTGAGTTCAACTTCGATTTAAATTTAAGAAAAAGCAAGTTTCGCACATTTATTCATAAGCAACAGTGCTTTTATTCACGCAACTCATATTTTTCTTTTCTCTTTTTTTTTTTTTTTTTTTCAACTTTTTCTTTCATTTTCATTTTTTCAACTTTTTTTTTTTTGACTTTGAACTTTAAACTTGCAACTTTTGCATCATTCGAGCACTTTTACGATACTTTCATTTTGCAACATTATTCAGATTTGAAGAAAGTATGCTTTTCGGAAATTTAAATAAAAAGTTGAACTCGGACTCTAAATCAATTTTGCTTAAAACTTTTTATTGTAACAAGACGATTTGAATGTTCAAAAATTTGACAACGAGCACGTATTTAAGTCCAATTAGTTAGCTTCAGGGAGAAAAAGCCATAGATTACTTATATAAGCTCTAAAGAGAACCAACTACTCCACGCTTAGCATTTTCATTTCACAAGCGTAAAACCTTAGCCTAATGTTAAGAGAGCAGCTAGATCAACACTCTAGCTGAGTCGGGATTCCCCTTGTTCTAGCCGAATCAAGACTAAACTACCATTAACACCGAAGTATCAATGCTTTATTTTGTGCAAAGCACTTCTTGTAAATGTAAATACTTGACTTAAAGCGATAAAAATTTTAAAATTTTTGGTCAAAACGGGGTGCTAGGGTACTAGAAGGTACACATGTGATCAAAATTCGCTAGAATTCCCCCCACATTTAGAATTGAATATTGCCCTCAATATTCAAAGTACCGGCCGTAGCGAAACTATAGAACGGAAAAAGGTAATACTACTAGCCAAGTGTGGAAGCGAAATCTTTTTTCACAAAAGGATTAATAAAGATATCCTTAGATAATCGTTAGCAAAAAGATCGGATATTGGGCGAATTGATCGAACAGCAGCGCATCAATCATCACGATCTACGGAATCTGAAAACAGAGAGCAAACACAACAAGCAAACATCAGTGGGGTTTCCCCCACGTACTTAGTGTTAGAAAAGAAGAAGATAGAAACATGGGTGAAAACCCATGAAATTATGCTCTTGTTTTTGTTAACCGAGTCGCTAGCTTGACTCGACCCCGAATTCATTGGTCCATGGGGAAGCAAGTGGAAGAGAAAATCTCAATCGGACTTTCATTCAAATGGTTTGGATAAACATTGAATGTGCTGAAAGTTCCACTCCGATGAGATATAACCGGCTCGAAAGAATGATGAATGGAGATGCCGGGGTCGAAAATGAAATCCTCATTTCGAATGAGGTAACAATGGGTGGGTTGGGTGGGCAAAATTTTAGGCATGAGAACATAGTGTTCAAAATCTTTGCCCACCGCCTTAGAGATCAAAGTACCCGTATTGGGTTCAAAACCAAAGATGAATCCATCATCCGGCGGTTTAGCGGGAAGACGAAGGAATGATGGATCATCAAAACACTCTTAGTCACAAATAACTCCATAGAGAAGAGAGTTCATGGTTAGGTCGAAGAGTGAAACATCACATCGGGTAAAACCCACAGAAATTTGAGTTCTCTTAGAGTGAACTCCCTTGGAAGGTATTATACCGGGTTTGAATACTTTATCCTCAGAGAGGCATGAATCAAATGTGTCAACCACGGTAAAATCCTCAAGAGAAGGGGAGTCACTCTCGGTTGAAAAAGAATGAAGAACATCTTGATCAACAAGTTCATCAATTGAAACTTTCAAGTTCTTCTCTTTTTTTGGAAAGAATGGATCATCAAAATTTTCCAAAGGATCATCGTTCAAATTTTCATTCTTAGATGGAATCAAGTCCGTGAGAGCGAGTTTATCGGAGAACTCCTTATCAATTGAAGGATCAAGTGACGGATCTCCATACAACAAATACTCAAGTTCACGTAAGTCGGCTTCAAAGTCAAAGACTTCATTGTCAATTCCAGGTGGGAGAGGACCAAGGCGGCGAGTTCATCGTGAACTCCTCGAGTAAATCAATAGCTGAATCCTCGGGCTCGGGCTTAGAAGGATTTTTGGTCAAAAGCTCAACTTCTTTAATTTCAATTTCTTCGGAGGAGGAAGACAACGGATCTTCATTTTCACTAAGTAATTGTTCAAGACGAACACGGTCTCCCTCCGGGTCAGATTCATCATCATCAATTCTGACGGCGGAAAATAATAAGCGATCTCTTCCAAATTCAAGTTACTTCCCTCAAGCGGGTGAGGGAAGGGAAGAAGTCGGAAATAATGGAGTCGGAAGTAGGAGTGGGATTGCCACTCGAAGAAGGTTCAACAAGATCGATTCGATTAACCGAATGCGGAGGTGGGACAAGTGGTGTGCTCTTAGAGCTACAAATTTCCACCACTTCGTTATGGTCTCGCGGTTTCTTGGTAATCATTTTAAGCTCAACATGTTTACTCGAAGATCTCTTAACCGTAAATCGTGAAAGACTTTGATCAATCCTAGATGAAGAATTTTGGATAACCTTAGGTTGGACGTTTTTGGTACTTCCGTTATTAGTAGGAAGCACCGGGTCCTTTGTCACCTTGGTTTCACGGCTTTCAACTTTATCAATACCACAAATGGTAGGCATAGATTTCAAATCTTGGTTAACATTGAAAGTTACGGCTTCTTTGTTTACCCTCAAAGTGATTTCCCCTTCATCAACATCAATCAATGCACGACCTGTTTTTAAGATGCACCTCCCAAGGATGAGGGGCACTCGGGGATTGACATTGAAATCGACAACAACAAAGTCAGAGGGGAAATGAAATTTTCCTACTTTCACACAGACATCCTCGGCTATACCTAACGGACGAGAATTTGTACGGTCGGCAAGCTCGAGGATCATACATGTAGGTGTGAGTGGGGGTAACGAAAGCTTTTTCCACATGGAGTGTGGCATCAAGTTAATGCTCGCGCCAAGATCGGCCAAAGCGGAGCATTGAACTAATCCTTGAAAATCACATGGGATGAGGAACTTTCCGGGGTCTCCTAACTTTTCGGGAAGTTTTTTTAAGGATAACCGCCGAACAATTCTCATTCAAGGAAGTTTTAGCCAACTCAGAAATTTTTTCTTTGTTGCTCAACAAGCTTTTGATCGTCGGACCAAACTTGGGCATTAGAAGGAGAGCCTCCGCGAAACTAATCTCGAAGTGCGTATCTTGGAAGATTTGGATAAGCTTTTCCATTTGTTGATTAGTTTTGTCGCGGGCCTTTTGATCATTAAGCCTTGAAGGATAAGGGATTGAAGGCTTAATCTTGAACATCGGGTTCGGAATGGGGATGTGGACTACGGAGGTTGGACGTGTCGCGGTACTTTGTGGGCTTGTAGAATGCACCTTGTCCTTTGTCACCTCGGTTTCTCGTTCTACTTCCCTCACCGGAGAGGGTGTAGGTATCGAGGGTCCATCATATGACTTACCACTTCGGGTGGCAATAGCATTCAACTCTCCCTTCGGATTTGGAATCGTATTAGCCGGAAGGGTTTTAGAAGTTGAAGCTTGATTCATTTGACACATGATACTATTGAACATATTTTCAATTTTGTATTGATTTTGATCAATTTTGTTGTTTGTTTTGTTCAATTCATTTTTTAACTCATTACCTTGTTTTGACATTGAAGTTTGGAAATCATTTCTCAAAGTAGTGATTTGGCTTTGCAACCCCTAATTGTAACCTCATTAGACTTAATGTAGTTGGAAAGTTCAATAGAGGGGCCAACCGGGGGTTGGTAATTAGGAGCTTGATAACCATGATTGAGATTATCCCCTTGGGGAGGGTATTGGTTCATCGGGGCTTGATATGGAACATTTTGCCCTTTCACTTGATTTTGATTGAACCTATTTTGATTGTTAGGTTGAGGAAAAACGGGTGGTCCCATTTGATTAGCAAGGTATCCTTGATTCGGATTAGGATTGTGATTGTGATTAGCAGCTGCCACGGTGGCATTTCGGCGTCACCATCGGTGGCTTGACAATTGTAATACGGATGGGGACCACCGCAAATAACACAAGTTTCGGTAACGGCTTTTACGGGTTCCGTTTTCTGAATCTTTAACTCTTTTATCATGCTATGAATGGCGTTGGTAAGTCCTTCCAATTTTGACTCCACAACGGATGAAGAAGAATTGGTAGTGACTTTAGCAACAACTGCTCTGTTTCTGGAGGTTGGAACCTTTGATTTATTCTCGATAATCGTTCTAATATCCCCGGGCATACGACTCAAGATATTACCACCGGCGGCGGCGTTAAGCGAATCTTGGTCGGATGGGGTTAAAGCATTATAGAACGTATCGATCGATGAAGGTCGAGACCATGGTGTGGGCATTTTCGTAGAAGTTCTTTGAATCTATCCCACGCTTCACCGAAACTCTCGTCGAATCTTTGTCGGAAATTGGTTATTTCATTTCTTAACATTGTAGTTTTCGACGGAGGAAAAATTGGTTAACGAATTTCTTAGAGAGGTCTTCCCATGTCGTGATTGAATGAGGGGGTTCTTTCTCAAGCCAAATCCGGGCTGCCCCTCGAGGAAAACGGAATAACATCAACTTGATCGACTCATGAGGGGCGCCCCGAAAGTTAATAGTGGAAGCCACTTGATTAAACCAACGGATATGGGCATGGGGCTCATCCCTATCAAGACCGCAAAAAGGTTTAGATGAAACTAATTGAATCAAATTAGTCTTAAGTTCAAAGTTTTCGGTGTCAATTGGTGGTACGACGATAGCATCACCGTAGCCGTCTACGGGAGCTTGAAGTAACTCAGACATGGTTCGGGTATCCGCCATTTCGGGAATGGGGTTGGGATTAGTACGAATCTCGGGTTCGACTATTGGCGGGGGGCGTCTATTTCGTCTTCGCGGAATTGTGGCGAGTTCAAGAAGAGGGGTAGAAGAATTAGAAGAACGAGTGCGCATGCACTTCCAAAAACAACACTTTCAATTAAAACAAGACCGAGGCAAAACACAGTGAACTTAAACCAATAATCCCATGTGAAATGATCACTTTTATAAGTAAAACGCACAAAGGGCGGAGAGACTTAGTAGGTCATGCGAAGCTTATTAAAAACCCGCCTCTTTTCAGCCGCAATTTAATGTCAGGCCGTCCTTATAGCCCTCACACAGTTTGTTAAACCGATAGAAATAAACCAAATCCAGAGCGACACAAAGGCAAGTTTTTAATCTTTTGTTCGGGAACTTATAATGATAACACTCAAGTTGAGAAGTGTTATATTGATTGTGTCTTCTATTTTATTTAAAACAAAAGGGAAAATCTTTTTGTATTTTTAGATTATATATATATACAAAATAAAAAGGAAAATATTTTTGTGTTTTATAATTTTTCAAAAAGCAATAACTTCACGAGGAAGGATCTTCAAGTCACTAATAGTCAAACCTTAACGATATTGTCGCGACACAACATCCCCGGCAGCGGCGCCAAAAATTGATTCGTTAGTAAGTAAATATATCAAATATACGATACACGCGAGAATCGACAAATCAACCTTTTAGGAAAAGGGTTAACGTGCCAAAACTCACGAATGTGATGATACAAGTGATACCGGGCAAGTGATTACCCGGGTCGTGTCCCAACGAGGTGTGAATTGAGGATGTCGTTTGAGGTTTGTTATTAAAATGCTTGAATTGTTTGAGATTTTTGTTTTTGATTACGTTTTCTACAAATAAACTAAAGGGAAAGTAATTAAGGCTACGGGAACAAAGTAAATGATTAACTAACTACTACTAAGCATACGGAACAATAAAATTAAGTTACACTAAGTCCTAGAGTGATAATATGCAAAAACGTGAAAACCCAGGCTAATCCCGAGCCTCAAAAAGTGAAAATAATGCAATTTAAAGCCTAAGGATGTGAAACTAAATTTCCTACGTTCTAAACGACTAAAAATAATTTTAGGAAAAAGCCGGGTATTTTTTCGACTTTTTAAATTATTTATTATGATTTAAAAACTAATTTAATCTAATTTAATTATAAAAATACTAAACTATTTTGGAAAAATCTAAAAATTTCACAGAAAATACTTTAAACCTAATTGATTTTGAGAAAAATAAAAAAGTGGTACTTGATTTTGAGGAAATAAGCACTTAAAAGCCTAATAAGCTAGTAAGCTTAAAGCTGAATTGGTGTTTAAATGTAAAGATAATGCAATATAAACCTGAAAAGAGTCCCTAGGGCGGATGGTGCTTGGTGTGGTGTTGGGTGTTTGAGCAAAAGGTCAGGTTTCGAATCCCACCTGCACCTTTTTGCAAAACTATTTTTTAACTTTTCTTTTGAAACTTGTAAATAAGATGAAAGTGAAGCTTTTTATAAAAACAACTTTTTGCCAAACCTTGGAATAAGCAGTTGGACTCTGGTTATTCACTTCAACAGATAAGCTAACCAAACACTCCCCTTAAGCATTTTAAGCACTGGAAAAATGGGAACAGCTAAAACACATAAAAGGGAATCAAGATAAGCTAGATACAGGATATAAGCACTAAATAGCAATAAGCGGTTCTTAAATGGAAATATGAGCATCAAATGGACCTATACAACTACAATAGACAAATGAGATGAATTTAAAATAAGCTATGAAACTAAAAGCACTAAGATACCAAGCTAACTAGAAGCTTAAAGGGAATCCTAAGATGTGGGGAAAATAAGCCAAGCCACTAAACTAGGTGCAAAATAAGGCTATGTCTAGGTGGGTATGTCACGTTAAAAAAAGTAATTTTGAGCTAAAAATAGTACCACTCCTAATCATAAATTATCTAAAAAGCTTTTATAACACCTAAATAAACCAATAATAATCTAGCTAAACAAAAAAGACTTGCTCAAACCTGTTATGGTGGGATGAACCAAACTACTTTGAGGGCATAAGCTGGGTTAAAGTGTTTTAGACAAAAATCACTTATCAACCCTCAACCTAGCCTAGATTTAAATTTCTGCTAAAACCTGTAATAAGCAATTTAAAATCAACAAACTTGGCTAGTTTGCTGAAACAGTTAACTTGGGGCCAATGACACTTAAAATGCAATTTAATAAGTAAGAGCAAATAAGCTAAGTGCAAAATAACTAAAATACTAGTATGTGAGGACTTAAAAAGACAAGCTACAATTGGAAAAAGTTTTGATGAAAAATAAGCTACAAAAGAGGTGCCTTTTAAGCTACAGCATCTATTTATACTAAAGGTCTTGTTGCTTTGTGTTGTCTTGAGAAAATGGTTGTGACAAAAAATTTTATGTCTTTCTTTGTTCAATTTCAAGCTTTTACAACTAACTTAGACCCTTAATATTGGCCGTGGACTTTCAAACACCAATTGGGTTTTTAAAATAAGCTTAAACCAACACCCCATGGGGTGTTGGGACAAGCTGGGGACCAGATTTTAAAAAACTAACTAAGGTTTTTTCTTTTATAAAACTTACCTAGGATCAAATTGGTGGACAATGAACAATAAGGTTATAAAGGGTTAATAATGCTTTATTAGCTAAATAAGTGTTTTAAATAAAAGTATTTTTAAAATGTAAGGAAAAACTTTTTCATTAATTAAAACAAATTACAATTTTAAAAAAAAAATATTAAAAATAAAAAAATGCTACAAGAGTATTTATAAATGGGTCTTGGAGTATTGAGCTTGTGTTTCTTTTGTGAGACAATGAGCTTCTTGGATGCATTTGTGTAGATTTTTGGATTCAAGCCATCCATTTCAATTGGGCACCAAGGATGCATCTAAGCCGTGGATTTAATCCAAGCTCAATTCACTGGAGCGTTTTGTTGGATTGCCAACATGGAAAACACACATGTGCAAGGTATCGTAGCATAATTGGACCGTGTTTTTAGAGTGATGGGAAGGAAGTGAATAAGCACTCATCAGGTTGATTTTGGCCAAATGGTGTATCTGGTTTTGGTTCCTAGAGATTACTTTTGGGTAAAAACAGGGAAGAGCTTTCTAGGTCATGGGGGGTTCAAAGCATTAGGATTCACATTTTTAAAAAGGGAGGGGTTTAAGTTTTGATGCTTTTTCTTTTGGTTCCATATGTGTTTTAGATGTTTTTTTTTTAAATGTGGAAATAAAACTTTTTTCTGATGTGTTTTTGCTTTAAAACGCTTTTTTTTTGAAAGAAAATACTTTTAATAGAAACAGAAAAATTGGTGTAGAAATAAAATAATTGTTTTACAACACAAATAAAAATAAAAAAAGGTTTAGGGAATGAAATATGAATTTGGATTTTTGGTTGAAATGGTCATTTGAGTCGGGTGAAGGTAAATTTATTCTTTTTCAAAAAAAATTTAACACAGGTTTAGGGTTAGGTTTTAATGATTGAATGCAAAATCTCGGGCTCGAAAATGATAAATCTTAGGTTGTCTTCAAAAAATGTGTCCGAGCTCATTTCTGTCCATTTTGGTCCTAGTTTTACAACATCCTTTGTAGAAGGCGATTGAACATAAACCAAACACACACAAGAATGAATATTTGGTCATATTTCGTAGACGTTTTTGTGTGAAAGAGTAATGATGAGTGAATAAGCACTCATCAGAGTCTTTAATAGGATATTTATAATTCTAAAGGTTTCCTTATCCTTTGGACATGGGTCCTAAGTTATGGAACGATTCATGCTCATAATGAACTACCTATATGGATGAGTATAACACTTAGAAACCCGCTTAAACTTCCCCAAACCCCAATCTGAACAAAGCCCCCAGCCTCATCAAGATTATTTGCTCCGATGTTAAGTGAGGCATTGATGAACGTGCTCCAGGTGTATCGACATTCTTCTTTCCCTTGTGATAATAATTTCCTTGATTCGAACAACTACGGTTGAAGAAGCATAGTTGACTTTGAAAAACAGGTTATGATGCGTCATCTACTTTGTGATGTTCTTTGTGATGAAGTACCCCATAGTACCCCTATGTTGTTGATCCAAATGCGTTTTTTAACCCGTTTGCTAATGAGACTGCTGCACACGTCATTCTTCAACAAGCCATTTGAATCCTCATGAATCTTTAAGTCTTTCAACCCTTTGTAGATCCTTTGGATTTGGCAACCCGAATCTCGTTACATGACAATGTCTTTTGGTGAACATTGCATTTATGACTGTTGGCATGAGCATCGAAAAAAACATCATTCCGCTCCAAGACGCAATGAGTTAAAGACAAGTTTGGAGAATCCATGCAGGAAGAACTCAACCTCAAATGTCTTACAAAGGCGTTCTGTTTAAACCAACCAGGGGTCTATGTCATTGGTCTCAATGGATTTGGAAAAACAAATTGAGATGATTCGCTGAAGGGTTATCAGAAACAAGTCACGTCTGGTGGCTAAGGGTTATCGTCGTATTGACTTTGAAGAATCTTTTGCTCTGGTTGTCAGGGTTGTCTTGATGTTGACCACTGGCAGTTTCACATGAACATCACGGATTCACAAATGGATGTCAAATTTTCTCGACAGAAAGCGGTGTCGATAATGCCAGAAGGATTCATTGATGTTGATCATGTCAACTGAAGAAAATGTCTCAAACAAAGTGCGAATAAGTTATCATCTTTCCTCATTGATAATTTTGGTTCAGACATACAATATCACGGGGAACATATTTTTTGGTCAAATTTACTGACGGAATCATTTTTGGGAGAGGGTCTCTGTTGCCTAATGAAGTTTTTTGAAATGTCAATGATTGAACTTAGCGTTCTTTCTAGACTACTAGTTAGTCAACGGGCTCGTGGTATTGAGTCAGTCCAAATATGCCCTTGAATTGTTCAATGCAACAATGCCAATCCAATGTCCAACCAAGGGGCCTGGAAAGCATTTACATGGGCATCAAGTCCTACAAAATACCGTAGTATTATTGGGTCTCTCATGTATCTTGAGGTGTTTCTTGAATGTATATCTTGTGTGTGTGTGTGTCCCGTTTTCCTTTGGAATAAACCTTTCTTATCTCTATCTCTCTAAAAGAACATACATCAAGGGAACCATATACATCTTGGGGTCACCAAAGGATTCTTTGAACTAATCGCTTTGCTTTCATCTTTATGCTTAGATTCAGCGTGTTCTTACAATTTCTAAGCTGGTATTCATGGAAATCGAAGAAGCGAGGTCTTACATCGCTGTCCTAACCAGAGCGAGTTAGCCATGTCAACGTGTTGTGAATCATAAATTGACGTGAGCTTGAGAACACAACAAAGAAAGATTTGTGAATGCTGCGACAAGAGCCATTATGCAAAGTTTTCATACAAAGCAATCGATTGATATCATTTCATCAAGGATCACGTGGAACATGCTGTTGAATTCATTTTTGTGGGTACAGAATACCAAAGATCTTCTCACCAAAGCCTTGCCTCCCAAGTTTAATATGAGTTGGTCCACCGGATTGGTATGAGGTGTTTGACTCAAGAAAATAAAATCTTCCTAAACAGTCTTAACTAAAACAACTGTCAAACAAAATCTCTTTTGTAAATATTATTTTCTAAAACAAAATACAAAAATATAAAATCAGAAAATCTCAAAACATTCTCTTCTAGATAAATTCTTTCAAACAAAGTACAAAATCAACAATCAAATCTTTCAATTTTTTCCTGAACTTCTCATAAAAGCGGGTCTTTGTACTTCCATGTTTTCAAAATTATGTTGTTTCTTCTAAAAATAAGTTTCTTGTCATATACTCTCTCATACTCAAATGTTTTAACCACCCATTATTTCAAAAGTCAGAAATCTCGGAATGTGTTGAACAACCTAAACGGAAAAGGATCTTTGGAACCCATAATGTTCGTGTCAACTTGGCCAATTAATTCATTTACTCCTAGATCAAAAATCAAAAAATCCGTTCAAGATTTTCATAATCTATAAGTTCTAAACTTTTTTTTAATCAAGATGATAAACAAGATTTCTAAAATTCTTTCAAATCAAAACAAAGTGTCAACACCCTCTCAAAAATCCTTTTTGAAAATCGAACAAATGTCTTCAAACAATTGGGTTTTAACAAAGTGATGCCGAAGCATTTTAGATGGCGTTAAAACCATCTTCAAGGAAAGCATCTTAAATTTCATTAATTTGAATTCTAGGGTTCTTGCTAACATCTAGGTTTTTTCTTTTCGTGATATGTTAATAGGTAGTCAAGAAAGTGTTAGCGAAATAATGTTTTTGAAACCTTTCAAATTAGCCCAGAAACATCTAAACTGTATGAACTTAAAGCGTTTTTGGCTTCATCTCCCATAAATCTTTTGAATGTGGTGGACCATAAATCTTGTGCAATATGACATCTAGGACACTCCAGAAACAGTTTGAAGCTATATCCCATCGTAGATTGTTTTAGGGTTTAAGTAATTTTACTCCTAAGTCTTTCTGTGTGTATCTGATATGTTCTTATGCTTGTTTTGTGATCTAAATGATGTTTGGAGTTAACGTAATCAAGTTTTCATGTTTATATTTAACATATTACGTTGAAGATCATAAAAGACTCCATCTTCCATAATTGTTTCAAAGCTCGTTACGCTTGAATAATTCCTATTCCGTAAAGGTCACACCTGAGTAATCTTATGCATAGCCCTTACTCATAAGGGGACAGTGGATTACGTGTATCTTGAAAGATATTCGTAAACAAGGACTTGTTACGCATAATGATCTTTTGAGGGCTCTTACTAGTGGAATGTAGCGGTAAAAGCTTTTCCCTACGCGTAATACTAAGTCTTGCAAAACCATTGGTGAGGAGAAAAAAATGTTCTCAAACCGGTTTTCAAACCTTGTCTACGCTTTCAGCTTTCCTCACCAATAAGTCTTAATAAGGATCCTTGTCATAACCCATTGTTCACTACTTTGCTACTTGTTAAATGTTACGCATAGTCACAAAATCGATCACATAAGCTTGTGTGTTAAGTAAATTATTGCTCTTTGATTAACAACGAAACTTATCACATCAACTTCATACATTTGGACTTTCTAGGTAACTACATAAACATGTTACCATCATACAAGTAATTGATAAAATCAGACTAATACAACACATTGTGTTTCCATATGGGTTCTAAACGATCATGGTCAACAATCACTATCTCGATGGCAAAGACATTCCAAGCTGGATACGACAAAACAATTGGCAAGAACTATCTCCGACTATTCATAGGTGCATAACATCTAGGGTGATGAATCCTTCTGCTGCATCCACAAGATTTCAAAGTCATCATGATGATGCTAGTAGTAGTAAACCATTACCTAGGAACATTACAAAAGAAATGGATGGAATTGGCTTGCATCAACCTTTCCGTAGTTGCGCAAAATTAAGAAATGCTATGCCCTTAGAAAATCCATTATAAAATTCTAATCCGATTTAATCAAGTAAGGATCAATTTCTACAACTGTAGTGAAGACAAACTTTAAATACAACAAGATATTGAATTTAAGCATGGTGACTACATGTAAAAATATATGTCTTTTAGCTAATCATGATGCATGTGTCTCACAATATAAGAAAGATAATGATCGTGCCAAGGCAAAAGATCCACTAGAGACTCAAAGTTAAACGAATCGGACAAACCTACGTTGACAAGATGAACATCAAAAGAAACCTAATAGGTGGTCTTCTGTAACACCTCTTTTCCACCAAACCCAATCATCAGTCTTCACTGCATCTGATAAGAAAACAACTCCTATGTCAACAACCCACGGGCAAATCTGTTAGAAGGCAATTCCATCAATGATTTGATACTTCACCGCTCCAACACAACAAGCTAGTGATCAATCATCAAGGGATTAGAAACCACACCACCAACCGTTGATCACTTTACATACACCGGTGGTGAGGGACATCTTGTACCTAACCTCAACCGAAAATTCTTGTCTTTGGTTGCAGGTTCATACGCTTCAAATCAAAGGGTTCTAATGCGTAAAGTTCTTCACTCTATCTTACCTATCTTTGATTTTCCACTTCATCGGAATCA
Source organism: Chrysanthemum makinoi (assembly GCA_910596185.1). Classification (NCBI taxonomy): domain Eukaryota; kingdom Viridiplantae; phylum Streptophyta; class Magnoliopsida; order Asterales; family Asteraceae; genus Chrysanthemum; species Chrysanthemum makinoi. Next base: position 77,916,979 of record OU343216.1, on the reverse strand, counting down.
ATCAAGAACCTCATACAAAAATAAACACAATTTGTCTACAAAAATCATCATATTCAAAAATCACTAAGTTCACGCCACCACATGTCTCGATATGGATCGATATCGATTTCTAGAAATGTCATTGAGTTGGGTATGTAGAGATGCTTCAGCGAGTTCTTTATTGTTTTCTAAAACATGGAATTCAAAGGATTTCTTCAAGGATGTTCGTTGATTAATCACTTGATGAATGGATTCAACATCGAGATGGTTGGAGAGCTATGTTGGGAGGATGACCAAACCGGCGACTTTCCAAAGAAAGTAGATGATCGCTGTAATCATTGGGTATTCTCTTGATTGTGATTTTGCTGATTCCTATGTCAATGGCTTGTACATTAGCTTGCAACCCGATACTTGTAAATAAAGGACCTGTGTGTACGCAAAAATCGATTTTGCCACAATCGAGCTTATCCTAAAACGAAAGCTTCTTACTTTTGAGTAAAACCTATCAAACCTTTCACTTTTCAAGGTTTTGCTCAAAGAACAAGTACTTTCCCTTATGATTTTCAAAACCTTTTATATCACTTGTTGAGGGAGTGACTTAAAACTTTGTTCAAAATTGCTAAATCAGTCATTCTCTCTAACACTTTCGAAAAAAACATATATTTTAATCATTTTGTTTCAAAAACATCATAGATATGCTATTTTTGAGGGGAAGAAACGTGATTAAAATGTGATCAAAAATGTTTTATGTGGTTTTGTTTGAATCTCAAATGAGCTCGACTCAGTCGTAACCAATGAATTGACGATAATATAAAAGTAACTCGAAAAGACTTGTTCCGGGACGGGTAATAATTTCAAGCTGGTCTAACCAGTGATGTAAGCGTGTCTCGAATAGGACTTGTCGAAGTAGAATGTACCTTTTCGAGAAACTTTCTTTGGAACTGTGACGGTTTGACAACCTTTCGAGGATTGTCAAGGTAGTTATTAGAGCTAGTTGTCACCTAAAAGCTGACAATGTGGCACGTAACCGGTCTTGTCTATTGAAAATTGATCAATTCAAAAGTCGCGCTCTTTTCCTCACTGTGCAGATTTCTATCAAAACTTATAAGAACATATGAAGGGGAGTGTTTCTAAAATATAAAACTCAGAGTGTTTCAAACATGTTTTCATCTACAAACCCTTTGAGAGATTTTCAAGAAAATGGTTTTATGGCAATGGATGGAGTTATAAGGTGTCTAAGGATAGGAAAATCCGTCTTATGATCCAGAGCCGAGGAGGATCTACCCAAGGACAATACCCAATAGTTAGTATTAGAAGTCCTTAGGTATGATTATAAAGTAATGTGAGAAAATGAGGAGAAAGAAGGGTTGAAGAATTAAAAAGAAATGTAATGAAAAAGAAAGGGTGAAAAGAAATAGCCCTCCATATTCAACCTTAGGGCAGACACCGGGTTCAATTCATATGCTATTGGTTGTCACTAGATGACACCGGTATTGAAGATTAAAGTCGTCATGGACCCCGTGACGCATGCACTAAACCTTCTTAGCCACTCAAGTTTCTCTTAACAGAAGCTTGTTTCATTCTCACAAGGAACCCTACATAAACTATCGGCTTTCTCTTAGAGATTTCTAATATTGAAGAAGAAGACCCTCTCCTAGTCTCCTCGGAAAACCAAAATGCACTATTGAGTCTAGAGCCACGAGATTCATCAAAAGATCTCTTAGGTACACTTGACATTTCATCACTTGACATTCAACAATAAGAATTTCAGTGGTACATTATCGAGTCCTTCTCAGATCTTAGCAATCTGTCGAGAACATTTATGAGAGGTTCACATTTGTGATCCTCAGTGATTGAATGGAAACTCTGCCGGGTCAACATCAAACAACCACGGCAGCAGGGTGAAGCCAACTCCCGTGGATTGGCTTAGTGGTCTCAAACGGTCTGATGCCGTGAGGTGATGCTTGGTGTACCTCAGCGACTCATCTGATCATAGGTGCTTCGGTAGGGTGTGTTGTATCTCACTTGTGGGACTCGGTCAGGAAGGCCTTTGTAAGAATTAGAGTTGTGTTTTCACACTATCTTTGTCAACACTCTCGAAGTTCAAACTTGTAAGTGTCGGAATCCGCTTATTACTAACCGTTTTATGTTTACTTCTTATGGAAGCTCTGGGCGGAATGATCGTGCAATTCTCCACTTGTTCACACCAACAACATCATCAAGAAGTTCTATCTTAAAGCAACACAAAACTCGAGAATGATTCTTCGTCAAATCAAAGAATCTACAAAGTTAAAGACTTAAAGAACTTCATCGGTACCGTAATCCAACGTTAAAGAGTGTGTGAGCATGTTGGAGAAAGACGTGGGAACAACGAAGCGATGAAGCGGGGCACGAGAACAACAACAACATACTATCACTTTCATCACAAAGAACAATGATCAAAGAACAAAGTTAAAGATGACGCCATAGCATAACTGTTCAAAACTATCTACTACTTTGGGGAGATGGTTCAAATCAAGGCAATTCTTCTCACAAGAAGAAGAATGTCGAGAAGGCGTCAAAGCTACTATTACATCAACGCCTTCACCGTTTTTCATCACCAACACTTGAGGGAGATTGTTGGAATCACTCCTAAACCTTTATTCAAGTGTTAGTTACTCATATGTAATAGGCAGCTTAATTATGGCCTTTATGTTTGTTATTAGCCATAAGCTTATGTAGAAGGCCCATGAGCTTAGGCCCATGTCCAATAAGGAAAGGATGGGAACTAGGAGTGTTGCCCTAGCTTCCCTCCTATAAATACTCTTGTAAACTTTCATTTGAAGGTTGGTTGTTCAATATTATCTTTCATTCATTCCTTACGCATAACCGGCTACATTCATACGCATGTTTTTGTTTGGATATTGTTCAATCGCCTCTCTATCTTTCTATTAAGCTTGTGTTGTAAATCTAGTGACCTAACATACACAACTACCCAAAATATACACATAATATTCAACCCGCAAATCCGTGTTTTTGATCATCCATTTGTAAGTGATTTCATAATCTAAACATGTTTTCAAGCAATGGTTTTTGATTTCATAAACATCCAACGGTTTAATCTTGTGTTTGAATGAGATTTGTGTTCTACGCGTAAGCCATGAACACAAATTCATTATTTGTGTGTTAATTACTAATATAAAAGGTGATAAAATGCTTAAATGTTTAATACCATAAACGTTTTCATCAAGCAAATCACCACGAAACACAAATTGAACGATTTTTCAAATTAGGGTTCTTATCGTGAATTAGGGGTTTCAAGTGTGAGTGTTTACGATTAATTAGATGGTTGAAATATGTTTACATGTTGAATTGATTATATCCATGCTTAAAACTTACCCAGAAACATCAATTGTGTGAGAATCAAATTTTAGGGTTTAAGTTCATAAGATTTGGGTATTTTTTATCCATAGGGTTTTTAATGTTAAAACTTGTTTAGAACATCTCTATAGGCCTCTAAGATCACCCAGAAAATTTTTGGTGCATTTCCTATGTCTAAAACTCTTAGTCATAATTCTTGAATGGTTAGGGTTTTGAGTTTTACGCATAAGTCATTTTACGCATAAATGCTTTAATGAGTATTCATGATTAGAACTGAAAAGGAATGTGTTAGGATTTAGAAAATCCAGTCATTAAAGAGTCGGTCACCTCAAGTATATGTAATCGTTAGAAAGCTCGTAGTCGTAGATTGTTTAATGTTAAGTTGTATTTAGTTAAGTAACAGTGGAGGACGGACCGGTCTTTACCCTTTGTATGCGATCCATAGCCGTGGTGATTTATGTAAGGACTATAAATACTCTCTACCTCCCAAGGTAGTGGGTTGGAGCTCATAATAAGATTTTTCTTTCTCTCACTAAAGTTCCCAACCTCTAACTTTCTTTCTCTAAAACCATATTATACGCCTACTTGTAGTTATGATCTAGTGTGTTTGTGAAATCCAATATGTTACAAATGGTATCAAGAGCCATGGTTTGATCATCTCTTACACATCCTTGGATTTCTAGTGTTTTTTATATGGTTTTTGAGTTTGAAAAAGTTTAGTGGTTTTTGCATCATTTGGTTCATTTCTAGTGTTAAAGTTTGAATTTTGGGTGTACTTTTGTTTTTAGAATCATTGTATTAGGTTTTGATTTGGTAGCTTGAATCACTATGGTTGAGCTTGTTTTGGATTGAAAAGTGTGTTTTTGAAGTTTTTCTTGGTAGCGACTTGGTTCTCGTAGTGAATTTCATCTTACCGACTTTAGCTGTAAAAAGGTAGCGAGTTGTAGTGCTTTTTGGTAGCGACTTGGTCCTAGTGACTTGTCTTTTGAGACAAGCCGACAAACATTACACTTAGTGGATTCTCCACTACGGGTAGCGACTTGGTGAAGGTAGCGACTTGCTTTCAATTTTGGTAGCGACTTGTACTTAAGTTTCTTAGCGACTTGGTGTTAGCGAATTGGACCTTAGCGAGTTGCTATTTAGCGACTTGACAACTTAGCGACTTGGTGCTTAGCGACTTGTTGTCATAATTCTCAGCGACTTGGTGTTAGCGACTTGGATCTTAGCGAGTTGTTCTTTAGCAAGTTGACTGTGTCTTAGCGACTTGGCATTATAGCGACTTGATTTCATAATACTTAGCAACTTGGTGCTTAGAGACTTGATTCAAGGTTTCTTAGTGACTTGGTTGAATTTTTGTTTAATGTACGGTTTCTCTTGATTTAGTAAAATCCCGTGAAAGAATCTATTTCCCGGTTTAATCATAGAGTTATAAATTCCCGTGTAATCTGTTAACATGTCTACCAACATTATCTACAATCATCTCCATTATTCTTTGAGGATGTTCAAGCAGCTGGTTCAGATACTCGTCCACCCATGCTTGCATGACCTCGACTCTTGGGCTCAACGAATCAGATTATACTTGTCTTGGAAAGAAAATGGGGTCAACATTCTCATCCATTGATGAAGGACGTATCAGTTGAGACTACAAGAGACATAATTGATCTGCTTTGCAGATGGAACCATGATTTTAGATTGGACAGACCAAAGGCATGATGAGCTCAGTGATAAGGAGAAAAAGAGATTCGATCTTGATATCAGGGGCCTCAATATCATACTCTGAGGGTCTTCAAAAGACATTTACAAGCTGATCAATCACAACACTTAAGCCAAGGCAGTTTGGGATAATGTCAAGATGCTTCTCTCGAGTTGAATTAACCAAGGAAGACAGAGAATCACAACTGTATGATGAGTTTGAGCACTTTAAGATGAAACCGGATGACGGTGTCTATGAGTACTACGTGAGATTCCATAAGCTTGTGAATGACATGAGGAACATCAAAATGACCATGCCAAACATTTAGCTGAACTCAAAGTTTGTGAACAACATGAATCCCGAATGGCACAAGTTTGTGACCTCTGTGAAGCTAACCAAAGGATTGAAGAACACCAACTATGAGCAACTGTATGCCTTCCTTCTCGAGAATGAGAGACACGCTATGTTTGAGAAAAGGATTCTAGAACAGTTCAAAACCAACCAGGGAGAAACAAGTTCCTCAAATGACTCAATAGCCTTTTACACAAATGTTGGTATTACTACCAAAGCTTCTCAAGTCAATTCCATGGGTGATGGTAATTACAAACTCATCCCGATCCGTATATAAGCCTCAAGACCAAAACACATTCATGGAAAACTTCATCAATCAACTGTCTCTCATGGTCAGTCAAAACATGAACTCTCTTCCACACACCAACAATAACCTCAGAACACATCCAATCCACACAATCAAGCAACTGTCAGAGATGGGAAGGTTATGGTGCAACCAGTTCAAGAAAAGCAGTATGAACAGGGAAGAGGTGGAGTTGGTAGAGGATATATAATAAATCGGAATAGGGAAGGAATGGGAATCAAGGTCAAGCAAAGCCAATCAAATGCTACAACGTGGTGGTGAGGGCATATTGCTAGAACTACACATCTCCAACGTCCATAGAATGCGAGAATACTTGAGACAAGATCTTGCTTGTGCAAGCTCAGGATAATGGAGCAGCTTTGGATGAAGAGGAGTTGTTGTTCCTTCTGAGGAAATGTCGAACCTATGATCGTGTTGATGAACAACAATTCAGGAGATAGGTCATAATCATCAAATGCATTTCAAGTAGTACTGCGTGATGAATTTGACTCTGATGTCGATGATGAACCTACTGCCCAGACAATCTTCATGGCTAGCATCTCTCCTATGGTCTCTCCACCACAACATGTTTGGTCCATCCAAAGACAAAATCATTTCCGAGGTATTAAAACTATATGATGATGTTGATGGGCAAAAGATGCATAATAAAGTACAAAATCTTGAAACTTATGAATCATATATTGATGATGAGGTAATATATATGTCCCATATGATCAATATGTGAAGCAAAGTGAAAGTGAGGTTGTACCAAGTAATGCATCTTCGAAGTCAATGAGGACTATGTCTTTGATGAATACACTGCATGTGCCCACGATGATTCATTATCCTGAACTGAATGCCTATAAAGAACAAGTTGCTATTTATGAACAACGTGCTAAGTTTGAGTTCCACCCGTGGCAGAAATGGATGACCAAATGCGTACAGTTATTAGAAAAAGTAACTTTAGAAGTCTTAAAACAAGAGTTAAACTCCTTACAAGAAAAGCTTTCTAAAGCGCTAAGAAAAACAAATAACTTCAAGAAAATGTTAAAATGCTTAAGCAAGAATTCAATGTTAAGGAATCAAAACTTTTGAATGATTTTCCAATATAAAAACTTTGAAAAACAAGCTTGAAAATAAGTTGTACGTACAAGGGAATACCATTGATTTATACTGATCACTAAGCATAGAGTTTTAAGCGATAAGCATAGCATTCCCCTGTTGAGGAACAAATCCAGAGGTCATTAAAAAGCTAGAGTGCTCATAATGTAATCTATGATGGCAATGAGATTCTTAAACCTATACAGAAACCTAGTTGCGTTGAGTGCACTGAGGAAGATAGAAAATAGATGATGCATCTAGGGAAAGAATAAGAAGCTAGAAGATCCGAATGTAAAGAATAACATAACGATAAAACCCCATGATTACAAGAAGGAAAATTGGATTTCCTTGAACAAGTTTAAGCCTCAAACGTTGTTAACACCAGAACAAGTGTTCAGAAAAGGATTTAGATAAGCAAAGAGCAGAGAATCTTGTTGTAACAAACCCTCCCCTTAGGAAAATGCCCAGCGGTGACTGTATCCTCAAATACACCAATGCATTTAGTTCCTAGAACTATTGCCACTAAAAGCAAGACCTTAATCAATCAATATGTTATTTTTCAATTGTTTGTTGATTTTGAGAAAACTTGTAAGAAAGGATCACACCCACTGGGATAATTGAAGGGGAAAGAGGTTTTGAGCAAACTAAAGAATGCTATTTAACTGAGGTCATGCCTTTCTTTAAACAACTAAAAGATCAATTTAAGAGTCTTAAAAAGGGGATGGATTCAGATATTAAAGAAATAGAAAAGGAATTTGATGCAATGATAGTTGAGGTTAGTGACTATGAGCGAGAATCAAAATATAATGAGATTGAGAGGAAGAACTTGCATACATTGAATGAGAATCTTATTTCTGAATGTATTACTCAGGATGTGTTTTACAACTCTACAATTGTTTCCATTAATGCTTCTCAATTTCATGAATTATCTGTTGCTCTGAAAGTCTCCCATGATCGTGTCATTGAGCTTGAAAAACTAACTCTAAACTGCATAATAAAGTTGAACAGGATGATCATGATAACCTGGTAAAATAATTTTCTAAATTAGAAGTTGAGCATCTTGCTTTGCAATTAAAATATCAACATCTGAAAGAAAATGTTAAAACCTCAAATATCAAGACATCCTTGGATGCTCCTGAATTTGATGCAGTTTTTGAAATTTGCAAACGTGATGAACAGATTCGAGCTCATTGTAACACGATCCGAAAGTTGAAAGCCCAAATCTCTCAATTAAAGGGTGAAAAGAACAATATGACTGGCTCCCAAATGCCTCCTCCTTTAGATTCTCAGTATTCTCAAACTTTTCATCTTCAAAACTTGGTTAATGCTTTACAAAAGGAAAACGAGAGTTTTCTAGAAGAGAATGAAAAAGTTAAACGACACTTTAAAGAGTTATATGATTCAATGAAAGTCACTCGTGACAAAAACAATGAAAAAATAACGTCTTTACAAAAAGAAATTGAGAATCTTAGGAGCCAGGAAAAAGGGAAACTGCCACTTGTTTTTAATGAGAATATTGCTTCTAAGTCATCCTCAGTGCAAAATATATTGTGACTGTTAAATATATTCCTCCTCATCTTAGGAATAATGAACCTGTGTTTCATAACTATTGTGCTTGCCTTAAGGATAGCCTAGAATGTCTCCGTGAGATTGTGGAAGAGGATTTCATTAATAAACCTCTTGATAGAGAAATTAGGTTTGCTTGCATTCTGGCCAAACGATCTCAAGAGCTGCTAGAATGTTTAATTGCAACATGTCCTAAATACTTAGGTGCGAAAGGAAAAGCTGTGATGCCTTGTTCTATGCCTAGTGCCAAGCATTCAAATCATTCTATGCCCAGTTTTAAGAAAGTGAACACTAATGTGCCTTAAAGTAGTTCAGATCCACTGACATCTAGTTCAGGAATGCAAAAAGTAGATCAATCAACTAATGTTCCCATAATTCCCTCTACAAGAGTAATCAGCGACATTAAAGCAAGCGGGTCAAAGCCTCCAGGCAATACCATGCAAGATAGGACCTCGCAAGCTAAGAATGTGCATTGGAAGAGAGTTGAAGATCACCCTAGGAATATTAAGTTTGAGTTGAATAAAACGAATCGTGTTGATTCTAGTGTTAGCTTTAAGCGTACTGTAATTAATGCGAATTCTGCTACTTTTGGCAAAACATGTAATGATGATTGCGTGGTTTCTTTTACTAATCTTGAATGTGGTGTGAATGATTTGTCTAATGCTTTGTTAAAGCATACGATAAAACTGTTAATGTTAAAATTCAAGCTAAGAAGGATAAAAGGCAAAGGCGAAAGAAAGTTAGAAAACAGTGGAAACCCACAGGAAGGAAATTTAGTAATATAGTTTATCAATGGATACCTGGGCTTTAAGATTAATGAGCCTTGCCCTAAAATTGCTAAATCAATGCCCACTAGAAAATGGATGCCTTCTGGTAGAACTATTCCATTAAGAAGTGAACATACTTTGAATAGGTCAAATACGGACACTAGCACTGCATCTATTTCTAATGAGTCCATTGTTTCTATCATTGATGTGGGTGCTCCAATCACTGTTACTAACCAAGTGGAACCCATTCTTGCATGGGGATCCCAATTATCCAGTTATCCATTCTTGTCTGTGTTCAACAGCAGATCGTTCAAATCGTTTTGTGGTACTTGGACTGTTGTTCCAAGCATATAACTGAAGACCGGTCGCGGCTCATGAACTTCGTGAGTAAATTCATCAGGACTGTTAGATTCAGGAACGATCATTTTGGAGCAATTATGGGTTATGGTGATTATGTAGTTGGCAAAAGTATAATCTCCAAGGTATATTATGTTGAAGGTCTTGGTCATAACTTGTTTTCTGTTGGTCAATTCTGTGATTCTGATCTAGAAGTGGCGTTTAGAAAACATACATGTTTCGTTAGAGAACTCGATGGTGTGGAACTATTAAGAGGAACTCGTGGTTCAAACCTATACACCATCTCTGTGGAAAACTAGAAGGGGGGGTTGAATAGTTTTGCCAATTAAAACTTCCTTTTAATCTATTTAGATTGACTTATGACAATCTATTTGGATGTGTGTGTTGGATGTTTATAAACAAGCATATAAAGGTAAGTAATGAAAAGATAAGAGTAAGAAGCACAAAACCACAACACGAGTATTTATAGTGGTTCGGCTACAAGGACACCTTCCTTGCCCTACTCCACTCCCCGAGTCACCTACTCGAGAGTTTGTAATCACTACACCAATCTCCTTATGGCGGAGAATCCTTCACAACGTCACCTACCATTTTTCCGGTGCTAGGCTAACTACCGGGTTCTTTCACTCTAAGGTGAACCACACCTACACAACGTCGCCTACCCTTTATAAGGGACTAGGCTAAGTACCTAGTTCTTTCACTCCAAGGTGAACTACACCTTCACAACGTCGCCTACCCTTTATTAGGTACTAGGCTAAGCACCTAGTTCCATTGCAATGGAGGAACTACTACCACACTACACCAACGACTAATCCCAAAGGAGATCTACTCCTTTACAACATCATCAAGGATATCAATATCCTTGGATCTAATACTAGTCTATCTTGTACATCGAAACACACCATATCGAATGTACATCTAAGGCACCTTTCACTAATGCCTTTGACTAGATCTACAAGACACCTTTCACTAATGTCTTGTGTCTTCACTTCTAAGCACCTTTCACTAATGCTTCTTTGTCTTGACTTCTAAGAACCTTTCACTAATGCTTCTTTATCTTGACTTCTAAGCACCTACCACAAGTGCTTATGGTATAGAAGATATATACCCTTCACTAATATCTTCGTCTTAATACTTGAGACATCTTTCACTAATGTCTTCAACACTACACTTCTTTCAGAAAATAAAGGAATCATCAACAAGAAGACTTCAGTAGCCTTGATGATGAGGAAGCCTGGCAACTCATGGACTTGAGCTTGCTGGACTTCAAAGGTGGTGATCTTGCCTTTAAGAGTACCCTAAAAGATCACATAAAAACAAAACTACAAACATAGATCTCTTGGATCTAAGGTTAGTGAGATTTAACTCAGGGGGGAAAGTGTGTTAGAAAGGGATGATAATAATGAAGAAATGGCTCACTATTTATAGAGGAAAAATCCTACTGTTCCCCGGATCCCTTCAACTTGGGATCCGGCTAGCACAAAGCTAGGGATCCGTGGAACGCTCCTCTTTACCCATGGGTATTTTGGTTATGGGTCAAGGGTCATGGGTTGAACCATGGATCTTTGGCTAGATACAATGTATCTTTGAGTGCAATGCACTTAGTCACTTGGGTATGGGTTGATCCATGGGTTATGGGTATTATCCATATGTGATATAAGCATGATGTCATGCAATGGGTTATGGGTCAAGATCCATGGGTTATGGGCTTTGGGTTGTACCCAACTACATTCAATGTATTTGCCCAATGGATTGTGATACTTAAGTTTCTACCCATTTATATTAGCCAATATACTACATACTAGTTATGTGTATATTTTATCCAAATATGTAAACACTAGTTGTTGTACATATGTATTACTAAATCATAAAATCACTTATACTTGTTTTAGTGTTTTATGTGAAAATGTGAATATGTTAGAAACTATTAGTTCAAACCATTTACGTATTTTATTTTTTTCGTTAATATGATTTTACGTTTGTTATCGACAAAACATTAGAAGATCGTAAAATATAAATAAACGTTTTTACGGCTTATTTGTATTAACAATCTCCCCCTTTTTGTTGATGACAAAACATAAAATTATTTTAAGGAAAAGCTAAAATTCTTAAAAGTTTGAATTTGTAGTTTTTACCTTCTTCTCCCTCTTTTTCTCGAAACAAAAAGTGTTTGAAGGAAGGCAACACATCGTTTTTAAGAAAAACATGTGAAAGAATTTAAAAGTAAAAAGAAATAGAGAGCAAATAACGGGAAAGGATCTCGTCTTTACTCCCCCTTGACGAGTCCATCCCTATGTAAGGGCGTCAAGTAAGTGATACTAATCTAGTTTGTTTGCAAATAAGTTTGCAAAAGATATCGTCTAAGAGATGAATGTGCTCCCCCTTGATGATTGCAATTTGTCAAGGGGATGTCACGAAATGTAAACCTAGTATTGCAAGTAATTTACAATGTA
>OU343216.1:77836799-77904969 GCA_910596185.1 Chrysanthemum makinoi | reverse complement strand
AAGACATTGATGTTTTATACAGGCCTTTGATTGAGGACCCAAAGGATTTATGAGCGGACAAAGCAAAGGTATCGAGACTATAGACGACGCCCTCGTGCCGGAAAGTTCAATACGGTAGCCGGCATGGTTTTATGACCATCAATGATTTTCCCGCCGGGCAGTTTGCCCAAAGCGGAGCGGGCAAGGTTTACAAGGCATTCCTACTATGCAATAAAAGACACTCCATCTATCGTGTTAAGCAAAATGTGCTTATTTTCGCCACGTAGATTCTTAACGAAAGCCTATAAATGCAGAGAGACGCCACTTGAATTCAATGGCCAAACCGATAATGCATCCTCCTCAAGAATTTGGCCGGGATGTAATCCGCTCAACTTGGAGCAGATTGGCCAACGCTGCAGAAGGGTAAACATCCGGTTATGGAGGTGTGAAGATAAACGCAATCTTCTTGTTGAGCTTAACCGACTAAATGGCCTATTTTTACGAAGCTTGGTATTGGTCTTTTCTTTCACTAAGACACAATTTAGACATCTTGCATATCGAAAAAAATGTGTTGGATATCTTGAACACTTTGTTAATGAATGATAAATCTAAAGACACCGCCAAGGCAAGACGACTTGCAAATGTTAAGCATTGGTGGCTTCGGCTCTACCAAACCAAAAACGGAAGTGCTTCAGCCTCTCGCCGCGATTCTTTCACACCCGCAGAACCGAAAAAGTTTTGTCGGCGACATCAAAGGATCTAAACTACCGATGGGTTCTGATCATGCTTCAAGCAATGAGCTTAATAATGATACCAATATAATGTGCCCGAAGTCTCATGACGTCATATATAATGATGCAACGCTTACTTCCTTACTGACTTCAAAATTACTTGCCGATAAGAATGCAAAACCATTAATTGAGCCGTTCCTTTTTAAGCAAATATGCTCAACTTATGGAGGATGACATGTTGAAAGCTCGGATCAAGGTGGTCAATATTATGTGCGAAGCTTGAGCTCATATCCTCCTCGCTTGACATTATGGTTCACTTGGTTATCCATTTACCTATAGGTCTTCAAGCGCGCTATTCGCCCTGTGGATGTATCCATTTGAAAGATACATGAAGAAGCTAAAAGGTTATGTTCGTAATAAAGCTAAGCCCGAAGGTTCGACATGGAGGGTTATGTTGTTTGAAGAAGCATGACATTCAGCTTCATTATTTTCTGATGTTACCACGAAATTTAATCGTCTCCGACCGTAATGTGGACGCCTCCCCAACGCAGGTCGGGTGTTTCGACGGTATAAACCGATTGGTTTACTGGTCATTCATGGGTTTGATGCCCAAGAGTCGAAAAAGTGAAATGGTATGTACTTCACAATACCCGAGATCGACACGCACGGACCCAGCCAAGAGGTAGCGCTTATTTTGAAACTTCTTTTCTTAACTTATCATTTCGGACGACTTATTCTAATACCATGAACGCCGATTATTTCCTAACAAAGACATGCAAGAAGAATTCCCCGACTGGTTTGGGTCGCAGGTAAACTTAAGACTTATTTGGTCTACTTAACCGTAAAAATAACAATATCATATTTTGTGTTCTCTATCTAGCTAATCCTGTCTTCTTCATAGATCCGCCAACGCCACATAGACAATGACCAAGACTCAGAGGTTAGCACAACCAACGAGTTATTCGCTTTGGCTAATGGACCATCATGGACTCCAATCTCAAGAAACTCTGGCGTAGTCAACGGTGTGAGGTATGTCGCACAACGCTGATGAACGCACAACTCAAAACAAATGCATTTGTTCGCCGGGCCGCGGAGAAATGTATTATGGTCAGCTTCAAGAAATCCTCGAGTTTAAGTATTTGTTGTTCAAAGTTGCGTTATTCCGGAGTTAAGTGGTTCACACTAGAAACAAAGGACGTAAAGTCAAAAAACTTGTCTTTAGAAACAACATGACACAAATCGCCGACCGCGAGCCAGGCATTTAAAGATGACCAATACATTCTCGTAACACAAGTCAAACAAGTCTTCTACCTTGAAGATAAGACCAACCCTCACCTAAGGTCATTTTAACATGTTAATCATAAAAATATTTCCGACGGGTGTCATCGTGGTTGAGGACGATCCCGATATTATACATTTCGACAACTCATCCGATCTCCCACTTTCTACTAGTTTGAATGACTTGGATAATGCGACCTTGCATATAGATTGTCAATCAACGGTGGTGTGACGCATCACGATATCATTGATGTTCCCGACGAAGACGATGATATTATTGTTTATGGAACACTTCCTCATGATTTAGCGATTCTCGATGTGAAGCCCTCATCAATGTTGATGATGATGGTGTCGGAGAAAGTTTATTCTAGTGGAGAAGAAGATTGATCTTGAGTTGTAACTTGCAAAATACACTTATATATTTGAATGAATGAATGAAATTTTTGTGGATTGTTTAAATGTGTATATTTATTTGGATGTGTATGTATTTGGATGAGTGCATGCTTATATTATTTTGTTTATGAATTTCTATATTTTATGCTAATTGTACTTGATGCAGATGTCGCACAAATGTTGCACTATCCCACGGCGGTGACGGGGTGGAGGATCGTCCCCTCCAACGCGCACCACCGGTTGTCGGGCAAGCTTCATTAACTGAGGTAAGAATTTGATTATTGTAATACAAGCATAAATTTTATGAATTTATCACTAACTTGATTTTGCAGGAAAAGGTAAACGAAGCCCAATTTGCTGGCAGGGAGCCGCGGTGTCAATACCCGCGACAAGACCCGAACCTTTCAACGAAGGCAGCCATAAGAAAAAGGTCCGCCTCGACAATTTTGAGGTGGGTGACAAACAAAACTTAAACCCTCTAGGCCCCCATGCGCTCAATCTGGTCTAACTACTCCGGGTGAGGTCGTTAGGAAGGTGTCGTTACTACCCTTCGGGAGAAGGTCCTAAGGAGCGTAAGGCGGCAAACATTTTATATCGCTTTTATGTTTATTTCATTATCGTGTTCATTTATTTAATTGTGTATATTTATCTAAATTCGCCTATTTATTTATATCATATAAATAAATAAACAAATTTAAATAAATATATATATTATATCTCTAACTCGCTGCTTTGTTGTATATGATCGCAGACCGCTTTGACCTCAAGCGGCACATGGAACTCCTCACGGGCACCCTCGGATCTAAGGCATAAACTCAGACTTGCGTAAAGCCTACAATACAAACAAGGCTTTTCGAGGCCAAACATTGAAGGTAGACCCCACCACCGGGATTACGATGTGGAGCGATTAGGCGTGCACGCCCGGAGATTACAAATGGGTGATTGGGATGAGTACATTAAGTTTTGGAATGATTCCAAGAACCTTGCTCGAGGCAACAAACGGCTAAACCCAAGAAAGAGCAAAGGTCATATCTCGACAGGATCCCTGGTCACGTCTTCGAGATGATATGGTAATAAACATTATAATTATTTACATGTATATATATATATATATATATATATATATATATATATATATATATATATATATATCCATTATAATGCCAGGTGTGTTGTGATTTGTCATTTTAAAATTATTCATCTTATATGCGCAGGTATGTACAGAGGTAGGCATCGACACTCGTGAGTACCCGCCACTCATCAACTTTTTGGCTAACACATATTGATGGGGCCCCTAACGATGAGGACCGCACGGATATATGTAAGTTTTTTCAAAACACACTTTAATGAATTATCGAGAACTAATGTAGCAACCCGACTAATATATTTACTATCTTGTGTATTTGTCACACACATAGGACCGAGATGAAAAGGCTTCGAGGTCAAGACATGGAGGATCAAATCAATGCTGGCAAGATGGGGTAAGCTTCAAGCAATATATTCTCGGTGTGGCTCGGTATTAGCCATCACCACATCCAGTGCCATATTTCCCCCACACCAAAGCCAAGACCATGAACGTAAAGCTAGACTTTGTGATGGGTCTCTTGAAGCTTAATGCACGATACGATATGTTTAGGGAGTTTGAGCGGGTGGTGCTAAGGAAGTGAAGTGTGGTGATGACGAGGAGAATGGCGGTGATGAGGATAACGACGGCGAGAGGTAGTTGTGTTATATATTATTAGTATGTTACATTGGTACTAGCTTTAGGTAGTTGTGTTATATATTATTAGTATGCTACATTGGTACTTTAGGTAGGTGTGTTATATATTATTAGGTTCATCTTGGCGCCATTTAAACACTTGTTTCCCTATCTATCAATGTACATATTGACTTTTAGTCGTGGTGTTTATGTAAAAGTTGTGATCTATTTGTATTCATTGATATGTTATATTGTATTTGTGTTTTGGTACAAGGTGTGAGCCTATAGAGGTTTTGGTGCTGTGTTTATTTGGTAAATTTTTTCCAAAATTCCGGAAAATTGGAAATCGCTCGCCATGCAAAATGTATTGAAAAATGTATCTTTCCGGCGACGTGTCACGGAACACAAACGTTGACAAGGCAACGAAAACGCAGCTCTACCCATGTCGCCGGGATAGTATGCTCACCGCTGACTTGTCAACAAATAATCATATATCCCGCCATGTCACGGGATAGCAATATCGTTATCGCATTAGCGGTTAATCTTAGCTTAAATTCGATGATTCTTCAAATGACATGTCGCCTGATAATATACATCGGCACCGCTTCGACTGAAAATGAGTGGGACCCACGCTGTCGCCTGATTGTCCGGGATACAATCCTCATTTATCTCCCACACGATTCCCAAACATGTCGCTGGAGAAAGTCCCCATATGTCGCTGGGGTAGCAGGTCAATGTTGTAGTGCGTTAATATGATGTATTGCGAAAGTTGAATTAACTGTTGGCTAATAGAGAAACTTTGAAGGTAGTATGTGAATTGCCTTATCTATATTGATTGTTTAATGTAAGTTAAAATCTAAATGCTAGACATACACAACATGTACAATTTTGTTAGTATATGTTTTAGGGATGATTGTAGTTGCATCTTAATTGATTTTGTCACTCATTACATGTGACTGATATCATAACCTATAAAACTTCTCATATAAATGGATTTTGATATTTATTCCAAGTGATTATCTCTCCCTATGTGAGCATGTTTCTTTTGTGAATCTAGCTTAATCGATTTAAATTTGTGTATAGTTTTGACATACGTATACTAAACTGAGTAATTCCCTCCAACCTATATGATTTATTCAATATTTGACATATGCTTCCAAATGACATGGTTTTATTTATTATGATGTCAAACTGTATGTAGAATTTGTATATTGCTTTATATGTATTATTACATGTTTGAATTATATTTGGGACTCATCAGATTATAGTAACATAAAGTCGTAACTAACCTAAAAACAAATATACTTGCGTGATGTGTTTTGTTTTAACAATGTAAATATGTGAATTTAATTTTTATGTCGTGGTGTTAAATTACAAATGTTGGTCTGGAATTACAAAGATTTTATTTGTATTTTATCTATCTTGATCTACCTAATGAACAACATAATTAAACCATAGAATCTAGCATATGTTATATGAATAAATTGAAATGTGTAATCGCAAAACGTTATATACTCGCATGATTTAATAATCTTATGGATTGATTTGCCTATCTTGCACTTCATACATTAATCCATAGGTTTAATATCCCTCACATGAAAATACAAACTTATCTAAGTTCTCAAAACTTCAAAATGCTATATACGAACTTATCATGGTTTTGAATTTGATGACAACATCACACTGTCTAAGTTTTCATGCAATTTGTTTAGCATATACAATATATAGCAGCAATATAATAAAATTTTGTGTAAAAGTTTATGGCTATGCATGTAAAGTAAAAGTGTAATTGAACTCCTAATCGATTTTATTAATTTTTCATATTATTAGACTCATATAAAATTCAAGTGTAATTATAAGACGTGGTCAAAAACTACAAGTTTATGAGCCAAGGTTATTGTATTGATTGGCATGACCTGTTGGACCATCCCAGTCAATGATGATGATAATGTATAGAAGGACTATAAGTTTCTTCAAAGATAAATTTGATTGTTCTCATTGAAAGTTAATATTTCATCTATCACCACCAAACTAAAGTAAGGATTATGTCCCATGTTTGAAAAGAATATGGCCGGGATGTATGTAGGCCTATACATCCGCCATGTGGACCATTTTGAGTTTTAAAATCGATGCATCGTCAAAATGATCATTAAAGACGCAACATAAGTTTAGCGTGATGAATGGCTCGTCTTATAAAATGCGAGCATGGTTTTCCAAATTGTATTATTGGAAATTGTGGTGAATACTTCCATATGTTGGGCAACTATTGGAATAAGTGTCGAACTTAAAAGTAGCCCATGTTCGTACGCGAATTGCTTTTGTTGAAAAGTTCATAAAAGTCTTCAGTTGATTGCAAAGCCAATAATTGTGAGAACAAAATTGTTAGTTAGTGGGGCATGTGTTAGGAATTAGAAATTCCAGGTATTAAAGAGTCGGTCACCTCAAGTATATGTAAATCGTTAGAAAGCTCTAATGTAGTTCTTTTAAGTAAGTAGTATTTAGTTAAGTAACACCGTGGAGGACGGACGGGTCTTTACCCACTGTATGCCTGATCCACAGCCCGTTGTGTGGCGTTTTATTGTAAGAATCTAAATACTCTCTACCTTCCAAGGTAGAGAGTTGGAGCTCATAATAAGATTTTTCTTTCTCTCACTAAAGTTCCCTATACCTCTAACTTTCTCTAAAACTCACTATACCATGTATGATTGTGTTATGATGTGTATGTGAAATCCAATATCCTACAATTGGTATCAAGAGCCATGGTTAGATCATATCGTGCACATCTTCGGATTTCTAGTGGTTTTTAGATGGTTTTTGAGTTTGAAAAAGTTTAGTGGTTTGTGCATCATTTGGTTGATTTCTTGTGTTAACTTGGATTTTGTTAGTACTTTTATGTTTAGAATCATCACAAGTGTTTAGGTTTTCATTTGGTAAGCTTGAATCATCTTGGTTGGGTTGTTTTTGGATTGAAAAGTGAAGTTTATGTGGTTTTTCTTGCTAGCGACTTGACATACGAATTTGTTTCTTCTAGCTTACTTGCTTTACAATTTCTGTAGGAAGTTACAGCTTTGAGCTAGCGACTTAGACCTAGCTGCCTAATGCAAGTAGTGGACTCTCCACTACGTAGCAATGACTCGGTGTTAAGCGACTTGTCTCAGTAGCTTAGTTGCTATTTAGCGACTTGAATCTTTAGCGACTTGATTAGCGAATTGTCAGCTAAAATTTTGCTATTAATTTGGGCTTAGCGAGTTACTACTTAGCTTAATTTGCATTTGTTTAGCGACTTGGGACTTTAGCGACTTGGTGGTATAGCGAATTAGGTGTTAGCGACTTGGTGCATTATCTTCTAAATACTTGATTGTTTACTTCGCTTTCTCTTGATTTAGTAAAATCCCATATAATCTGTTAACATGTCACCAACGCTCCTACTATCATATCCATCGTTTCAGGATGTTCAAGCCGCCGATCGCATACTCGCCCACCCATGCTTGAAGAACCGACTATGACTCTTGGGCTCAACGAATCGATTATACCGTCTTGGTAAAGAAAATGGGGTTAGCATTCTCAAATCAATTATGAAGGACCCTACCGAGTTGAAACTACTAGAGATGTACTTGATACTAATGAAGATGGAACTCCTATTTACGGAATGGACACCAAAATGTATGATGAGCTTGATGATAAAGGAAAAAGATATTCGATGCAGATATCCAAGCTTCCAACATTATACTACAAGGTCTACCTAAAGACATCTACAAGCTTATCAATCACAATACTGAAGCT
The DNA here is from genome assembly GCA_910596185.1 of Chrysanthemum makinoi. Lineage (NCBI taxonomy): Eukaryota > Viridiplantae > Streptophyta > Magnoliopsida > Asterales > Asteraceae > Chrysanthemum > Chrysanthemum makinoi. Next base: position 77,897,106 of record OU343216.1, on the reverse strand, counting down.
AAAGCCGTATGGGATAATGTCAAGATGCTTTCTCTGCCTGAGCTAATGAAGAAGAGAGAATCGCAACTATATGATGAATTTGAGCACTTCAAGATGAAACCGGATGAGAGTGTCTATGAGTACTATGTGAGATTTCATAAGTTGGTGAATGACATGAGAAACATCAGAATGACTATGCCTAACATTCATTGAACTCAAAGTTTGTAAACAACATGAACTCAATGGCACAAATTTGTTACTTCTGTGAAGCTCACTAAAGGATTGAAGAATACAAATTATGAGCAACTCTATGCCTTCCTTCTTCAAAATGAGAGGCATGCCATGTTTGAAAAAAGAATTCTTGATCGTTCAAGCTCGGGGAGAAGCAAGCTCAACAAATGATTCAATCGCTTTTTCTAACATTGGGATCACAACCAAAGCTTCTCAAGTTGTACCTTTGGGTAATGGTAATCATAAACTCATCCCTAATCCAATGTTCAAACAAGTCGATGTCGATGCGTGCATAGGAAACTTCATCAATCAACTAGCACTTATGATAAGTCAAAACATGAATTCTCTCCCACAAACCAACAACAACCTTAGAACAACATCTAACCCACACAATCAAGCTACCGGAGATGGGAAGATTGTTGTGCAACCGGTCAGAAAGACAGATGATCAGAGAGTGGGTCGGTAGGTTATGCTACAAATCGAATCGGGGAAGAAATGGAAATCATTGTCAAGCTAAGCCGATCAAATGCTATAACTGTGGTGGTGAGGGACACATTGCAAGGAACCGCTCACATCTCCAAAACGTCCACGAATGTTGATTACTTCAGTGGATAAGATGTTGCTAGTACAAGCTCAAGACAATGGAGCAGACTTTGGATGAAGAGGAGTTATCGCTTTCTTGTCAAGGAAATGCCAAAACTTATGATGCCGATGTTGATGAACAACCGATTCAAGAGATAGGTCATAATCATCAATGCTTTTCAAGGGGTCGATCAGTGATGCATACGATTCTGATGTTGATGATGGACCCTCCGCACAAACAATTTTCATGGCAAGCATTTCTCCAATGGTCTCTCCTAAGGTCACTTCTTCACCACCAACTGGACCATCCAAAGACCAAATCATTTCAGAGGTATTAAAACTATATGATGATATTGATGAGCAAAAGATGCATCATGAAGTACAATCTTTTGAGACTTATGACTCAGATATTGATAATATGAGTAATAGTAATGTAGTCTCACACGATCAATATGTGAATCAAAGTGAAATTAAGATTGTACAAAGTAATGCATCTTCTGCTGATCAATGATGACTATGTCATTGAGGATTTACCGCATGTTTCCACGATGATTCTATTGTCTCAACTTAATGCCTAAAGAACCGGGTTGCCATTTATGAACAACGGTCAAGTTTGAGTTGACCACCGCGAAGCAGGAAATGGATGAACAAGTGCGTAGAATCATTAGAAAAAGTAATTTTAGAGAAGAAGTATTGAAACAAGAGTTAAATTCCTTGCAAGAAAAGCTTTAAAAACGCTAAGCAAAAACAAGAACTCCAAGAAAATGTGAAAATGCTCAAGCAAGAATTTAATGCAAAAGAGTCTAAACTCTTGAAATATTTTTCTAATCTGAAAACTTTGAAAAACAAACTTGAAAACAAGTTGTAAATACAAGGGAATACCATTCGGATCGCCACATGATCACTAAACATAGAGTTCCAGTGATAAAACAAGATTGCCCTTGTTGAGGAACCCAAATCGAGGTCATTAAAAAGGCTAGAATTGCACATAAGGTAATTTATTATGGTAATGAAATCCTTAAACCGAGACAAAAAACCTAGTTCATGCTGAGTGCTCTGAGGAAGATAAAAATCGATGAAATCACTGGGAAAAGATGAACAAGAAACTAGCTGATCCAAAATGTAAAGAAAAGAAAATAATCATCACACCCCATGATTACAAAAGGAGAATTGATTGCCTTAAACAAGTTTAAGCCTCGCACATTGTTGACACCCGAACAAGTGTTCTCGAAAATGGATTTAGATAAGCGAAAGTCGAAAATATTGTTGAAACCAACCCTCTTAGGAAAATGCCTAAAGCGATGATATCCTCCAAATACACCAATGCATCTAGTTCTAAGAACAATTGCCACTAAAAGCAAGACCTTAATCAGTAATATATGTTATCTTTCAACCGTTTGTTGATTTTAGAAAACTTACAAGAAAAGGATCACACCCATCGGCATTACGGAAGGAGAAAGAGGTTTTGAGTAAACTAAAGAATGTTATTTAACCGAAGTCATGCCTTTTAAACAACTAAAGGATCACTTTGAGAGTCTTAAAAGGAATGAATTAGACATTAAGGAAATGGAAAAGGAATTTGATGCAATGATTGTTGAGGTTAGTGATTATGAGCGAGCATTAAAATATAATGAGATTGAGAGGAAGAACTTACGCATTGAATGATAACATGATTTATGAATATTTCTCAAGATGTGTTTTTCACTGCTACAAATTGCTCCATTAATGCTTCTCAATTTCATGAACTATCTCTGTTCTCAAAGTCTCCCATGATCGTGTCATTGAGCTTGAAAAGACTAACTCTCAACTATCTGAGAAAATTGAATGGATGATCGCGACAATTTGGTTAAACATTTTTCTAAGTTAGAAGTTGAGCATTTTAATTTACAACTAAAATATCAACATCTTAAAGAAAGTGTAAAAACTTCAAATATCAAGACATCCTCGGATGCTCCGTAGTTTGATGCGTTTTTCAAATAAACAAACGAGATGAACGATTAGGCTCAACTGTAACACCCATCGTAAAGTTGAAAGCCCAAATCTCACAATTGAAGGGTGAAAAGAAGAATGTGATCAGGCTCCCAAATACCTCCTCCTTTAGATTCTCGAATTTCCAAATGTTTCATCTTCAAAACTTAGTAAACACATTAAAAAAGAAATCGAATTTTCAAGAAAATGAAAAGGTTAAACGTCATTTCAATGAGTTATTTGTATCAATAAAGGTCACTTGTAACAAAATAATGATCAAATAGCTTCATTACAAAAGGAAATTGAGAATCAAGAGCCGTAAAAGGGAAAATGCCAATGATCAATGGGGGAAATGATGGACCAAAGGTTCCAATGGATAACAAATATGCTATGTATCAGGAAATATGTCCTCCTCATCTCGGAATAACAAACTCTATTCAAACATACTTCTCATCCCTTAAAGAGTGCCTAGAATGTATGCGTGAGATTGTTGAAGAGGATAAGTTAGAAAAACCACATGATAATGCAATTGGGCATGCATGCTTATATGCCAAACGATCTCAAGAAATCCTAGAATGCTTAATCACAATATGCCCTAAGTCATTAAGTGAGAGAGTTAATCCTTTGATTCCCTGTTCTATGCCTAGTCCCAAGTACAATATTCATTCGATGCCCAATGTGTTGAATGTAGACCTGCTGTGTTCCTTAAGTAACTCGATCCGTGATCCATGAATGCTAAAAAGGCAATCTCTAGTGTGGATTCAAGAAGTTCAACTCCCACTAATTCTAGTGATAATAAAGTGAATCTTAGTGTGCCGCATGTAGTTCGTGATCCTAGCACATCTAAACAAAGAAAGAAGAGTAGTAAACCAACTAATGTTCCCATTCCCTCTAGAGTAATCGGTGACATTAAAGGAGCAGTCAAAGTCTCAAGACAATACAAGGAATGATAGGACCTTCAAGCTAAGAATGTGACCGGAAGAGTGTAGAAACAATCTAGGAACTTTAAGTTTGAACCTAATAAACGAATCGTGTTGATTCTAGTATTAGCCTTAGGCGCATTGTAATTAATTCGATTCGATACTATTTGCAAACCTTGTAATGATGATTGCTTGAATTCATATTTATCATGAATGTGGTATGAATGATTTGCTAATGTCGTCGATTGTTCGCTGAAAAGTGTTAATGCTAAAAACGCATGTAGAGGCTAAAAGGCAAAACAAATGAAAGCTAGGAAATAGTGGAAACCCACGTGAAGAACCTTAAGTAAGGTAGGATATGTGGATTCCTTTGGTCAAAAGGCTAATCACCATGTCCCTAATATGCTAAGTCAATGCCCACTAGTAAATGGATGCCACCGAAGAATTATCCCTAAAAGTGAACATACTTTGAATAGGTCGAATATGAATGCCGAATGCATCTATTACTAATGACGCCATTGACTCTATCTCCATTTAAATGTTTCCATTCTCGATGGGTGTTCCAATCTGCCATAACCAAATGGAACCCATTCTCGCATGGGCATCCCAATTATCCAGCTATCCATTCTTGTCTGTGTTCAACCGCAGATCGCTCAAATCGCTCGGTACTGGACTCAGCCGCTCCAAGCATATGACTGGAGACGGGTCGGCTCATGAACCGTGAGCAAATTCATCGGACCGCTAGATTCGGTAATGATCATTTCGGTGCAATCATGGGTTATGGAGATTACGTTGTTGGTGATAGTGTCATCTCTAGAGTATACTATGGAAGGTCCGGGTCATAATCGCTCTCTCTGGTCAATTCCGTGATTCTCGATCTAGAAGTAGCCTTCGGAAAACATACTTGCTTTGTTTGAGAACTTAATGGTAGGAACTCTAAAAAGGAACTCGTGGCTCAAATCTTTACACCATCTCTATCGATGACATGATGAGGTCTTCTCTAATTTGCTTGTTGTCAAAGGCTTCAAAAACAAATTCATGGTTATGGCATCGTCGTCTCAATCACTTGAACTTCGACACCATCAATGATCTTTCCGTAAAGGACTTAGTTGTAGGTTTACCTAGACTAAAGTATGAAAAGGATCATCTTTGTTCAAAGATGCCAATTGGGTAAAAGCAAAAAGTATGCCCACAAACCCAAACCTACAAACTCACCACGTAAGTTCTTCATACCCTTCATATGGATTTGTGTGGACCAATGAGAGTGCATAACATCTTTGGTAAGAAATATGTGTTGGTTGTGGTTGATGACTACTCTAGATTCACCTGGTCAAGTTCTTAAGGACAAAGGATGAAACTCCTGATATCATCATCAAACTCATCAAACAAGTGCAGGTTCGACTTAACAAAACTTTCGAATTATCCGAACGCATTAATGGAACCGAAGTTTGTTAACAAACAACTTAGTGACTTTATGAAAGCATTGAATCACCATCAAAGAAGTGTTCCACGAACTCCTCAACAGAATGTAGTTGAAAGACTAAATCAACCCTTGTGGAAGCCGCTAGAACAATGCTGATTTACTCAAAGGTTCCAAGTGTTTCTCTCAATGAAGTTATTGCACTCGCATGCTACACACAAAATCGCTCCTGATTCATACTATTCATGGAAAGACACCATATGAACTTGTCCACAACAGAAAACCTAATCTCTCTTTCCTTCGTGTGTTTGGAGCATTGTGTTATCCAACTAATGAAGGACAAGACTTAGGAAAACTTATAGCTAAAGCAAACATTGGAGTATTTGTAGAGTATGCACCAAACAAAAAGGGGTACCGAATCTACAACAAAAGAACCCGAAATATCATGGAAACAATTCAAGTTACGTTTGATGAGTGACCCACAAACGGCTCCTAAACAATTCAGCTCGACCCGCACTTCAAAACAATCCAATTGGTTCATCCCTTGTTCCAAACTCTTCTCAAGAAACTCCATATGTACCTCCATCCGAAGATGATTTAAAGAAATTGTTTGATCCTATGTTTGATGAACAAGATGAGCAAGTGCTAATGAACTGTCAACTCACAACGAGGTCGCTCATGTTCGGTGAATGAAGTCAATCCTTCAGTTCAATATCATTAAGCCAAGCGTCACGCCGATCACTCTATCTCATCGACAAATCATCCATCTTCGAATGTGCATCATGGATCTATCGGTATCAACAATGAAGATATTCCCTTTCTACCATCAAGATGCTCCATTTGAAAACATATTTGCTCTCAATCGCCATCAACCATCTTCGTAAGATATCAACTCGCTACTTCAGCCCCCAACCACGCCACACGAACACCTCGAAATGGACTCACGATCATCCATTAGACAACATCATTGGAAATCCCTCTGCCCAAGATCAACACGAAACAACTTGCAACCGATGCCTTGTGGTGCTTCTTCAACTCTGTGCTATCTAAGATCGAACCAAAGGATGTTAAAACCGCCATGGATGAAGACAAATGGTTCAATGCGCAAGAAGAAATTCATGAGTTTGATCGCTGATGTATGGGAATTAGTACCGCCCATTGTGCTATGATCATTGCTCTAAAATGGATCTTCAAAGTAAAACTTGATGAGCATGGTGATGTTTTAAAAGAACAAGGCTCGATGGTTGCTAAAGGTTATCGCCAAGAGGAGGGTATTGACTTTGAGGAACCGCTTTGGCTCGTTCGCATCGAGGCAAATAGAATCTTCTTGGCATGCCGCTAGTAAGAACATGATTGTCTATCGATGGACGTAAAGACGGCATTTCTAATCCGGAGATCTTAAAGAAGTCGTCTATGTCACCAACCCGAAGGCTTTGTGAATCGAGCATCCAACTCATGTTTATCGCCTAAAGAAGGCTTTACGGTTTAAAACAAGCCCAAGGGCATGGTATGATACGCCAAAGTTTCTTCTATCCACGGATTCAAAGGAAGAGCTTGATCCAACATTGTTCACCGTGAAATTGCAAACATTTAACTCACGTTCAAATTTATGTTGATGATATCTTTTGCCTCGATGACCCAATGAGTGATCGCTTTTCTAATGAAATGAGTTCAAAATTTCAAATGTCAATGATGGGACAAATGTCATTTTTCATGGGATTACAAATTTACAAAGTCCCAAGGCATTTTCATAAATCCATCTAAATATGCAATCAGATCTTAAAGAAATTTGGATTTGATTCAAGTGACCCCGTTGACACTCCCATGATTGATCGAACCAAACTAGATGAGGACCACTTTAGGATCATGATGATCAAACTAAATATCGTAGTATGATTGGATCCCGATGTACCTCACCGCTAGTAGACTGGACATCTTGTTTGTTGTTTGCATGTGTGCTAGATACCAGGCTAAGCCTACTAAAAAGCACCTTGAAGTAAGCTTAAACGGGTCTTTCGGTATCTCCAAGGAACCATCAATATGGGACTTTGTAAACGGAGACACGGTATATCACTAACAAGATATGCGTATTTATCATGCGGGTGTCAAGATACTCGTCGGCACGCCGGAGGTGCGTCAGCTGGGTGATAAGCTTGTGAGTGGTCTTCAAAGAAGCAAATGAGTACTTCTATTTCCTCTACAGTAGGTCGACATAGCCATGTCATCTTGTTGTGCTTAAATCCTATGGATGAGATCCCATTATTATCGACTATGGCTTTGAATTTAAAAAATCCTCTGCATCGCGGATAATAAAAGTGCTTATGCTCTCTCATGCAACAACGCAACACTCAAGAGCAAAAGCACATCGACATTCGACATCATTTCATCGTGGAACAAAGTTGGTGTGGTGGAATTCTATTTTTGTAGGACTGAATACCAGTTAGCGGACATCTTCACCAAAGCTCTTCCAAGAGAACGTTTTGAGTTTATTCTTCCACGCATCAATGAAAAGCCTTCAACCAAAAAACTTCAAACGCCTTCGGGAGGAAGACGAGGAGTAAAGGTCTATCTTCATCTATCTCTGATATATCTATTCTGAAAAACAAATACAAAATTATAAAACCCCCAAAAAATCAAATAGAAAAATATAAAACTTTCAAAATCCATAAAAATCTGAAAAATTCGAAAAAATCTTTAAAAAAATATATATATATATTGTCAACTTGTCATGTTCTTTTTCTTTTTCTCGGTTCGATAATATCTACGGTCTTTGTGCTGTCATTCAAAGAATGACACGGGACTTTAGATGTTGTTCGAATTATTAAAAAAAAATAAATAAAAAAAATAAAAAAAAAAAAAGAAGAGAAACAATGGTTTATTGTCAGTTCAGACAGTAACCCGCTTTTCAAAGAAAGAACAGAGCCATGCTTTTTCATGTTTTTCAAAATTCCATGCTCTGATTCTATAAACAGTTATCTGCTGAAAACAAATTGTTTTGATAAATAACTTGGACTCTATTTTTTATAATCATCCGAACTTATTTGTCAAAATATCTATCTCTCAATCAACAACCTATGTCATTGATTGAGGGGGAGAATGATTTCAATTAAATTAAAATGTTATTTGTCATTCAATTGGTTTTCAAAAGATAATCATGCATGTTCAATCAATGGAGTTTTAAGTCTTAATATCCGACCCATATCAGTCAAAAGTTTTTCTTAATCAAGTCACAATTCTCCTTAAAAGCTTCCAAAATTAATTTAAATCTACAGAGATCACAAATCTCAAATGATTCGATATTTGTGATCGGGGGAGAATTTGTGATTTAAATTGGATTGATACTGATAAATAGGTAAATGGTTTTATAAGGATATACATGCTCTCCTTCCCACAAAGCAAACGATTTTAAATTTTTCATGAACATGTTGAGGGGGAGCATCTATCTTAACCAATATCTGTTGAAACGTGATCGTTTTTCTCAATGTGCAGGTTTCCTCTATTATGTGCAAAACTCTTTTCAAACCTAGAAGCACATATTGAGGGGGAGCAAAATCATGAAAACCTCATCCTTTCCCAAAATGCTCTATCTACTTGATTCGATTTGGGAAGTGATGTTGATATCTTTTAGAAAATGGTAATCAAAGAAGTTAATTTTTTCTCTTGCCTCCGTGCAAAGACAATTTCAAATACTTGATGCACATGTTGAGGGGGAGTTCTCGTTCTAAAAATATCAAAACAATTCAGGTACAAAATGCTTTGATAATATATCACAAGTATCTTGATTGATTTTCAAATGGTTTTCAATTGGTTCCATATGGCGATGAACAATACCAAAAGACCTAATCAACTTTACTTTATGTATGGTGATATAAGGATGATAAGGTTAGGTATTTGTTCCCATGATCCGCTAGAACGGAGGGATCTACCAGTGGACTATCCACTAGTTAGTGTAGAGTTCTTAGGTATATGATAAAAGGAGAAAATGAGATAAGGGAAGAGTGCGGACTAAGACTGAGCTAGTACCGGAATAAACCCCACAAGGTTCTAGCTATGAAATCTTGGTAAGCACTGAAGGGGTTGAAGAATTAAAAAGAATTGAATGAGAAAAGGGTGAAAACAAATATCCCTCCATTGATTCAACCTTAGGGCAGAAACCGGGTTCAATTCATATGCTACTGATGGTAACATCGGTATTGAAGATAAGACATCATGGACCCAGCCGACGATCGCACTTCAACTTTCCAAACCACTCAAGCTCTCTTAAAAGGACTTGCCTCACTGGGAACCGACATTATCTATCGACTTTCTCTTAGAGATTGTTGATATTGAAGAAGGAGACCCTCTCCTAGTCTCCAAGCATAGGAACCAAATGTGCACAAATTGAGTCTAGAGCCATGAGATCATCAATAAATCTCATTAGGACACTTACAATGAAGACTGTCTGTTTCACACAATGTAGAGATTATATCTTGAGTCCCACGATTATCCTTGTGGTATTGCAGAACATCCAGTGATGCTTACATATTCACAATGAAGATGGAAAGCCTTCTGGAGCCAACATCAAACAAGATCCTGGTAGGTGGCATGTGAGATCTATTCATTAGATCAACCATGTGACAACTAACGAAACAATGGGGCGATTCATTTTTTGAATCAATCTTGGTTCGTGTTATGGATTGACGGTACCTTTGAAAACCGGTCTTTGTGCTTAAAAACTCTTTTCTTTAGCATTTAGACTGTGTTCAAATATTTCAAATCAAAAGGTGTTTATGATTGATACTTGATTTTCATTCAAACCTTCGTTGTATTGCAAAAACAATTTCTATTGAGCAATACTTTATTGTTTTCAAATCTTTTCATCAATCGAATATCTATTCATTTGGTTCATCAACTCCGTTGTCTTCGAGACGCCCGGTTTGAGAACAACTAGAGTACCACGAAACCCCTCGCAAGGAAATTCTTCAATTATACCGATCACGTAGTACTTGTATCGATCAACGGGAACCATGGGTGTACCTCAATTCAACGAAAGTGATCAAAGACACTTTCGCGGCTTTTATTGCTAAATGTTTTATGCGTACCCTACGCTCATAAATGACGTAATGAAGTGCGGGCCAATCCAGCCACATGCTCACTCAACACATTCATCTCGAAGAAATCATGCTAAGGCATCAATGACTCGATATTTTCACTCCATGCTTCATACGATGCCAATATCATGAATCAATGAAAGCTTCCCGCTACTCGATAAGAAGAAATCATGATCCATGTGAGCATGCTATCCAACTGTCACAACATCATATAATACCAGCACCACAATGGATGTCTCGATTTTTGATCTTTGATGATCTCAAAAGCTAGCTCAAAAGTATTATCACGTGGATCAAGAAAGACCTCCACTTGGTTGAGGTGACCTACCTTAGGGGGAGATTGTTAGGAATTAGAAATTCCAGGTATTAAAGAGTCGGTCACCTCAAGTATATGTAATCGCTAGAAAGCTCGTAGTCGTAGTTATTCTATGTTAAGTAGTATTTAGTTAAGTAACACCGTGGAGGACTGACGTCTTTACCCACTCGATGCCCGATCCACCGGTGTGCTTTTAATAGGTTATAAATACTCTCTACCTCCCAAGGTAGAGTTGGAGCTCATAATAAGATTTTTCTTTCTCTCACTAAAGTTCCCTAAACCTCTAACTTTCTCTCTCTAAAGCTCATCTACTATACGCCTATGTATGATTGTGTTATGATGTGTATGTGAAATCCAATATCCTACAAAGATATAATTTTAAATGATAAAATATGAATTTGAAACTTGCAAACAATTATAATGAATTCTCCCTATTAGAATGGTTTCGGTCACAAACCATATGTTTCCCATATAAAGTTTTCTATAAATGTGCGGAACCTGTATTGTAAATCCACCACAACGCACACAATGGATGCGAAGTTGATAATTCATTCAGAGGAGAATGAGCAACAGAAATATGGAATGAATTATGATATAAAAATGTTGACCAATGCTAATAAAAATGAACTTAAAGTTCGGACAATTTACATTCCGGATCTAGTAGTTGCACAAGTTTTGTGACCTAAATAAAGTGACTAGATCATACATACAATTTAATGCTCCAATTAAATGTGTGTCCCAAACATTTAAACCAATGATTGATAGTAAGTCTGCACGCCCCAGAATGTGATAGACTAATCGATTCCAAATAAAAGTCCTCGAATAAAATGGAGCAATAAAATCAAGATGGTCGAATCGAGGTAATAAAACCCCATAATATTCACTTAAAGAGAAACTAGACATGAAGGTTATTGAAAACCCCGGGTACATAAAAAACTTTGAGATCTCAACAAATGATAAAATATAATGTCTAGTAAAGTGTGGAATCGAAAAGTAACGAATCGACGTCGATATAGTAATGATTATGTAACTAAATAAGATAGCGCTATAATTATGGTGAGGATCATGGAAGCATGCTTGTAGGAATTGCAGTTGTATCAATGAATGGCCAAAAGATACAAAGACGTAAAGAACTAATTGAAGTCTCTTGTGATGAGACATGGTTACTAGATTATGCATAAGGTACAAGTGATGGCAGACGTATATTTTCTCAAAGACTTGTAAATGATAATGCATATTGTTTACATGTGGTGGATCGAATAATGTATTCTAATATTGTATAAGTTTGGTAATCTGTAAAATAATTGATATGCGTCTAAAAGGTAAATGAATAAGGCTCATATGAGATTTTATTATAGGATATAAAATGCATGAAGCATGCTAGTGATTTTAATGCTTAAAGCATATAAGGGAAGTTCTCGAGAATACTACTTGATTGTATTAAAGTAATCATATTTTTGGCATAATGGTAATAATTCCTCTTAGTGTATAGTATTGCCAAATAAAGATCATGTTTGCCTATGAAACTTATAAAGAGATCTAGATTAGAATATTGTTTAGTTTGCGCTTTGATTTATGATTATAAAGGCAACTGAATGCATAGAAGTTGAATTTGAACAAAAGACACATTTTGTCTTAGCTTATGATTTGAACATCTAAAGGATGAAATATGTGTGCATCATGAAAACTAAAAAAAAAAGATGCTAACTATCCTTATATCGACATACTAACACTCATGTTTTGAGGTCTGATGTTGAAAAGACCCCTTCATTTATAAAGATGAATCACAATATTGATTTAAAAGTGTCATACTAAAATGTGTATGAAACATTTATGATTCTCGCCAATGGTCATGCATGATATAATATATCATTTGAATTAATTGTGTTTTCAATGAATAACTTGTGAAGTACGATGATGTACTCGAATAAGATGTATGACGTACATTAATCCTTAAAATGGATATGCGAACAACATGTAGAGAATATTTATTCACGTGATTTTATCAAGACATTTCAATGTGTATTTCAATAACACAATGAGCTTAAGTGATGTGATCATCAGGGGGAGAGAAGATACGCGTTGCACTCTTTTTCCCTTGACTATGGTCTTGTCCTAACAGGGTTTTCAGGCAAGGTTTTTAATGAGGCAACATCCCCAAGCGTATAAAGGAGTTATGTACTCTTTTTCCTTTACTAGATTGTGTTTATATAGAAAAGGACCCTTTTCGACCTCTAGATGATGACGAGAAAATTCTTGGTCCCGAAGTACCCTATTTAAGTGCCATTGGGGCATTTTTATTTCTTGCGAGTCAAGTCTAACGCCCGGATATCATTTTCACTAAACTTATTGGCAAGATATAGCTCGTGTCCAACAAGGAAACATTTAAATGTGGTGAAACAAATATTTTGATACCTTCAAGGTACAAAATATATGGGCTTATATTATGCTAACTCATCCGAAAGAAATCTAGTTGGTTTTGTAGATGCAGGATATTTGGCTGATCCCATACCTGTCGGGCCCCAAACCTGATACATTTTCACAAGTTCCAGTACTGCCATTTCATGGCGTTCCATGAAACAAACAATGAGCTCCACTTCATTGAATCATGCAGAGATCTTGTCCATCCGTAAAGCAAGTCTAGGAATGCGTATGGTTAAGAAATATTGTACAACATATTCGTGAATCATGTGGTATCTCTTCAAGCCAGGAAGCTCCAACAATCGTGTACGAAGATAATGCAGCATGCATTGCTCAACTTAAGTACAGATACATCAAAGGTGTAAGCGTAACCAAGCATATTCTAACAAGTTCTTTTTCACTCATGAATTACGTAAGCTGATATTATTGCTCAAAAGGTCCATTCAAGCGAGAACTTAGTGCACTTGTTTACCAAGGCACTTCTCCCGCTAACATTTAAGAAGTTAGTTCAACACATTGGAATGCGGAGACTCAATGAACTTCAAATGATCTAATCATCGGGAGAGAGCATCACGGGTCACTCTTTTCCCTTAGCTATGGTTTTTTCCCACCGGGTTTTTGCTAGCAAGGTTTTTAACGAGGCAGCAGATCTAATCATATGAAAACTAATGATGGATAGCCAAGAGGGAGTATTATGAATATTATGTGTATGGCTATCCATATACCTTAACTTACATAACCCCTCATATTTTGTATTCCCTCATTTATTGTTTGTACTAAATACTTGATGAAGAGAGCCCTATAAATTAAGGCTAGTTTTGTAGTTTGTGATATATAAATTAAAATGCATTCCATAATCTCTCAAATCTTCTAGTTTATACTCCTTGTTGATTTGTTGTTATTTCATAACAGATTTCTTGTTTTTCAATTCATTTTTACTTTTATTTTTATGTTGAGGTTATTTGGTTAATGCATTATGATTATGAGTTTTAGTTGAGTTTTTGTTTTAGTTTATAAGTATGATGATTTGAGTTTTAAGCTTGGATGATTGTTAAAATTTCCAAATGGTGTATGAATGTTGTGTGCATCTTTAACAGGATTTTTGAGTAAAACAATTGTTGCTTGGAAGGTAAAATGCCTAAGTAATGTGAAAAATGCAAAATTTGGCAAAATTGCAAACCGAAACGCTTGTATCCATGACTGAACCTGTTGCATACATGTATATATACCAAAAATTCATTTTTTCCAGGAAAACACACACACACACTAATCCTCCCTTGGGTTTTGCAAAATTGGCCCAAGAAGAAGCTAATTGAAGGTTGTTTAAGTTGTTGAAGATCATCATGGCACCCAAACAAGTAAGCATCTACATTCAATTAACTCAATTGAGGTTTAATTAGAGCATTTGATTTGAATTGCATATTGAGTTAATTGATTAGAAGGAAAAAGCCTTACGCATAATGCATAACCGATCCGGTTGCGCAACGCAACCGATCGGTTGGATTGGGACAAAAGGAGTAACCGATTTGTTGCTCCAACCGAATCCTGCCCGTGTTCCTCAGGTGGATTTTTTGAAATTTTGAAGTGGACCTTAGATGCTTCCATGGACCTTCCCGTTTGTTCTAACACTCTTATATTGATTTGTATTTGTGATTTCTACAATAATATTGCATGTTTCTAACGGCTAATCCAATTTGATTATGTTGTGAAGAATGTCTTCGGGAATGGGATCGCATCGCGAACTAGAGGAGCACGAAAGAAGAGAGATGAAATGTCAATCTCGGAATGCCACCTGAATCTTCTTTGGCGTGGAGAGAATCACGATCGTCGAAAACATCTCAATGACACCTTATTATCTATTGGAGGAAAGGAAATTCACCGACCTCGGATTATTAATTAGGAAGTATCGCAAGGTTTGGGGCGCCATGAAATTTTAGAAGAAATGTTGTTGATAAGAACATTATGGAACAAGAAGATTCTAACTACAGAAATGTGGAAGAGAGCTCTCAACATCAATGAGCCTATTTATAAAGAATAGTGTTTAGAATTTCTATGTTCCCTTGAAATGAAGCCAGATGTTACAGCTGCGGGGGTTTGCTCGGACAAGTGTATAACTTTCAGGTTAGGTGGTCAAGAACATGTTGTCACATTATCGGATTTTGGAAATTTGCTCGGATTATACTCAAATGAAGAATTGAGAAATCCGGATTTCAAATACATAATAATGTTGAGCGATAGGAATAAGGAAGGACTTGATGAAAACTAATTTTGGAGGAAAATAAGCACGGAAAATAAGCTAATGTATGGTGAAAGTAGAGTCACGTCAATCAAAAAGCCACTTTTGCAAGTGTTTCACAGAATAGTAGTTGATTCTCTACTACTGTGGCGGTGGAAATAAACCCAATTTTGAGGATGATTTATGGATACTCTTCACTTTTGAGGAAAGGCATCTATTAAGATCATTAGATGTAGCGTGGTTGATCGCCAAGTACCTTCATGAAAGGGCTGCCTTAGGGAGCGTAAATTACATTTATGGAGGACACTTCATTACTAAGATTGCAAAAAGCCTTGGTTTATTCAACCAAATGGAAATGAACTTGTTCAAATAACCGCTATGCCCTGAAAGTCGAAATGAAGGATTTGCTCATTTGAGAAATATGGAAAGTGGAAAGCTAGAAGGATGACTTGAGGAACTTAATGTAATGCCTTTAAGATCGTGGGAATGATTGTGGATTATCTCTATCTCTTTTTAACTATTTCTTTAGGATGATTATCATGCTTTGTTCTAATTTGTTTTTAGTAGCATTTGGATTGTTTTGTTTTGTTTTGTTTGTGTATTGTGTATTGCGCTTTGTTTTTGCGGGATGGATGTCTGGAAGCTTATTGATGGTCAAATATTTTGGAGTTGGATAACTCACATGCTTTCTTATGACCCAATATGCGTATTGCATATTCTATCCCGTGGTATCTTTTAACTATTTCTTTTACCCATTTTCTTTACTTTGAAGTTCATTTTTACTACATTGAGGACAATGCAAAACTTAAGTATGGGGGAGGGAAGAAAATAGGAAAAATGATACGCATTTTTTATTGTTTTTTTTAACTTTTTATTTTAATTTTCTTAGATACCTTTTGGATGCAAGTAATTAGAAGGAATTCGCCCTTGATTGTCTAGTTGTTTTCACACATTATTGATATATATTAAAAACAACTTGGGTATTTCAATGGTAAAATGAGGTTTTTGAAATTTGTTTTTGATTTGAACCAAATTACGGAAGTAATTCATTTTGGATTCAATAGCATTTTCTAGCGCGCATTATAGCCTTGTTCCACTTAATTGTAGGTTCTTTTTTGTACAAAACACATCTTTTGTTTTATATTTGCTATGAGTGTGCCGGTGATTATGTCGATTCTAGAACTTGTACTAGTTATACATTACGGTGAAAATCACTCTCGAGTGATAAAAATATGTTCAAGTGATAAGAGGCATCGTAGGATTTAACCCAAATGGCCTTCCATTTTACATCTAATGATATATTAGCTAACCACATTGGTTAGTTAACCACCCACATGGACCCATTTGTTTGTGCTCATATTTAGCACTAGATACCCTTAGTTACACCCTTTGAGGCAATCTTTTCATTTTTTAAATCCAGAAAAATACAAAAATATTTTACATTTTAAACTTTAGCCAACCCTTGTCATATCTATTGGTTTGTTGCTCGTTGTTTGGAATGTTGGATTGTTTTTGATGATTATGAAGAAGCTACACTTTGTCTATTGTGTGTACCATTCTCCAACAAAGATGTAGGAGACGTCTTTCTCATTTGTGTTTTTTGTGGTGTATGCTTACACTAAGTGTGGGGGAACTTGAAAAAAAAATGGTTATAGCCAATGAGCTATATGAAGGATACTGATTAGCCAAGGAGCTAAATTGAGTTATACATATTTGCGGAGATCGATATATGAAGAGGAGAAGTAATCATTTACGAGATTGTGGTTTGCATGATGGCTAGCAACATGGAGGTTTAGACTTGAATTTATTTTCTTTTAACACCAATTTCATAAACCATCCCATGCCTTATCCATACCTTTTATAAACCCGTAGCCTTAACAATATATCCCGAATAAAATCCCTCTTTGATGAATTTATTTTCTTTTAACACCAATTTCATAAACCATCCCATGCCTTATCCATACCTTTTATAAACCCGTAGCCTTAACAATATATCCCGAATAAAATCCCTCTTTGATGAATTTATTTTCTTTGTTTTGATACTTGTACAAGCTTATGGTAAAAAGCATTGATCATGACTAGGCATTGAGTGATTTACATATACCCACCAATATATGAGTGTTGAGTGAATTCTTAAAAATCATTCGTGTGGTGTTCTAGTTATGTTATCTAAAGTGTTTGGTTCATTTTTAAAAGTTTTTCACATATTAAAAGCAAACTAATGATTATCTCTTTTGGAATGATTGTTACATTTTTGGAACCACGGTGTCAAGACCATTGTAATAAATCTTTGCAAATGTTAGACCTACTCGAGGGCGATTAGAACTTAAGTGTGGGGGAATTTGATAACGCCTAAAATGAACATGTTTTAGTAGCGTTATTGTTGGTTTTGTGCATGATAATTGGCTATATTTACTCATAATCAATGTGCAAAAGATGCGATCAGGTATGTGTATATGTAGCTAGGTATCACAAATGATGAAGAAATGAAGTTCTTATGCAGATTTGGAAGATTCCCGAGGAAGGAAGTCGAGCAAGGAAGCTTTTGGACTCAATGATTGGGATGCACAATGATTTCTATGTATCTACGCCAGGAGAGATCAAGCCTTGGAAATCATCACGGTGAGCAAAGAATGAGGCGATAACAAAAAGTCAACAAAAATTCAAATCGAACACCCAACCGATCGGTCATAACCCGTAATAATCCGCTAGGCAATTGGTCAAATGGCAACCGATCCGTCGCAGAAACCGATCGGTTATAGGGCTGCAGTTACACAAAGTTGCATTTATTGTTGCCTTAACTCCCCATAATCATTGAAGGCTGATCATTTCTTGATATTAACTTGTTGGGAACGTTTTTGGCCAGTTGAACAAGTTTCTTTGGCTATATATTGAACCTAGTCTTAGTTTACTAGGGCATTACACAACCAAAGTGTAATAGTTTACATCAAAACTATTACCAACCATTTTATTCATCCCAAAAGTTTAGTACTTACTATAAAACGTCCAGGAGGGTGGAGAGAACAATTCTCATCCATAGTTTTTGTAATTTGGAGTTGTACGGTGAATCTAGGTGATTGGAGGTGTGTGGTTGCTACAAGCCACGAATTCTAGTTCTTGTAATCACAAAAGTTTAGGTATTCTATGAACTTTGTTATGGATTTCTATTCTCTTGAGTTATTGGAATTACCTTGTTATTTCTTGTGTTTGGTTATTACTACCATGGAGTAGTTTTGGGATATACTTGTGTGTTGGGATGTAGAAAATCAAACTAGTGTTCTGATATGTGATGCATGTATATATGATCTTGTTTAAATGAGTTTGTTGGAAAAATACTAGTCTTGGTTTGATTTGTCGGTAAAACATGTTTTAAGAAAAATGACCGAAAGGATTTCTCTTGTGTTTTATTCCAAAAAGTTGAGTGACAAACTAGTATGGGGATATGGTGATTGACAACCACCATGTTTACTTATTAAAACAAGACTAGAAACATTTTCATCATTAAAGGTCCAAAGATTCATAAGAACGAGTTTAATAAGAACATGTTACAAACAAATGGATTTTCTAAAGGATAATCATTAGGATAAGGACTGAAAGGATTACCTATATGTTTTTGTTCTTAGAATGATTTTTACAAACATATACCATGGTTGGAAATCATTTGCTTATGATTTTTGCATCACATCAAGAGTTTACACCAAGCCTTCATGAACACTATTTATGATTGCCTATAGACTACACACAAGTATATATATTTCTTATTATTGAATTTCACTATAACATCACTTTTTGAGGAAGCCTTGACAAATCTTCTTGTTCAAATCTTTTCAAGAAAACAATTTCGAATGCAAAATCCCTTTGGACTATCTCGACTTACCCAACTTTGCTATCGCGAACGAGTATACTTGCTCGTATGTGTTTATAGTATTAGACGGTTAAGTCGTGTTTATAAATTTTTAAAACTTGCACCACACGGTAAGCACTTCAATAGTTGTAGAACTTGATTGGCTTTGATTGTCCTTGATTTCCATTCCTTCCACAATCTTGATTAGCCACATAACCTCCACCTACTCCACCTCTTCCCTGTTCATATTTCCTTCCTTGAACTGGTTGCACCAAAACCTTTCCATCTCTGACAGTAGCTTGATTGTGTGGATTGGATGCAGTTCTAAGGTTATTGTTGGTGTGTGGAGTGGAATTCATATTTTGACTAACCATGAGAGCCAGTTGATTGATGAAGTTTTCCATGAATGTGTTTGAGTCCGAGGCTTATATGCTGGATCAAGGATGAGTTTGTAATTACCATTACCCGTGGGTATGACTTGAGAAGCTTTGGTGGTAATTCCAACATTGGTGTAAAAGGCAGTTGAATCATTTGTCGAACTTGTTTCCCCCTGTTTAGATTTAAACAATTCAAGAATCCTTCGTTCAAACATAACATGTCTCTCATTCTGAAGAAGGAAAAAAACTGATTTGTTATTTTAGCAAAGGGCAGTTTTAAATTTGTATTTCCCGATTAAGAATCAATCACTACTTGAGGACAAGTAATAATCAACCTTCCGGAGTCGTATTCCACGGCGAGATATGAATTGAAATTCACGTTTGTGTTTTTCGTTTGATGCTTGATTATCGAATATTTTTTGGATTTTGATTTTTGAAAATATTTTAAAAACAATATTATGCTAACTAAAATTAAATAACAACTAATGACGAAATAAAATTAAGCTAAGAATATGATAGTAAAAGCTATGCTTGTCAAATGAGGTGAAAAGGTAAATAAGTGTGAACAATCTATTAAGCTCTTGTAATTAATATCCGTCGAAATAAAATTATTTTCACACAACGCCTGGCTATATTGAAAACAATCATTTTTCTCTTGGTAATAATCAATAGATTTAAATAATCAATTATCACAACGGCTTTTGCCCGTTAAAACAATCAACCAAATATATCTAAAAATAATCCGAAAATTATTAATCAATAATCTTCATACCCGCTTAAAAACTATTTTCTCACAACGTTGGTTTATTTTGAAAACAATTCTTTATCTAGGTAAAATTACTAGATTTAATTAATTACCCTAACGGCTTTTTCCCGTCAAAACAACAAATTTCAATCCAAGTAACCGAAGATTATTAATCAACAATTTCTAAGTTTTTCACACTCAAATCCCATATCACCACCACTTAACAAGCATATAAAAATCTACACAATAAGCATAACTACTAAACCAACAATAATAACCTCAACAAACATAAGCATATTATTAACTAAAATATAAAAGCTAAACGAGAAAGGCGAGAAAGTAGAACCCGGTCCAAAAGATGAAACGAATTTAACCACCCGATTTTATAAACTTATCAAACCAAAAAGTTTATTTCTTTATTAGCTTTTATATTACCAAATAGCTAATAAAGCTTGTGACTTTAATAGCTAATTAGTTTTACAAAAGCTAGAAAAGCTCTAAACTTTAGTGATAAGCAAGCTTATAAAACCCATAAGCTCCTCGCCTTAAGAATGAATGAAAACAAGCTTAAAAAACACAACTTTAACAAAGGTTAGGACAAATAAGCAATAATATGAATCAAATAAGCTATGGAAAAGCTTATTGATTTAAAAAGTATTAAACTTTAATAGAAATAAGCTAAGAAAAGGCTTAAAGATTAAAACTTTTAACTAAAATGCTAGATCTAGAGAAAAAGCTAATGCAAAACTTTTTATAAAAGAAAAACTAATAAAAATCAAATCTTTTTGTGTTTTTATAAAGTATTTTGTAAAACAAATAGTAGATCTAAGATTATAAAAGGTTTTAAAGCAAATTAGAAAAAGAGAGCTTATAAAATAGTTTTAGATCTAAATAAAGACACAATAAGCTAATAAGCCTAACACGACTTATTAGATAAAGAAAGAAAATAAAAAAGAGGAGAGAAGAAATAAGCTTCAAATAACTTCAAATAAATTCATCATCTTCATTAAGAAATAAGCTAAAAAGTTGATTACAATAAATTTTTTAAAATAAGCTAAAACAATTATCTACTAAAAATATTCTACTCCTACTCTAAATTAATCTACTCCTACTCTAAAATATAAAAACTGCTATGTGTAATTCTATGTGTATCCTTCCTCTTTCTCGGATCATGCGCCTTGTATTTATATTCAATGATGTATCTCGATCCTTCTGCCAGCAATAAACCTTTGTCACCAAGAAAGGCACGTGGCACTGAATCATTGGAGGATCATTTTGTGGTAGCAGCGAGAGTGGGGGTGTCAGTGAGCCACGCGCCTATTATGATTTTTTTATGAAAAGTGAATGTCACGAGCATGAGATAACAGTTACTACTTTTTTTCAAATGCACTTTCAAATTTTAATTTATATGATCTTGCATTGGGCCAAGGTAGCACTATTCATCTTTTGGGCTTGATAATGGGTCTTGGACTGCACTTCGTCTTGGGCCTCGCTGCAAATGGCCTGAATTGGGCTTCAATGATAGCTGGGCTTGAACAAGATCTGCAGCTATATAAAAAAAAAATATGACACAAGTAGGATTTGAACCCTTGACCTCTTGCTAAACAAACATGCCAACACCCACTAGACCAAGAGCTCTTTTGTGTTAAGTCTTTTTCTCTTAATTCTTTTTAACCCTCTTTTCCTTGATCCAATTTTAGCCATTAGCTTTAAAATAATCTTCGCTCGAGCTCCGTTTGATCTTTCAATTTTTCTTCTCTTCATCGATGCTCCAAACAAAATAACCATTTGACTTAATTTTTCGTGATCTTTCCAATGATGTGCTCGGGTAATCTTTATGATTTCTTTTGAACTTCGGAAAATATGGAAATATCGTCGAAACTCATCCGAAATCACCAAGTTTTGTTGTTTTCAAACCCTCGTACCTCGCAAGACATAATAACACATATCCAACATATTTGCAATATAATTTGACATATTTAATGGTTATTAGTCCGATTTAGCATATTTTTAGATATAAAATGATGTGTATTTTAGCACACATCAGAAGGCATACAGTTGGTCATAGTTGGTGTTACTTAATCCTTTGGTTAGCTTCATAGAGGTGACAAATTTGTGCCATTCGGGATTCATGTTGTTCACAAACTTTGAGTTCAGCTAAATATTTGGCATGGTCATTCGATGTTCCATGTCATTTAAAGCTTGTGGAATCTCACGTAATATTCATGGACACTTTCTCTCGTGTTTCATCTTAAAATGCTAAAATTCATCATGCGCTTGTGATTCTCTCTCTTCCTTAGTAATTGAGAACCCGAGAGAAGCATCTTGACATTGATACGCCATACGCCGGGTCAAAGGAACTTCCTTTTGTCGAAGCAAGTTTTTCAACACTGGCAAATGAACCTAATCATTGTAGTAGTATTAGGTAAGCCACGGGTATTGATATCGTTCTCTGGGGAATAGGAATGCTAGTGAGAAGTTACTACGCTAAGGTTGGGGTTGAGGAAGATTATTTTTATCTTTTTATGTTTTTTAGAAAATGGAAAGGTACGAATCTCGGGTTTGGATTGGAGGTTTTGGTATTTCTACCGATTACTCTATTTATCTAATTATCTAATCTAGTGGTGAGGGTAGTCTATGTCTAATTTTTGTGTGCTCGTATGATGATTTAAAGACGTGTTTTCTTAGATTTTATTACTCATTAATTATCTCCTATTGATGGTTGAATTGTGACATCCTTATTCTTAATCGCGTTGTGTGTCTAAGGTCGTACGGTATGCGTTTATCCCTAACTCTTTGAAACTACCAAAGGTTATCGCCAACAAAGTCTCTAGGATTTATAAACTTTAACTCTATGGTACTCTTCGGATGGTTTAGCCTACAACAACTGTAGGTCTTATATACTAAGGTTCACAAAGATTAATCAAGCATTAACTACACAACGGATGACCTATCGCATTACTAGATCATTAACAATTAAGATAAGAGACAACCAATCAATATTCAATAATTAAGTTTCATATTCCCTAAGCAAACACACAAGTAAATTAGCCGGACATGGAGAAAATGCAAGCATACACACAAATAATTGAAGACATAATTAGATTAATGAAGTAAAACACATGTCTTGATGTAAGATAGGGTTTGGAACCCTAAAATACTGTACAAGACAACTTTGTTTTGTTTAGGTTTTTGCCCAAAAGACTACACATCAAAACTAAAAATTCGATTCTATATATAAGATTACATTCATGGCAAGCGTCACCCTTTGATTTGTGATGCCACGGATCACCGCTATTGGGTTTCATCTTGGCTGTCATCCCGCTGACGGCCGTCACCTTATGTCAGGACGCCGCCGCATTAGTCTCTCGACGCCGTTCGATCAAATCTAGGTGCCGAGTTGCGACGACCTACTTTTTTCATAGCACACCGCCACATGTAAATAAGCAATTTGGCTACTAAGTCAGCCAAAAGTGATGCGACGGCAGTCAGCAGCTTAAGTTAAGGACGCCGCCCTCGTGTTTCAATTGAGTGTCTAGATTCTTGACTTTGGCCATTTTCTTCGATAACCGCCTTTTCGGTCAAATAAGTGTCATTCCGCAATTTTCCTTCAGAGACCTAAAAAGTGAAAAGGAACGATATTAAGCAATAACGGATACAAAAGTGATCAAATAAGGGCTTAAATGACCCCTCAAAAAGGTACATTTTAAAACCTTATCAAATATCTCTACACTTGGTATTTGCTTGTCCTCAAGCAAATGTGCTTTTAGCCAATTAATTTATAAGTTAGGGGTCATGAAGCATTGGTTTAGAACAATCCACAACACATATAAGCCTCGCAAAAGTCATAACAAGCACGGAAATTATATACTAGGACCTCACATGGGGTGTTTGGATACTCACATCTCTCGGGTGTATATGAAATATAACAAGTTGGAAATGGAAGATAAACACTCATTAACCGGTCCTAGTACATAGATTACCATAGGCTTGAGAATAGATCAAACCTCCATTGCTTTGGCGTAGGCACCTAGGAAAGACTATCAAAGAGGTCTTTTAAAGGGTTATAATGTTAGGCTTACGGTAGGGAAACAAAGGGTTTGGTGGGATAGGCTATTTAGTGGTGGCAAGTCAAAAATCTTTATGTTACAAGCATACGAAGAATGGCGTTGCTAAGCCAAGACTCGACACTCTAAACTCTAGATAACTGAAACAAACAAACATAAATTTAAAGATAGATGTAGGATGGTAGCCCTTTTTTTTTAACACTATTTTTTTCTTTTCTTTTTTCTATTTTTTTCGATTTTTTTCATACACTTTTACTCTACCATCCCTACGCTAACATCAAAATGATAGGATTTATAGGCACATCCCTACACTTGAGTTTTATTACACTAACACTAGTTTGACCCGAATTGAAAAGATCAAAACACTTGAGTACATTATTATTAAATAAAGGGAATTTGAATTTAACATTTCCTTCCCGTCATTTCATAAACTTTAACTTTTCCCATGAGTCCCAATCGTCCCAAAACTGATACAAAGGATATGACTCGACTTAGCAACTTATGCAAGCAACTAGATAATTGAACTAAGGGTTTAGGGTGATAACAATAATGCACTAAAAGTGAGTGCATACAAGGTAGGCTAAGGCGATTTGGGTGTACATTTGGGGGTGGGGTTTAAATAATGCTCTTCATTGACATTTCGGAAAACCGAAACATCACGAGAACCGCGAAAAGGATAGGCTCTGAGGGGTTAACTAGGGGTATTGTGTACTAACGATGAGTACAACGCAAAGGTGTGGGGGGGAATTACTCAACCGATGTGGAAGAAGTAATTATATTACGGGTATCAAACAAGGGTTATTCTAATGCCTCTTATCATTTACGTATTCCTAACTACACAAGTGTAGTCTTACTAGCGATCTCGGGATGCATCACAAAACAAGTTCTACAATCTATTATACTACCGGTTCACACACTAAGAATTAAAGATGAATGCTTTAATTCCTACTAATCTAAGGGCGATCCTCACATTTTGGGTGGAATTTAAGTGGTAAAGGGTTTTTGTGCTAGTCATATAACTTCCTATCCGTGAGACGCTTTATTAAGACTAATGGCCTACTCCTATATGTCATGAAAAATTTTAAATTTGGTGCTAAAATTACCTAACCAACACTTTCTCATGGTTTATTACACAAATGCAGTTGGACAAAGCAAATAATCAAGGATAAGCATAGTTTAAAAGTTCACGTTTTATTTTCCCTCCCTACACTTAAACTGAACATTGTCCCCAATGTTCCCCGAAAGTATCAAAGTTATGATAATAGAAAGTAATTAAAAATGAAAGAAACTAACACTCCCTTGATTAGCTCGGTAGGATCCGTGTGTGAAGTAGTGGTTAAATCCTTTACAAGAAGAATGTATGCGTGAAAAGCTCCTTCCAATCTTATGTATCTTCTTCTTGATAAATAAAAACTGCACACTTGAAGAAAGCAGAAAACCCAAAGCATCAAACCGAACAAAGAAAAATCACAACAAGATGTAATTCCATACTTAAATAAGATATAATGCTTGTGGAATGGATGTTTCTACTCCTCCTGACGCCGTCAGGTTGCAACCCTGATGCCGTGAGGTTATCACGACAGAAACCGGTCACATTTTCGGAAAAATTTCGAAAATTTATATCTTTAGAATCTGGAAAAACTTCCTGCAAAACACCCATTATGACTCGATACAAGTATTTGACTCAAAAAACACACATGTATATCTTTTTAATTAATTGGAATTCTCATGTTTACGTTTCTTTTGAAAACGTGTGTAATCCTCCCTACACTTATCCCTTATGTAAAATACCTTTATATGTAATTAAGATGAGGTTAAAGACAAAATAAAGTATTTTTACAAATTTAAACATGAGAATAAACAATTAATAAACGATATATGACATACAAATGAAAATGAAAAACAAATACACATGGGTTGCCTCCCAAGAAGCGCTTGTTTTTTTTCGAGTCACGAGCCCCGACTCTACCCTTATTTAACGGATAAAGGGGAGGTTTTTCCTACACTTAGGTTTAAGTGCGGGTGATAGTAGCGATACACACCCTTAGGGTGTAAATTTCTGCTTGAGAGAGGGTGATGGGTGATTTATATGCTCAAAGGAGTGTGCTCCATTCATTATAACCTTACCTAAGTCTATTCGTGTAGCGGGTGAATCAAATCTCTCCTAAAATGGATCATCATCTATCAACTTCAAAATATTCTTAGTTAAGTATCCATCTTGACCTAATAAACCCGGTTTAAACCCATAATGTTTCTTGTTATCAACCATGATTGGGTGATATAAGTGTAAGGTCATGGGTTACTCCTATATTAGCTTCCACTCTACATGGCCTACAGTCTACCACCTTTATCAAGCAACTACCCAGACTATCTATTTTGATGGGTGGATTGGGGCCTAATTCAATTCCAAGATTTACATCTAAAGATGGAAAATTGGGTAAGGTTTTTGGTTGAGGCTCCGGTTCATCAAAATTAGGAACCTCCCTAGGACTAAGAGAGAGGTCATGAAAAATCTAAACCTACATTGTCTAGTGGCATTTGGTCCAAAGGTTCTCTATCAATCGGGGTTCCTATAGTCTCTTCTACTTCTTCCAGGTAAGTTATAGGCGATGTGTGTTCCTCAAGTGATGGTAGGGCTTGTGGGCTTGGAGTTTCCACCTTATTCTCCATTATATCTAGATCTCCTAAATGTTCATCATGTGTTTTATTATGATCTAACCCAAATACACTCCTAAGCATCTCAAATCCTTCTTTGGCCATTTCAAATTCTTGGTCCGATTCATAAGAATCATTCTCAAAAATTTGATCACTATATTCTGTTTGCCTAAAGGATCCTCATGCGTGTCATATGTTTCAACTTCAACCATATCACAATCTTGTTCAGGTTTAGGTTCCATGTTCTTAAAAAATAGGTCTTTTCGATCATGGTGCCTAAGATTATTCAACTGATGGTTTATGCATAGGAGGCTTTTCTGAAAAATTCTCCAGATGGTCTCACTAAGCAGTGATGCCGTCCCCTTGTGTTTCAGCAGCTTGAGTGTCTCGATTCTTGACTTTGGCCATTTTCTTCGTATATCCGCGTCTTTTGGTCCAAATAAGTGTCATTCCAGCAATTTGCCTTCAAGAGACCTAAAAAGTGAAAAGGAACGATATTAAGCAATAACGGATACAAAAGTGATCAAGTAAGGGCTTAAATGACCCCTCTAAAAGGTACATTTTAAAACCTTTGATAGATCGTTGTAACTCTTAGACTAGGTCTAATATTATATCTAGAACACATAATAATGAAAGCGGAATATTCAAACATAGAATCAACATTATTATGAACAAGGTTTTTCATTATCATAAACTAACTAACTAACTATAATAAAGATCAAAGACTTGATCTAACACTAACTAACTAAACCCTAGGCATTTTCCCAAATCCCTACGCCTAGGTTCCCACACACACATACCTTTGGTTTTTACATCTTGTACATACAATAAAACTAATGACCCTATGTCTCTTTGTATACTAGAGACATTTAGGGTTTACAAGAGGAATCATAATATAATTAGGAAACTAAATATTCTTTTAAGCATATCTTCTAGAATCTTCCAAATCCTCAATCTTTTGTAGTTTCTTGCCACTTTTAGTCCTTCATGTTTCATTTTTCTTGTTTTGTATCATCAAATCTATAATAGACCCAACATCTTCCCCTATTGATGGAACAAAACAACCACAATAATGCACGAACTTCCCTAGATGAAGTAGAGAAGTTGAGATAATTAAATCTCACCATGAATGAAACAATCTTCCCCTTGACTTGAACATGTCACTCAAACATTTCTTCCCCTTTTTGTTATCAACAAATAGAGTATGAATAAACCGTAGAAACTTCCCCTTGAGTGATGCATGAACATCAACTGATTCTTCAAAATCTGTAGGCTTTATGTAATGATTACTTGTGATTCATAAGGTTGTAGATATCTTTTGGAAGACCCTGAAGTATAATGTTTGAAGCCCTGATATCAGCATCATATCTCTTTTTCTCCTTATCACTGAGCTCTCATACGTCTTTGGTCTATCCAAACCCAAGGTCAGTGTACCATCTGCAGTAGTTTCAAGAACATCTCTTGTAGTCTCAATTTGATAAGGTCCTTCATCAATTGACTTGAGAATGTTGACTCCATTTTACTTTCCTAGACAATACAATCTGATTGGTTGAGCCCATGAGTCATAGTCAGTTATGTCAAGCATGGGTGGACGAGTATCTGAACAGTGCTTGAACATCCTTAGCTACAGTAGAGATGATTGTAGGCACGTTAGTAGACATGTTTACAGATTTCACGAGATTTTATAACTCTATGATTAAACCAGGAAATAGATTCATTCACGGGATTTTACTAAATCAAGAGAAAACCGTATTAGAAACAAAAATCAACCAAGTCGCTATAACCCTTGAGACAAGTCGCTAAGTCACCAAGTCGCTAAGTAGCAAGTCGCTAAAACCTCAAGTCGCTGTGAATCAAGTCGCTATGAACCAAGTCGGTGAACACAAGTCGCTAAAGCACCAAATCGCTAAGCAGACAAGTCGCTAAAGAACAACTTGCTAAGTATCCAAGTCGCTAAGGAACAACTCGATGAGAATAACAAAGACAAGTCGCTAGAAATAATAAAGACAAGTCGCTACATCAACCAAGTCGCTAGCCAAAGTGGAACCTCCACTACCTTGTACTGTTTGTCGACTTGTCTCAATAGACAGGTCGCTAGGTTCAAGTCGCTACTACTTTAACTACAAGTTGCTGCAAATTATCACAGCAAGTTGCTACGAAGAAAACAACTCCGAGACTCAAGTCGCTAGGTAGAAAAACTTGAAAACAAAACTTTGCAATCCAAAACAAGCCCAACCATAGTGATTCAAGCTTTACAAATCAAAACCTAAGAAATGATCCAAATGATGCAAAAACTACTAAACTTTTCCAAACCCAAAAACCATATAAAACCACTAGAAATCCAAGGATATGTAAGAGAGATGATCAAACCATGGCTCTTGATACCATTTGTAACATATTGGATTTCACAAACACATCAAACCATGGTCAATAAGAGGCGTATAGTATAAGGTTTTAGAGAGAGAAATAGTTAGAGGTTTGGGTACTTAGTGAGAGAAAGTGAAAATCTTATTATGAGCTCCAACTCTGTACCTTGGGAGGTAGAGAGTATTTATAGTGTCATACATAAACGCCACCTACCGGCTATGGATCAGGCATACAGTGGGTAAAGACCCGTCCATCCTCCACGGTGTTACTTAACAAAACACTACCTAACATTGAATTAATTACGACTACGAGCTTTCTAATGATTACATATACTTGAGGTGACCGATACTTTAACAGATGGATTTTCCAATTCCTAACATAGGCACCCTTCACTAATGCCTTTAGCCTTGACTTCTAAGCACCCTTCACAAATGCTTTCAATACGGACGTTCGACACCTTTCACTAATGTCTTCGTCTTGACCCTTTAGACATCTTTCACTAATGTCTTCAACACTAAACTTCTTGTGAGAAAGAAGAGAAATATCAACAAGAGAACCTCAGTAGTCTTGATGATAACGAAGCATGGCAACTCATGGACTTGAGCTTACTCGACTTCAAAAGGTGGTGATCTCGCCTTTAATAGGAACCTAGAGAATCACACAAAACAAAACTACATACATAGATCACTTGGATCTGAGGTTAGAGAGTTTATAACTCAAATAGAAAATATACGAGAAAGGCGTGAGTGACAATGAAGAAATGACTCACTATTTATAGAGGAAAAAGCTTCATGTTTCCCATGATCCGTAGAATCGGGATCCGTGGGGCCCCTTTTCCCATGGGTTTTGGGTCATGGGTCATGGGTTATGGGTTATTGATAATGGGTATCCAAGTAGATATAATGTATCTACAAGATGCAATGCATCTAGTCCATGGGTCATGGGTTAAAACCATGGGTCATGGATAATATCCATATATGACTTAAGCATGATGTCATGCAATGGGTTATGGTTCATGCTCCATGGGTATGGGTCATGGACTTTGGGTTATACCCAACTACATTTAATGTTTTTGGTCAATGGGTCAAATACTTAAGTTTCTACCCATTTATATTACCCATTATAATACATACTAGTTATGTTTAAATTTACCGAATATGTTAACACTAGTTGTTGTATATATGTATTACTAAATCATGAAATCACTTATACTTGTTTTAGTGTTTTATGTGAAAAACATAAGTGTGTTAGAAAACTATTGGCTCAAACCATTTGCGTATTTTATTTGTTTCGTTAAAATGATTTTACGTTCGTTATCGAAAAAACATTAGAACATCGTGAAATATAAATAAATGTTTTTACAACTTATTTGCATTACCAATCTCCCCCTTTTTGTTGATGACAAAACATAAAATTATTTGAAGGAAAAACTAAAATTCGTAAAAGTTTGAACTTGTAGTTTTTACTTTCTTCACCCCCTTTTTGTCGAAACAAAAAGAGCTTTGAAAATAAACTAACACGTCATTTTAAGAAAAACATGTGAAAGAGAAAAAAAAATAAAGAGCAAGTGACGGGAAGAGTTCTCGTATTAACTCCCCCTTGACGAGTCCATCCTTTGTGAGGGCGTCGAGTAAAAAAATACTAAGCTAGTTCATTTGCAACTAAGTTTGCAAAAGATTTCATCTATGTGATAAATATGCTCCCCCTTGATGATTGCAACTTTGCAAAGGGATGTCATGAAATGTAATCCTAATATTGCAAGTGATTTTGCAATGTAATGCTTTGACACAAAGCTCCCCCTAGCTTACGGTTTCAAAGTCTTCACGTGTAAATTGAAAATCTACAAAACAAAGGTTAGAAGACAAGTATATAATTCATAATTTCCTGCAAATAAGACTCAAGTTAGTAGAAAACTAGTCTTCTGTTGCACGAATCCCACGGTTCCATCCTTGGAGGGATCCGTCTAGGCAAAACTTAGGGATCCGTCTGTCTATAACTAAAATACAGCAAATGTGATGTACCAAAAGATGTTGGCATCAAAATGAGATATGTATTATATCAATAATCATATAATCAGAACAATATAACAAATATCATGTAATTTCATTTAATAAAACTAGAGATATGATATACATGACTCTAAAAACTAAGAAAATGAACAATACATGACTTTGAATTACTAGACTATCTAATTCATGCTTGATACTAGGACACCACTAGAATCCTCTAGCTCAAGTTTGTTTAGGTTTAATCTCGTCGAAACTTTCGAGGAGGTGATAAAACATGAAACGTTGATCTTCACGTACTTCATGTATCAAACTTTTAACATGTTGAGTATGATAACAATCTTTGTCCTGGCTCGGTAGTGGTGATGGAAGAAAGGAAATTTCTTGATGTAGGGATCAAGTGAAGCGGGTTAAGGAGCCCTCAAAGGGAGGATTAGCAGGCGCATTCAAGATGACTCGACTAAAATGATGGTGGTGGTAAAGAGGTGTCAACTTCCATGTGGTCGGGTGGTTGACTTTGATGATTTCTCATAATCCAAAAGGGATTATTTGATGGTGATGGAGAAAAGGAAGCTAGAGATAGTGTTGACTCAACACCTTGAGGAGAATGTTGTCGGTGGTGGAGGATGAGATGGCCTAGGAGGCAAATCCTCTAGATTGTAGAGGGTGGTGATAAGAGTGGAGTGGTAAATGATAGGGTGATGGTTTAGTGGAAATGGGATTATTTGGTTTAGAAGGTATGGTGGTGTTTGGCATTGGTAATTTTGTGGGAACTATCCTTTTAGGGATTGGTCAAATTGGTTGAGTTGGTGGAGGAAAAATCCTAGCATTTGTGGATTTAACCGGAGATGATCGGTTGAGAAAATTTCATGTACAACACGAGAAATTTTCTTGGGTGGTCCTTTGGTAGATGAGTTACCACTAGGAACTTTCTTCATGATGAGATGATTCAAAGAGGTTTGTAAAGGTTTCTAAGTGTTGAAAATGAAGATGAAGATGATGACTTTAGGAGTCCTAACAATGTGGTTTATAAAGAAAGGGATTTCGCAAGTGCATTCAAGACTTAAGCCACTAAGATTCCTTGGAATGTGATGATTAGCATGTAAAAGAGTCAACTTCAGAGTTGTATTGATCTAGGAGCTTAATTAAGATGAGATGGAGTGTTCAAGTTAGCAAGATGAGCTTGAAATGATTGTTTTAGCTAGGGTTTGACATGAATCTATCAATACGGATCACCGGTTCCTCCAGGGATCCGTCTAGGCTAATCTTAGTGATCCGACTCTTAGCAGCTAGGAAAGGATATAAATGAGGTCTGTAAGGTCTAAAGCCTAAACCATTTTTGAGTGTTTCAGTCCTCCTAAGTGTCTTAAATGGAAGGGTACTTAAATGTTCAAGGGCAATGAGTGATGTAGCTAATGATTACCTTATATGGAAGAAATTGGAACTTTTATGCGTACCAATGAATAAACAAAGATGACACTAAAAACTTGAGAGTTTTAAGTGCAGCTAAATGGTCATAGAGACTAGATAGTAACTTAAGATACCATTTTGAAAAGTATCTTAAAGGTTATAGAAAATAGAAAAACTAGAATTTGACCCATTTGGAGGTAAAGATGACTAAAATCAATTTGCTAAAATTGAGAGATTTCTAAAGCTAGATGTATAATCATGTGAGGAATGATGTGTGAGCATAAGAGAGGAAGAGTAATGAGTTTTGGTGAAACGATAGATCTACAAGCCCCTTTAGTGTGATCTAAGAGAGTTATGCGTGAGTACCAAACTTTTGCTCAGCTTGATAAGGACTTAATTGGTCCTAAGGCATTATGTTAGCTTAGTGTGAAGTGATCTAAATACATGTTTTGAAATTTAATGATTGCAACTGCATTTCTGTTTACCTGATCCCACGGTTCCCTAAGAGTAGGGATCCGTCTAGCACAAACTTTGGGATCCGGTCTATCTATTCGCTAACAGAAGAACCCTTACTTAAAGGTATGCAAGGGTTGCACAAAGCATCATATTTCAAAGTTAGTGTTTTTCTAAGAAGTTCCAACACTAATATAGTATAGATATCAAATGTTAGATGTTTTATTTCATGAAAGAAATTGCATTACATTGATAAAGCATGAATACTAAGGATTGACACTATTTTGAAAGAAAACTAAGTTTCTTGAGCGTTTTCGCTGGATGGATCATCAAATGGTTGATGAGTGTTCGCCGATTCAGATATGAAGAAAGTCTTCATGAGAGATGTATTCTGAGTTCCATCATCTTGTTCACAAATACGCATAAACGGACTTTGAAATGAGGTGGAAGTACATGATGTGATGATAAAGGTGTGTCAAGAACATTTCATAAGGAATTAGTTTGTTCTTGGAGCCTTGAAGATTTAAAATTCACCTTGCGAAGAAGTAGGCGAGATTGTATGGTTGTTATGTTAGCAAACAATACATTATGTGAGCACAATAAGCGGGAAGGATTTCTCGATTTCCCCTAAGACTCCAAACATTTTCATGTAGGATGAGTGTGAGAGGCTTGTACTCTTCTCGGATATCCCATGTATAGGTAATGTTTGGATCAGAGTAATAGGGTCGAGGTTTGCATATCATGCGAGTCAGGTCTTGAGGGGAAGGTTTGTGTGAACAATATGGAATATTTTCTTCACGATAGTTGAAGAGAGAATCAAGAGACCAATTTTCAGTCAAGGCACATTGTCCATGATTTGGAATTCGGAGGATGTGAGCAAATTACCCAAGGGGTTAGAACAAACTTTTGGTTTTTGATCCAAATCCAAAGACATAGAGAGCGATCCTTGTTACGAACGTGTTCAACTTGACGGAAGAATTCCAATACAAACCTCGGACATATTTTCTCATTAATTTCGAGAAGACATTCTAGTCATATGGTTCGGAAGGAGATATTGATACCTACTTCGTATTGTAGAGGAGTGTCGACAATACCTCCTGTAAGATATTGGATTTCACTAACACATCATAACATATAATATATGGGCGTACGGTTTGAAGGTTTAGAGTGAGAAAGTTGAGATGGGAGCCTTTCTAGAGAGAGAAAGTAAACAAAAGAGAGAAGGTTAGGTTGAATGAAAGGTCCAACCCTCTATCTTGGGAGGTAGAGGGTATTTATAGTTTTACATAATATGCCTTACATGGTTTGGATCGTGCATCGGTGGGTAAAGGCCCGTCCGTCCTCTACGGTGTTGCACTGAGCTAAAATAGTAACTAAATAACTAACTAATAACCTACTAAATAACGTAACAAAAGACACGTCTACGAGCTAACATATGCTAGACCATGTAAGATATAACTTTTCACATACACATCAAACCATAACACAAAGTAGCATATAGATGGAATTCTAGAGAGAGAAAGTTAGAGGTTTAGGGAACTTAGTGAGAGAAAGTGAATTATATTATTATGAGCTCCAACTCTCTACCTTGGGAGGTAGAGAGTATTTATAGTCTTACATAAAACGCCACACAACGGGCTGTGGATCAGGCATACAGTGGGTAAAGACCCGTCCGGTCCCTCCACTAAGCGGTGTTACTTAACTAAATACTACTTAACTAAAATAACTATGACTCACGAGCTTTCTAACGATTACATATACTTGAGGTGACCGACTCTTTAATACCGGAATTTCTAATTCCTAACAATCCCCTAAGTGGAGGTCACCTCAATCATATACTAAAATTACATTGAATACAAACAGATATTACATTAACAATTGTTCTTGCATTCTTGATGTAGTCCTTTGTTCCTAAGCTCGTAGTCATTGATTCTTCACATTGCATGTTTGGTTAATCCAAGTGGAGGTCTTTTATTGATCCACGTGATAATAATTTTGAGCCATCTTTTGAGATCATCGCCTATAAAAATCTCTGAGACATCCATTGTGGTGTTGGTATTATGTGATGTTGTGACTATCGGACTGACATGCTCACATTCTGGATCATGATATCTTCTCATCGAGTAGCGGAAGCTTTGTTGATTCATGATATTGGCGGCCAGTAGCGAAAGCATGGAGTGAAAATATCCGAGTCATTGATGCACTAATCATGATTTCTTTTGAGATGAATGTGTTAGGGAGCATGCGGCTATGGATTGACCGCTTCATTCGATCGGTACCGCAAGCGTCGGGCGTACACGCATACAGCTAGCAATAAATCGCATCGAAAGTGTCTTTGATCACTTCGTTGAATTGAGGTACACGCCCACGGTTCCCGTTGATCAAGTACATGTCTGCTGTCCGGATAAGTATAATTCGAAGAATTTCCTTGACGGCTGTGGTTTTCAGCGCTCTAGCTGTTTCTCAAACCGGAACGTCTCAAAGAAGACAACAATTGAGTGAAGTGGAACCAATTTAAGTCCAGCTGGGATTGATGAAAAAGATTTGAAAAACAATCGAGTATTGCTCAATAGAAATTGTTTTGCAATACAACGAAGGTTTTAATGAAAATCAATTATCAATCATAAATACCTTTTGATTTGAAAACCGCATTATTACGATCGATGTGCTAAAGAAAAGAGTTTTAAGCACAAAGAGGTTTTCAAAGGTATCCGTCAATCCATAACTCCGAACGAGGATTGATTCAAAAATTGAATCGCCCCATTGTTTCCGTTCAGTTGTCACATGGTTGATCCATATAATAGATCTCACATGCCACCTACCAGGAGCTTGTTAGATGTTGGCTCCAGAAGGCTTTCCATCTTCATTGTGAATATGTAAACACATCACTCGGATGTTCGGCAAGTAATACCACAAGGATAATCGTGGACTCAAGATATACCTCTCTTTCCACATTGTGTGAAACCGAGAGTCTTCATTGAAAGTGTCCTAATGAGATTTATTGATGATCTCGTGGATCTAGACTCAATTTGTGCATATTTGGATCCTATGGGAGACTAGGGAGGGTCTCCTTCTTCAATATCAACAATCTCTAAGAGAAAGTCGATAGATAATGTTGGTTCCCGTGAGAATGAAACAAGTCCTTTTAAGAGGAACTTGAGTGGTTTGGGAAGTTGAAGTGCGGTCGTCCTTTGGTCCATGGCGTCTTGTCTTCAATACCGATGTTACCATCATTAGCATATGAATTGAACCGGTTTACGCCTAAGGTTGAATAAATGGAGGGCTATTTGTTTTCACCCTTTTCTCATTCAATTCTTTTTAATTCTTCAACCCCTTGAGTGCTTACCGAGACTTCATAGCTAGAACCTTGTTGGGTTTATTCGATACTAGCTCGGTCTTAGTCCGCACTCTTCCCACATCTCATTTTCTCCTTTTATCATCATACCTAAGAACTTCTACACTAACTAGTGGATTGTTCCTGGGTAGATCCCTCGGATTACGGCGGATCATGGGAACAATACCTAACCTTATCATCCTTATATCACCATACATAAAGTAAAGTTGGTCGGTCTATTTGGTATTGTTCATGTGCCATATGGAACCAATTGAAAACCATTTGAAAATCAATCGGATACTTGATATATTATCAAAGCATTTTGTACTGAATTGTTTTTGATATTTTAGAATAAGAACTCCCCTCAACATGTGCATCAAATAAATCGTTTTGCACGGAGGAAGAGAAGAAATTAACTTCTTTGATTACCATTTTCTAAAAATATCAACACTTCCTTCCCAATCAAGTAGATAAAGCATTTTGGGGAAGGATGAGGTTTTCATGATTTTGCTCCCCTCAATATGTGCCTCGAGGTTTGAAAAGAGTTTTGCACATACTAGAGGGAAACGCATTGGATAAAGATTACGTTTCAAATCATTGTGGTTTAAGATAGATGCTCCCCTCAACATGTGCATGGAAAATTTGAAATCGTTTGTCACATGTGGGAAGGACAGCATGTACATCTTTGTAAAACCATTTACCGATCAGTTTATCGGTTTAAATCAACATTCTCCCCGATCACAATTATCAAATCATTTGAGATTTGTGATCTCTTATAGATTTAAATTGATTTTGAAAGCTTTTAAGGAGAATTGTGACTTGATTATGAAAGCGTTTTAACTGATAAGGATCGGATTTTAAGACTTTAAACTCCATTGATAAAACATGCATGTACATCTTTTGAAAACAATTTAATGCCAAATAACTTTTTAATTTAATTGAAATCATTCTCCCCTCAATCAATGACATAGGTTGTTGATTGAGAGATAGATATTTTGACAAATAAGTCCTGATGATTATCAAAAATAGAGAGAGTTATTTTTCAAAGCATTTAGTTTTCAATGAGATAAATGTTTATAGAATCCGAGCATGGAATTTGAAAACATGGTAAAACATGGCTCTGTTCTTTCTTTTAAAAGCGGGTTATTGCACGAAATGACAATAAACCATTGTTTCTCTTTCTCCAAATTTTTTTTTTTATATATAATTTTGAACAACATCTAAAGTCCGTGTCATTCTTTGAATGACAGCACAAAGACCGTAGATATTATCGAACCGAGAGAAACATGACAAAATGACAATATTTTTGAAGATTTTTTGAATTTTTCAAATTTTTATGGATTTTGAAAGTTTTATAATTTTCTATTTGATTTTTGAGAGTTTTATAATTTTGTATTTTGTTTTTTGAATAAATATTTACAAGAGATAGATGAAGATAGACCTTTACTCCTCGTCTTCCTCACGAAGGCGTTTGAGTGTTTCGGTTGAAGGCTTTTCAAGCCAAGGCGTGGAAGAATAAACTCAAAACGTTCTCTTGGAAGAGCTTTGGTGAAGATGTCCGCTAACCGATATTCAGACCTCACAAAATATAGTTCCACCACACCTTTTTCCACTTGTTCCCTGATGAAATGATGTCGAATGTCGATATGCTTTGCTCTTGAGTGTTGAGCGTTGTTGCATGAGAGAGCAATAGCACTTTTATTATCACAGATCTGAGAGGATTTTGTTGAATTCAAAGCCATAGTCGGATAATTGAGATCTCATCCATAAGATTTGAGCACAACAAGATGACATGGCTATGTATTCAACCTCGTAGAGAAATAGAAGTACTCATTTGCTTCTTTGAAGACCGACTCACAAGCTTATCACCCAAAAAGCGAGCACCTCGGGCGTACCGGACGTGTATCTTGACAACCTGCATGATCGGCATGCATAGGCGTTAGTGACATACGGTGTCCTTCGGGTACCATAGTCCCATATTGATGGTTCCTTGGAGATACCGAAAACCCGTTTAACCGCTTCAAGGTGCTTTTTAGTAGGCTTAGCACGGTATCTAGCACACATGCAAACGGCGAACAAGATATGCGGTCTACTAGCGTGAGGTACATCGGGATCCAATCATACTACGATATTTCGTTTGGTCAATCATGATCCCCGAGTGGTCCTCATCTAGTTTGGTTCGATCAATCATGGGGGTGTCAACGGGGTCACTTGAATCAAATCCAAATTTCTTTAAAATCTCTATTGCATATTTAGATTGATTTATGAAAATGCCTCGGGACTTTGTGAAATTTGTAATCCCAAGAAAAATGACATTTGTCCCATCATTGACATTTGAAACTTTGAACTCATTTCATTTGAAAAGCGATCACATTCCATTGGGTCAGTCGAGGCAAGAATAATATCATCAACATAAATTTGAACATGAGTTAAATGTTTGCACGACTTCTGGTGAACAATGTAGGATCAAGCTGCTCCTTTCTTTGAATCCGGTTGATAGAAGAAACTTTGACAATGTATCATACCATGCCCTTGGAGCTTGCTTTAAACCGTAAAGAGCCTTCTTGACGATAGCGTGAGTAGGATGCTCTTGATTCACAAATCCTTCAGGTTGGTGGCGTAGCGACTTCTTTAAGATCTCCGTTCAGAAATGCCGTCTTCACATCCATCGATAAACTACCATGTTCTTACTAGCGGCATTAGCCAAAAGATTCGATTGCCTCGATTCGAGCAGCAGGAGCAAAAGATTCTTCAAAGTCTATACCCTCCTCTTGACGATATCCTTTAGCAACTAATCGAGCCTTGTTCTTCAACACATCACCATGCTCATCA
This sequence comes from Chrysanthemum makinoi, assembly GCA_910596185.1. Taxonomy (NCBI): domain Eukaryota; kingdom Viridiplantae; phylum Streptophyta; class Magnoliopsida; order Asterales; family Asteraceae; genus Chrysanthemum; species Chrysanthemum makinoi. The sequence goes on along the minus strand of OU343216.1, from coordinate 77,857,853 downwards.
AGTTTCACTTTGAAGATCCATTTATAGCAATAATCATAGCAATCGGAGCGGTACTAACTCCCATACATCAAGTCGATCAAACTCATGAATTTCATCTTGCATGGCATTGAACCAATTGTCTTCATTCATGGCGGTTTTAACATCTTTTGGTTCGATCTTAGAGAGTGCGGAGTTGAAGAAGCACCATAAGGCATCTGTTGCAAGTTGTTTCGGGTTGATACTTGGGCGAGAGGGATTTCCAATGATGTTGTCCAATGGATGATCGTGAGTCCATTTTTTTTGAGGTGTTCATGTGGAGTTGTTGAGGCTGAAGGTAGCGAGTCGATGTCTCCGAAGACGATGATGATTCGAGTAGCAAATATGTTTTCAAATGGAGCATCCTCAGGAGTAGCAAAGGGATTAACTTCATCATTGATGCCCGAAACATTTCCATGATGTACATTTGAAGAATGATGATTTGTTGATGAGAGGAAGGATCGGCGGGGTGCTTCTTGACTTAAAGATATTGAGGCGAAGGATTGACTTCATTCACGGAATATGAGCATCCTCATTTGGGGATCAACACCTCATTAGTAATTGAATCATACAGTTCATCAAACATAGGATCAAACAATTTCTTTAAATCATCTTGAGATGGAGGTACATATGGAGTTTCTTGAGAAGAGTTTGGAACAAGAGATGAACCAATGGGATTGTTTTGAAGTGCGGGTCTAGTGGATTGTCGAGGAGCCATTTGACCGTCGACTCATCAAAGCGTAGCGTGAATTGTTTCCATGATATTTTGGGTTCTTTTGTTGTAGATTCGGTATCCCTTTTTGTTTGGTGCATATCCTACAAATACTCCAATGTCCGCTTTAGCCCTAAGTTTGCCTAAGTCTTGACCCTCATTAGTTGGATAACACAATGCACCAAACACAGGAAGGAAAGAGAGATTAGGTTTTCTGTTGTGGACAAGTTCATATGGAGTTTTACCATGAGCAGTGTGAATCGGGAGCGATTTTGTGTGTAGCATGCGTTGGCAATTGCTTACCGAAGAAACATTGGAACCTTTGAGTAAATCGGCATTGTTCTAGCGGCTTCAACAAGAGTTGATTTAGTCTTTCAACTACACCGTTCTCGTTGAGGAGTTAGTGGAACACTTCTTTGATGGTGATTCCAACGCTTTCATAAATTCATAAGTTGTTTGTTGACAAACTTCGGTTCCATTGTCTGTTCGATAATTAGGCGGTTTTGTTAAGTCGAACTGCATTTGTTTGATGAGTTTGATGATGATATCAGGAGTTTCATCCTTTGTCCTTAAGAACTTGACCCAGTTGAATCTAGAGTAATCATCAACCACAACTAACACATATTTCTTCCCAAAGATATTATGCACCCTCATTGGTCCACATAAATCCATATGAATCATATGAAGAACTTCGTGACGAGTTAGTAGGTTTGGGTTTATGGGCATATTTCTTGCTTTTTCCCAATTGACATCTTGAACAAAGATGATCCTTTTCATACTTTAGTCTAGGTAAACCTACAACTAAGTCCTTTCTGGAGAGATCATTGATGGTGGCGAAGTTCAAGTGATTGAGACGTCGATGCCATAACCATGACTTTGTTTTCGAAGCCTTTGATAACAAGCAAATTGGAGAAGACTTCATCATATCATCGATAGAGATGGTGTAAAGATTTGAACCACGAGTTCCTTTTAACAGTTCCTTACCATTAAGATCTCTAACAAAGCGGTATGTTTTCGAAGGCTACTTCTAGATCGAGAATCCGCGAAATTGACCAACGAGAGCAGATTATGACCCAAACCTTCCACATAGTATACTCTAGAGATAACACTATCACCAACAACATAATCTCCATAACCCATAATAGCACCGAAATGCTCATTACCAAATCTAAGGTCGATGAATTTGCTCACGAAGTTCATGAGCGACGGTCTCGGTCATATGCTTGGAACGGCACGAGTCCAGTACCACGAGCGATTTGAACGATCTGCGGTTGAACACTGAGACAAAATGGATAAGCGGATAATTGGGATCCCCATGCAAGAATGGGTTCCATTTGGTTAGTAACAATGATTGGAACACCCACATCGAAATAGAAACATCCATATCGAAGTAGAAGCAATGGAATCATTGGGAATAGATGCAATCTAGTGTCGTATTTGACCTATTCAAAGTATGTTCACTTCTTAAGGGAATAGTTCTACCGGTAGGCATCCATTTTCTAGTGGGCATAATCGATTAGTCTTAAGGACCAAAAGGTATCCAATAATAACCTATCTTTATAAAATGTTCTTCTGTGGGTTTCCATTGTTTTCTAACTTTCTTTCGTTTTGCCTTTTAGCCTTCTTTGCACGATTTTAGCATTAACAATTTTGCTGGACATTTGACATCATTAGACAAAGCAACACCACATTCATGATTAGAAGCGAATTCAAGCGGACATCATTACAAGGTTTGCAAATAGTATCGAATTGAATTAATTACTGATGCGCCTAAGGCTAATACTAGAATCAACACGATTCGTTTTATTCAACTCAAGCTTAAAGTTCCTAGATTGGTCTTCTACTCTCTTCCAATGCACATTCTTAGCTTGCAAGGTCCTATCATTCCTTGTATTACCTTGAGACTTTGACACGCTTCGCTTTAATGTCACCTTGATTACTCTGTAGAGGAATGGGAACATTAGTTGGTTGATCTAATTTTGCATTCTGTTTGATGTGCTTGAAGGTCGAAGTACTAGAAGGGCACATTAGTGTATACTTTCTTAAAACTAGAGAGGATTTGATTTGCTAGAGGCACACTAAAGTTCACTTTCTTAGCACTAACATATCAGGAATCTGAACTACTTGAAGGCACATTAGTGTTTCCTTTCTTAAAACATTGGGCATAGAATGCATTTCATGCTTGGCACTAGGCATAGAACAAGGCATCAAAGGATTTGCCTTTCACCTAAGGACTTTGGGCATGTTGCAATTAACATTCTAAGATTTCTTGAGATCGTTTGGCCCGGAGGCAAGCAAACCTAATTTCACTATCAAGAGGTTTGTTAATGAAATCCTCTTCAACAATCTCACAGAGACATTCTAGACTATCCTTAAGGTGAGAAGTATGTTTGAAAAGCATGTTCATTATTCCTAAGATGAGGAGGAATATATTTAAGCAGATAAAGCATATTTATTAAGGTGAACTTTGAGACAACATTCTTATTGAAAACAGTGGCATTTTCCTTTTCCCGACTCTTGATTCTCAATTTCCTTTTGTAGAGACGTTATTTTTTCGTTGTTTTGGTCACGGTGACTTTTATTGAATCATATAACTCTTTAAAATGTCGTTTAACTTTTTCATTTTCTTCTAGAAAACTTTCGTTTTCCTTTTGTAAGGCATTAACTAAGTTTTGAAGATGAAAAGTTTGAGAATAATGAGAATCTAAAGGAGGAGGCATTTGGGAGCTTTGTCATATTGTTCGTTTGACCCTTTAATTGAGAGATTTGGGCTTTCAACTTTCGATCGTGTTGCATCGAGCTTGAATCGTTCATCACGTTTGTTAATTTGAAAAGCGCATCAAACTCGGAGCATCCGAAGATGTCTTGATATTTGAAGTTTTGACATTTTCTTTAAGATGTTGATATTTTAGTTGTAAATTAAAATGCTCAACTTCTAGTTTAGAAAAATGTTTAACCAAATTGTCGTGATCATCCAGTTCAATTTTCTCGTTTAGTTCAGAATTAGTTTTTACAAGCTCAATGACACGATCATGGGAGACTTTCGAGGAACGAGATAGTTCATGAAATTTGGAAGCATTAATAGAGCAATTTGAAGCGATGAAAAAAGATATCTTGAGCAACACATTCATTGATAATAAGAGTCTCATTTAGTGTATGCAAGTTCTTCCTCTCAATCTCATTATATTTTAGTGCGCGCTCATAATCACTAACTTCAACTACCATTGCATCAAATTCCTTTTCCATTCCCTTGATATCAGTTTCTATCCCTTTTTAAGACTCTCAAAGTGATCTTTTAGAAGTTTAAAGAAAGGCATGACCTCAGTTAAATAACATTCTTTCATTTGCTCATAACCCCTTTCTCCTTCGTTATACCGATGGGTGTGATCCTTTTCTTGCAAGTTTTCTCAAAATCAACAAATAGTTGAAATATAACATATTGACTAATTAAGGTCTTGCTTTTAGTGGCAATTTTTCTAGGAACTAGATGCATTGGTGTATTAGGAGGATACTCGGTCGCTCTAGGCATTTTCCATAAAGGGGGGTTTGTTTCAACAATATTTTCACTTTACGCTTATCTAAATCCTTTTTCGAGAAAACTTGTTGAGAGTCAACAATGTTTGAGGCTTAAACATGTTCAAGGAAATCCAATTTTCCTTCTTGTAGTCATGGGGAGTGATAATTATTTTTTTCTCTTTGCATTTAGGATCATCTATTTTTTTGTTCATCCTTTCCTAGTGACTTCATCGATTTCTTATCTTCCTCGGTGCACTCAACGCAACTAGGTTTTACGTCTAGGTTTAAGAATTTCATTACCATCATAAAGCACCTTATGAGCATTTCTAGCCTTTTAATTACCTCTGGATTTGGTTCCTCAACAAGGGGAATGCTATGCTTATCGCTTAAGACTCTATGTTTAGTGACCATGTGAGCAGTCTGAATGGTGTTTCCTTGTATGTACAACTTGTTCTCAAGTTTGTTTTTCAAAGTTTTCTGATTAGAAAAATCTCTCAAGAGTTTTGATTCCTTTGCATTAAATTCTTGCTTAAGCATTTTCACATTTTCTTGAAGTTCTTGTTTTTGTTTAGATGTTTTAGAAAGTTTTTCTTGCAAGGAATTTAATTCTTGTTTCAATACTTCTTCTCTAAACTTACTTTTTCTAATTATTGTACTTACTTGGTCATCCATTTCCTGCTCACGAGTGGTCAACTCAAACTTAGCACGTTGTTCATAAATAGCAACACGTTCTTTATAGGCATTTAGTTTAGAAATAATGGAATCATCGAGGCACATGCGGTGTATTCATCAAAAACATAGTCATTGTTGATAGAAGATGCATCACTTGGTACAACTTCACTTTCACTTTGTTTCACATATTGATCATATGGGACAATATTGATATTACCCATATTTTCAATATTTGATTCAATAGTTTCAGTTGATTGTACTTTGTCATGCATATTTTGCACATCGACATCATCGTATAGTTTTAATACCTCGAGATGAGCTTGTCTTTGGATGGCCCACTAGTGGTGAAGAAGAGACCTTGGGAGAAACCATTGGAGAAATGCTAGCCATAAAATTGTGTGTGCCGTAGGTCCATCATCCACATCAGAGTCGTATGCATCACAATCTGCGACTTGAAAGGCATTCTGATGATTGTGACCTATCTTCTGAATAGGCTGCTCATCCACATCTGCATCATAGGTCTTGGCATTGCCCTCAGCAAGAAACAACAATTCCTCTTCATCCAAAGCAGCACCATTGTCCCGAGCTTGAGCGGCAACATCTTATCTCAAGTAATCGGCGTCGTGGACGCTTTGGAGATGTCGGGTTCCTTGCAATGTGTCCCTCTCCACCACAGTTATAACATTTGATGGGCTTAGCTTGACCTTGGTTACCATTCCTTCCTCGATTCTGGTTTCCAACATAACCTCTACCAGCTCCACCTCTTCCACGATCATCTTGTCTTTCTGCCTGGTTGCACCACGATCCTTCCATCTTTAATAGTGGCTTGATTGTGTGGGTTAGATGCGTTCGAGGTTGTTGTTGGTTTGTGGGAGAGTATTCATGTTTTGACTAATGAGAAGAGCTAGTTGATTAATGAAGTTACCCACGTGAGCATATCGGCTTGTTTGAACATAGGATGAGGAATGAGTTTGTGATTACCATTACCCAAGGGTATGACTTGTGATGCTTTGGTTGTGATTCCGATGTTTGAGTAGAAAGCTGTAGAGTCATTATACGAGCTTGTCTCTCCACGGTTGGTTTTGAAGCTGATTGAGAATTAATTTTTCAAACATAGCATGTCTCTCATTCCGAAGGAGGAAGGCATAGAGTTGCTCATAGTTTGTATTCTTCAATCCTTTAGTGAGCTTCACAGAGGTGACAAACTTGTGCCATTCGGGATTCATGTTGTTCACAAATTTTGAGTTCAACTGAATGTTAGGCATAGTCATTCCGATGTTCCTCATGTCATTAACTAACTTATGAAATCTCACATAGTACTCATAGACACTCTCATCTGGTTTCATCTTGAAGTGCTCAAATTCGTCATAGAGTTGGGATTCTCTGTCTTCCATAGTTAATTCTGAACCTGAGAGAAGCATCTTAACATTATCCCAAACTGCCTTAGCATCTGTGTTATGATTGATCACTTGTAGATGTCTTTAGGAAGACCTTGAAGAACAATGTTTGAAGCCACGATATCGCATCAAATCTCTTTTTATCCTTATCATCAAGCTCATCATACATCTTAGGTCCTATCCATTCCGTAACAGAGTACCATCTGCATTAGTATCAAGTATGTCTCTAGTCGTCTCTCAACTCGATATGGTCCTTCATCAATGGATTTGAGAATGTTGACACCATTTTACTTTCCAAGGCAATAAATCGATTCGTTGAGCCCAAGAGTCGTAGTCGGTTCGTCAAGCATGGGTGGGCGAGTATCGAACCACCAATTTGCTTGAACATCCTCGACAGCGATGGAGATGATAGTAGGAACGTTGGTAGACATGTTAACAGATTATACGGGATTTTATAACTCTATGATTAAACCGGGAAATAGATTCTTTCACCGGATTTTACTAAATCAAGAGAAAACCGTAAACAATCACTCAAGTCGCTAGAAGATAATGCACTAAGTCTCTAGAAGATAATGCTAAGAAAAATGCACTAAGTCGCTAGAAGATACTGCACCAAGTTAAGCCAACACTTAATTCGCTACACCAGCTAAATCGCTAGAGTCCCAAGTTAAGCTAGCCAAATGTAAGTCGCTAAGTAGGTAACTTCGCTAACACTCAAGTCGCTAGCAAAATTTGGCGACAATTAAGCTACTCAAGTCGCTAACAATGCAAGTCGCTAAAGAGCAACTCGCTCTGAGACCAAGTCGCTACCACCAAGTCGCTATCCGTAGTGGAGAGTCCACTACTTGTACTTTAACTCGCTAGATCTAACTCGCTAGCTAACAACTGTAAGTCGCTACAAAAATGTGAAGCAAGTCGCTACGAAGAAAATTATCCGTGAACTAAGTCGCTAGCATGAAAAACCATATAAACATCACTTTTCAATCCAAAAACAACCCAACCAAGATGATTCAAGCTTACCAAATGAAAACCTAAACACTTGTGATGATTCTAAACATAAAAGTACCAACAAAATTCAAACTTTAACACAAGAAATCAACCAAATGATGCAAAAACCACTAAACTTTTTCAAACTCAAAAACCACCTAAAAACCACTATAAATCCAAAGATGTGCAAGATATGATCTAACCATGGCTCTTGATACCAATTGTAAGATATAACTTTTCACATACACATCAAACCATTACACAAAGTATCATATAGATGGAATTCTAGAGAGAGAAAGTTAGAGGTTTAGGGAACTTAGTGAGAGAAAGTGAAATTATTATTATGAGCTCCAACTCTCTACCTTGGGAGGTAGAGAGTATTTATAGTCTTACATAAAGCCACACATCGGTACGTGGATCAGGCATACAGTGGGTAAAGACCCGTCCGTCCTCCACGGTGTTACTTAACTAAATACTACTTAACTTAAAATAACTATGACTACGAGCTTTCTAATGATTACATATACTTGAGGTGACCGACTCTTTAATACCCGGAATTTCTAATTCCTAACACAAGGTGTCCTTGGAGGTTCAGAAGATAGAGGTCTTCAAAGTCATTTGGCATCAAATGTTTGAAGTCGTTTTCTTCTATGATATGCTCTTTCAAGTCTGCTCTTCGAAGAACAATCTTCTTCAGGTATTCATAGCCATATATTGAGAAGATCTCTTCACTGATAACTCTTAGAATAAGTGCTTTGATTCTTGGATGTGACTCTGCGACTCTTCTCAGCACTATGTCTATCTATGTAGAATTTCTTCTTCTTGAACCACCAATGAGAAATACCATATGATGCCGCGATGTCATACTCTTGCTCTTTGTGCGCCCGAGAATTGATCGAACCATCTGTTCAAGACCACGATCGGTGTAGGTAGCGACTTTCATCTTGAAATTGATAAAAGCTGGTCTTCTTCGATTGAATGCGTGCACAAAGATAGTCCAAGTCATGGTTGAAGAAGAACTCTGATTGAAAAGTCACTTGACCAGGTTCACCACCTAAAGAAAAAGGCTAGTTTAAATTGAAGCGGCTGATCTGCTCACTCGACTTGATCATTTAGCATCTTATGACATTCTTCTATCTGGTATTGAAGCTGATTAACGTCTGAGTGGAAGACTTTTACAATTTCAAAAGCTGGTCCTTCGAGATCCTTTGGAGTGATGGATGAGATTCCCTTCTTTTCACAAAACCACTTAATAAAGCTGCCCATATCTCCAGTGTAATGAAGAAGAGAGTCTTCAGCTGGGGCTTTATAGTTGGTAGTAATTGTTGAAGCCCAGTTGTTGTCAGGGATCATCGAGTCAGACTCTGGGATGGACCATGAAGGTTCTGGAGATTGAGATCTCTCTTCAAGGAGCCAGCTTTGAATTGTATCCTTTGAAGGTGTAACTCTAGTAGTTTTAGAGCGTTCACCTGATACATATGCATCAAACCAATCTTTTTCAGATGGCGTTGGAATATGTTTGGTTGATGCATCATCGTCATCTGAGTCTGATTCTGCCACGACATATGATTCTTCATGTACCACCTGATCTTCAGGAATAGTAAAAAACGTGGGTGTGAATCTTGAATCAACGGTAGTCCAAGCTGTTGATTTCTTCTGAGTTCCCTGACCACTAGATGAGCTGGGTTGATTGGAAGGTTTAAATGGTGAAGATGGTGGTTGTGGTGGAGGTGTAGTGATTGTTCTAGAAGCTCCACTAGTACCCAAAGCACCAGCTCCACCAATTGGAGGAGGTGGAGGAGGAGAGTTGGGACCTTTATGTAAAGATTCCAGCACTGAAGTCCTCATTTTCTTTTTAGCCTCCCTTTCACGAATATCCTCCAGAAACTGTAGATGATTGTCATGCTTGATCGATTCTTCAAGTGCATCATAAAGCTTTTTGTGAACTGGATCCTGATGCTCATTAGCTTCATACATCTTATTATATAAAACCGCTCTCATGTCAGCAATGGGCAGATCCTTGAATCGTTGAAGCAATGGAGCTTGCATTGCCCATTCTACAACATCTTTTACCTCTCCCTCAATTGCTTCTGCTACTGCTTGATCAAAGTTGAGGCTCTCCAGGGTTGATACATGTGTCCAGTGATGATATCTGAAGCCCTTGTTATGCCAACTTGATAGCCCAAACCAATTTGAAAGACTATTAGCTCTTCCGCACCAGGTGGAGGGAAGGATTGTATAGAGGGGTCACATGGAGTGATTCCTAGTGCCTTACCGAGTATGTCAGAATTGATCACAAATTCCTTATCATCTAGCTTGGGTATAATCGGTAGTGATTTTGTCCCATTCAATGGTGTTCCAAAATTGTTGTAGGTAAATGGTTGGAATTGTGCATTGCTTGGTCGAAGTCTTGAAGAAATTTGTGTTTTTGACGATATCAATTGACACTTTGAGGATTGGATTTTGTTGCAACTTTTCCATGTCTATATAACAGTTTCTTTTTCCTATCTCTACCCATTTATCTTCTGGAAAGATTTCGTTGTCTGTAAGAACTTTGGGTGGAGCAGAGGTAGCAAGGTTCTCAGATGAGGTTGTGTTTGCCATTGATGATCTAAAGATATACATACACAACAACAATGATTGAGAGCATGTTAGTTTAGATGTGGTTAGTTAAACAACATTTAATGCAACCTCATGACAAAGACACAACGAGTAGCACACTTGACAGAGAACCCATAAGCATATAGAAATGCTTAGAAAATAGGTTAAGTAGCATTAGTAATTTTCAAAGTAACAACTCTGATAACGCCTAAAATGAACATGTTTTTAGTAGCATTATTGTTGGCTTTGTGCATGATAATCGGCTATATTTACTCATAACTGTTGCAAAAGTGCAAAAGATGCGTATTGTGTATGTATATGTAGCCAGGTATCGCGAATGATGAAGAAATGAAGTTTTTATGCACATTTGGAAGATTCTGAAGAAGGGAATCGAGCAAGGAAGCTTTTGGACTCAATGATTGGGAAGCACAATAGTTTCTAAGTATCTATAGCAAAGGAAGAACAAGTTTTGCCTTGGAAATCATCAGCGAAAGAAAAGAATGAAGCGTATAGGCAGAAAGTCAACAAAAAGTCAAATTAGCAAACACCCAGCCGTTCGGTCGTAACCCGTAACCAGATCCGGCTGGGCATTTGGTCAAAATGCAACCGATCCGATTGCCATTGTAACCGATCTGGTTGCATGCACTGCAGTTACACAAAGTTTCATTTATTGTTGCCTTAACTCCCCATAATCATTGGAGGCCGATCATTTCTTGCAATTAACTTGTTGAAAACGTTTTTTGTCAGTTGAGCAAGCATTTGAGGCTATATAATGAACCTAGTCCTAGTTTACTAGGTGTGACACAACCAAAAGTTTATTAGTTTACTTCAAAACTAATACCAATCATTTTTATCAAGCCCAAAAGTCTAGTTGATGAGTGTCTAAATACTCATCATTTTTGTACCATTTAAACTGCAAAAACATCTGAAAACACTCAGAAATGCATCAAAATGATAAAAATATCACAAATAAGTGTTTTATGTGTTTTAAATGCAAAAATATCAAAATCTGGTGAAAAACGTATAAAGTTTGCATAATTGGCAGTTTTAGTCCCCCAAGTTTCAAAAGTTGTCAAAAACAGTCCCTGGTAAATCTAAATAAAGAAAAATGTTATTCAAGGTCCCTGAAATATTCTAATTTGTCAAAAATGGTCCTTGAATAAATCTTTTGTTAAATGGCAGAAAAGGTCCCTGAACTTTTAAAATTGTCAAGTTTGGTCCCTGGAAAATTTGAAAATGTCAAAAATGGTACTTGTACTATTAAAACTTGTCAATTTTAGTCCTTGTGACAACTTTGGAAAATTACAGAATTGGTCCCTCATCTTTCAGAAAATTGCAAAGTTAGTCCTTATGATATTAAAACCCTTTGACCCTTTGCCTATTTCTGACCCCCTGCCATTTTGACCTTTTGACCCTTTCTCTATTTTGGACTCCCAGTCAAACCATGGTCAAACAGATAAGCTTCCCTCCACCTCCTGCTTCCTCTTCCCCACTTGGCCTGCAACTTCAATTCCCTCTCCCAATACCCTCTCCCATCACCTTATCTCTTCCAACCCCCCCTCCTCATCATTACACCTAGTCCACCCCCCCCCTTAAAATTCGAGCCGGTGGTCAAACTTCACCTTTCCCGCCAAAACCAACCAATAGCCAAAAGGCACCAAAAGTTATCCAAATGACCTGGAATCAAGTGGGAAGTAATCGGAGGATAGAGAGACTCTTTGGAGCTATAAAAGAGGAAGATGAAGCAAAGGATCACAAGTAGTTAGTTTTTGAGTTTTCTTAGTATGTCGTTTTTTTAAATTATCTTAGTTAATGTGCAAAAATGTAATTTCAAGCTTTAAATGTGTTAAGTTCAAGTCTTTGTATCATTGTAATTCACTTTCAAGTATCAATCTCAAGTTTTTATTTAAGTTCCAAGTTCTATGTTTACTGTTGAGATTTTCAGTTTCAAAGTCTTCTGTCCAGGTTGTCATTTGCTTGTTTTAAGCTTAAACAAGTTTAGTTAATGTCTCTATAAGCTTTGTATAAGCTTACATTTCATTTTCAAGCAATATTGTATAATGGTCAACATAAGTCAACTATGAGCTCAAATTGGAAATGGTGATGAATTTGGTTGATCTGAGAGGTGATAATGGGTTGAAATAGCATAGGTTAGGTTAGTCTTGGTTTGGTTTTAAGCACATAAGCAATTTGAACTGGGCGAGTTAATTGTGAGTAAACTATCTCAGTTTCATTTTCAAGCCATTTGGTATATTGTACTTGTATGTGTATTAGTGGTCACCATTAATTTAAGTTTGTTTATTTAGTTGTATTTAGGACATCTAAACTCAGTTTGATCATTGAGATTAGCTAGTTTAAAGTTTAGCTCAGTTTTTATTGCAAAATCAGTTTTTAGATGGTGTTTGGATTTGATGTTTAAACTATGGTTTAGGTTTATTCAGAGTTAATTTCCTGTTGTTTCATGATTGTTCAACTCATTTGAGCCCATATCAGTTATCATAGTGAGCCTGCATAAGCTCCAAAGTCAAATTCACTTATAATCTGTCTTAGCAGCTTACTGTTGGAAATTTTGAAAGAGCAAAAGCTCATTTTGTGTTCAAAATACATAGGGGTAGATTGTAGTAGCTCTATTTCATCATATTAGATCATAATCAGTCCTAGGATTAGCTTCAAATTTCATTTTGGTCAACTTTTCTCAATTGCTTAAAAAGTCAAATGGCATAAAAGTTAGTTGTGGCCAACATAGGTTGATTTTTCATGAGCCCATTCTTGAGTCAAATTCAATGAAAATTGTGGTTTCAAAAACCTACCTTGGTCTATTTTATTATTACCATTTTCCCAGATTTTTACAAATTTTCTTTAAGCCCCAAAGAAGCTTGTCAATATGAGGTCAAGTGCCCTGTGCAGGGTACTAAGTCTGCACAGGACTTGGCCAGGTTTTGCAGACCTTGCACAAGTCTCATTTGAGCTTGTCTAGGTCTGTAATTTGGTTTACAAGCTCTCAACCAGGTCTACTCTATGTCCCATTTGTTTATTTTCTGTTTTCAGCTTATTTGAGTGCTTATTTCCCTGTCCAAAGTAGACCCCCTCAACTGATTTTAGCACTTGAATAAAAAACAACCAAATCATTGCTATTTGCATTCCAGAGGTTATTATCAGTTGAGACTTGTTGCATTTTAGTTCTCTTTGCTTATTATAGCTTGTGTATCAGTTTGGTAGCCTTTGGATTCCATTTGCTTATTCAAGTGCTTATTTCAATAAGCACTTCCACATCAGTTCCATTTTTCTACACACAAGCCCTTGTTTTTCCAATTTTCCTAGCTTCCTAATATTATCTTAGAGTTTTCCTGAAATTTTCAGATTTTTCCAAGCTTGTTTGCTATTTTTCTTAATTTAAATTAGTTTTTAAGCATTTTTAATTAGCTTTAAATACAATTAATTAAGAAAAGTTTCAAAAAAATAATTTTTAATTTTTCTTAAGTTAAGATAAATATAAAAAGACAAAAAAATATTTTTCCATATTTTTCTTAGTTAAATTTGTATTTTTAAATAATTTAATTAGTTTTTAATAGTTTAAAATTTCTAGAAAATAGAAAAATAATCATAAAAATACAAAAATAGTTTTGAAAATTCTATTTTGATATTTTAGATTTTTCTAAGTCTTAATTTTATTTTTCTAGCTTTATTTCCTAATTTCTTGTATTTTAGGTAATTATTAAATAGTTAAAAATAGTTTTTAATTAATAATAATTAGATAATTAGTTATAAAAATAATTTTCTTTTTTTATAAAATTTCTTTTATCATTAGGTTTATAAAATGTATTTTCATATTTTTAGGATTTATATTTTATAAGTTTCACATTTTTATTTGTACGTCGCGTAGTTTTTAAATTCAGTTTTATAAAAACATAAAAACAAAAACATCATTTTAAATATAGTGATAGCGTTTATTTAATAGTTTTTATCTTTTTAATTTCCTTTAATTTGCATTTAAGCCCCTGTAGTTTATGGGCTTTTCCTTAGTTATAATCATCTTCAAATCTCTTTTCCTGTTCAAATTTCTCGATCACTACGTTTGACTATTCTCGACTTACTCGTTGGGACATAACGACCGGAAACACTATAATCTCGATCTTCATTGCATTCGTGCTTGAGCAGTTTTAAGCTGATTACGATCGCCATTCACAAGTGGCGGCTTGAGTGATTTAGCTTGACTGTTTGCACGCATCAAATTGGCTGGCCGACTGCCGAGCAGTGCTAATAGTCTTACGTTTAGCAGATTAGTGATTTGAATATTCACTCCTTGTTCATACCATCTATCTATATCTATATATATTTTCTTATAAAAATCAAAAACCCAAAAAGATTTTCTTTCTTATTTTTACAAAATGTTTATCCAAAAATCCAAAAATATCCATCTTTACCCTCTCACATCTTTGATTCTTCATTTCTTACCCTCTGTAAACCTTTGATTCTTTCTATGTCTTATCCTCACCCTCTTGGATGTCAATGGTGTGGTGGTCCTTATAATGGTGGCAATTGCCCCAGTTGTAGCATGGTGGAATCAGGAAGCGGGTGTCTATAACCGGGATCCCTATTCCTACCATAACACAACCGATTTATTCCATCGCCACCACCTTTGTGAGACTCAGCAGCTTGTTGTGAGTCTGTGGTGGTTCACACTCCAGTTCGATTCTCAATCGGGAAACACGCTTGTCTATGGCAGGTTCACGATAACAATTATGACTACCACCGCATTATAACTCACAACCACATCAGTTTTCTTACTGTTGTGAGTATTGTGGAGGTCACTATAGCTCGATTGTCAAACAAGGAATCCATTTCCTTGTAACAATTACGACTCTTCGTATCATGACCAACCTCCACAATACCAAGTGAATCAGGAACCACCTCAGCCTGAGCCACTTCCTCAAAATCTTCTCCTTGATCTTTTGGATTTAGTGAAAGATTTGAAGGAACGTAAACATCCCCAAGATAATCCAAATGAAAAATCCATGGAAGTTTTGTTAGCTGAAGAACGGACTGCTAAATTAGATTCTCAGATTGCCTTTGAAAAATCTATTAGGGAATCAATTGCAAAACAAAAAGCAGCCAAATCTAGCTCTCGATTCCGTTTCATTTCTGATGACGATGATGATGACGTTACCCTTGATATTAGTCAACTTTGTACAGATTCATCAAGTTCATCAGTTGAAATTCCTTCCATGAAAAGTCAGGGAGAAAAGACTATGATGGAATTACTAGCCGAAGAACAAATGGAAAGTATAAAACATATGTATGCTAGTCCTTCTAAACTCCCTCAGTCTGTTGTTATCACACTCGATATTCCCACTCACTCTTTGAACATGGGGGATGAGCATCTTGACACTGTTCCTGAAAAGGAATCGGACGAATTCATAAAGTCTAGTGTTGAGAACCTTGTCCCAATCCCGAAAGAGTCACAAGGAACTTCAGATCATATGTGTGATATCCCCTTCCCTCTTGAGTGTTCAAAAGATCATTTTGAAACTTTCTCCGATTTTAGCGACGATTGTGCTTCTTATGGAGACATTGAGTATGTTGAGGCATCACTCCCACAGCGATCCTCTTCTTGAGAGTTCACCGATGAACTCACTCACATCAGTCCACTTTCATCAGAAAGTGACGATGATCTCTTTGATTTCGAAGCCGATTTTGGAGAAACTAGAAATCTCCTATATAATGATCATTTACTCATTTCTTGTCCCATTTCCGACTCTTCCATTCCTTCCCTCACTCCGAATGAGGAAGATGACAACTTTTGGAAGGAAGTCGATGATTTTCTTAGTGATGAGTCAATTCCTACAGGGATTGACAATACTTACTTTGATTCGGAGGGAGACATTCTCTTTCTTGAAAATCTGTTGATTGAAGAACCGTTTCCAGCTCTCCCTCCCGGAAATTTTGTTACCAATCACCATACAAGCTTCAAATCTAAGCTTAAAAATCTAACAAATGGTGATTTGCTCCTCACTGATGAAGAATGGGATTGCATTGTGATGCACATCTTTATTCCATTTTTCACAGATGGTGTGGTTTCTCGTTCCCGTTTCTCCTTCGGGAATGAAGACATTGTCTTTGACCCCGGCATTTCCATGTACCATTTGTGAGCCGGTTCTATGTATATCTCGTTGGTGTGGAACTTTCACGTACTTCAATGTTTATCCAAACATCTTGAATGAAAGTCCGATGGAGACTGTTTCTTCCACTTACTTCCCCATGAACAAATTAATTCGGGGTCGAGTCAAGCTAGCGACTCGGTAATCAAAAACATAGTTAAACATGGGTTTTCACCCGTGTGTACCACCCTAGTGTGGGGGAGATGCCCCAAATGTTGTATATAGATCTAAAAAATGAATGAAAATTGTAAATATTAAAAAAGAGAATAATTGTTTTGTTTCCACACTTAGCTAGTAATGTTATCTTTTTACGTTCTAAAGTTTCGGCATTACGGCCGTACTTTGAATATTGAGGACAATATTCATTTCTAAGTGTGGGGAAATTAGCGAATTTTGATCGTAAATGTACCCTATTAGTCCCTTTTTCCCCCAAAATGGCCAAATTTAAATTTTTTTAGTGGAAGTACTATGTACTAAACACAACAAATGGTAATCAGTCCACCATGTCTAACCCACAAAAGGATTGGCTAATCCAGGAGCAAACGGCTCTTGGTAAAGATATCTCAAATCCGTTGACGGCTTACAATTTGCCCAAAATTGTATGGTACTCAGCTCACCATATCCTTAAAAGTAAAGAGTTGGCTAGCCCGCAAGTTTATGGCTTGTGGTAAAGGCAGTGGAAAAACCATAATTGGTAATCGACTCACCAAAGATAATACTGATAATTTATCTAAGAGTTGGCTAGTCCAGAAGCAAACGGCTCCTGGTAAAGACAAATCAAAACCGTTGAAAATTTGGTGGTTTGCTCAAAATCACTTGGTTATCGGTGTACCAAGGTTCTTACTTGAACTGAAACATTTGGCTACTCCAGAAGTAACGGCTTTTGGTAAAGAGATGAAATCCATTAATTTTTCTCAAAACATTGCTAGGGACTAGCAATATCTTAGTGTGGGGGATTGATGAGTGTCTAAATACTCATCATTTTTGTACCATTTAAACAACAAAAACATCTGAAACACTTCAATGCATCAAAATGATAAAAATATCACAAATAAGTGTTTTATGTGTTTTAAATGCAAAAAAATCAAAATCTGGTGAAACATTATAAAGTTTGCATAATTGGCGTTTTAGTCCCCAGTTTCAAAAGTTGTCAAAAGCAGTCCCTGGTAAATCTAAATAAAGAAAAATGTTATTCAAGGTCCCTGAAATATTCTAATTTGTCAAAAATGGTCCTTGAATAAATCTTTTGTTAAATGGCAGAAAAGGTCCCTGAACTTTCATAAAATGTTAAGTTTGGTCCCTGGAAAATTTGAAAATGTCAAAAATGGTACTTGTACTATTAAAACTTGTCAATTTTAGTCCTTGTGACAACTTTGGAAAATTACAGAATTGGTCCCTCATCTTTCAGAAAATTGCAAAGTTAGTCCTTATGATATTAAAACCCTTTTGACCCCTTTGCCTATTTCTGACCCCCTGCCATTTTGACCTTTTGACCCTTTCTCTATTTTGGACTCCCAGTCAAACCATGGTCAAACAGATAAGCTTCCCTCCACCTCCTGCTTCCTCTTCCCCACTTGGCCTGCAACTTCAATTCCCTCTCCCAATACCCTCTCCCATCACCTTATCTCTTCCAACCCCCTCCTCATCATTACACCTAGTCCACCCCCCCTACCTGCAAAATTCAGAGCCAGTGGTCAAACTTCACCTTTCCCGCCAAAACCAACCAATAGCCAAAAGGCACCAAAAGTTATCCAAATGACCTGGAATCAAGTGGGAAGTAATCAGAGGATAGAGAGAGACTCTTTGGAGCTATAAAAGAGGAAGATGAAGCAAAGGATCACAAGTAGTTAGTTTTTGAGTTTTCTTAGTATGTCGTTTTTTTAAATTATCTTAGTTAATGTGCAAAAATGTAATTTCAAGCTTTAAATGTGTTAAGTTCAAGTCTTTGTATCATTGTAATTCACTTTCAAGTATCAATCTCAAGTTTTTATTTAAGTTCCAAGTTCTATGTTTACTGTTGAGATTTTCAGTTTCAAAGTCTTCTGTCCAGGTTGTCATTTGCTTGTTTTAAGCTTAAACAAGTTTAGTTAAGGTCTCTATAAGCTTTGTATAAGCTTACATTTCATTTTCAAGCAATATTGTATAATGGTCAACATAAGTCAACTATGAGCTCAAATTGGAAATGGTGATGAATTTGGTTGATGCAGAGGTGATAATGGGTTGAAATAGCATAGGTTAGGTTAGTCTTGGGTTTGGTTTTAAGCCTGCAAACAGCTGGACAGTTGTGAGTAAACTATCTCAGTTTCATTTTCAAGCCATTTGGTATATTGTACTTGTATGTGTATTAGTGGTCACCATTAATTTAAGTTTGTTTATTTAGTTGTATTTAGGACATCTAAACTCAGTTTGATCATTGAGATTAGCTAGTTTAAAGTTTAGCTCAGTTTTTATTGCAAAATCAGTTTTTAGATGGTGTTTGGATTTGATGTTTAAACTATGGTTTAGGTTTATTCAGAGTTAATTTCCTGTTGTTTCATGATTGTTCAACTCATTTGAGCCCATATCAGTTATCATAGTGAGCCTGCATAAGCTCCAAAGTCAAATTCACTTATAATCTGTCTTAGCAGCTTACTGTTGGAAATTTTGAAAGAGCAAAAGCTCATTTTGTGCTCAAAATACATAGGGGTAGATTGTAGTAGCTCTATTTCATCATATTAGATCATAATCAGTCCTAGGATTAGCTTCAAATTTCATTTTGGTCAACTTTTCTCAATTGCTTAAAAAGTCAAATGGCATAAAAGTCAGTTGTGGCCAACATAGGTTGATTTTTCATGAGCCCATTCTTGAGTCAAATTCAATGAAAATTGTGGTTTCAAAAACCTACCTTGGTCTATTTTATTATTACCATTTTCCTAGATTTTTACAAATTTTCTTTAAGCCCCAAAGAAGCTTGTCAATATGAGGTCAAGTGCCCTGTGCAGGGTACTAATTCTGCACAGGACTTGGCCATGTTTTGCAGACCTTGCACAAGTCTCATTTGAGCTTGTATAGGTCTGTAATTTGGTTTACAAGCTCTCAACCAGGTCTACTCTATGTCCCATTTGTTTATTTTCTGTTTTCAGCTTATTTGAGTGCTTATTTCCCTGTCCAAAGTAGACCCCCTCAACTGATTTTAGCACTTGAATAAAAAACAACCAAATCATTGCTACTTGCATTCCAGAGGTTATTATCAGTTGAGACTTGTTGCATTTTAGTTCTCTTAGCTTACTATAGCTTGTGTATCAGTTTGGTAGCCTTTGGATTCCATTTGCTTATTCAAGTGCTTATTTCAATAAGCACTTCCACATCAGTTCCATTTTTCTACACACAAGCCCTTGTTTTTCCAATTTTCCTAGCTTCCTAATATTATCTTAGAGTTTTCCTGAAATTTTCAGATTTTTCCAAGCTTGTTTGCTATTTTTCTTAATTTAAATTAGTTTTTAAGCATTTTTAATTAGCTTTAAATACAATTAATTAAGAAAAGTTTCAAAAAAATAATTTTTCATTTTTCTTAAGTTAAGATAAATATAAAAAGACAAAAAAATATTTTTCCATATTTTTCTTAGTTAAATTTGTATTTTTAAATAATTTAATTAGTTTTTAATAGTTTAAAATTCCTAGAAAATAGAAAAATAATCATAAAAATACAAAAATAGTTTTGAAAATTCTATTTTGATATTTTAGATTTTTCTAAGTCTTAATTTTATTTTTCTAGCTTTATTTCCTAATTTCTTGTATTTTAGGTAATTATTAAATAGTTAAAAATAGTTTTTAATTAATAATAATTAGATAATTAGTTATAAAAATAATTTTCTTTTTTTATAAAATTTCTTTTATCATTAGGTTTATAAAAATGTATTTTTCATATTTTTAGGATTTATATTTTATAAGTTTCCGCGTTTTTATTTAACGTCGCGTAGATTTTAAATTCAGTTTTATAAAAACATAAAAACAAAAACATCATTTTAAATATAGTGATAGCGTTTATTTAATAGTTTTTATCTTATTAAATTTCCTTTAATTTGCATTTAAGCCCCTGTAGTTTATGGGCTTTTCCTTAGTTATAATCATCTTCAAATCTCTTTTCCCGTTCAAATTTCTCGATCACTACACGTTTGACTATTCTCGCACAGCTCGTTGGGACATAACGACCCGGGGAAACACTATAATCTCCTGATCTTCATTGCATTCGTGCTTGAGCAGTTTTAAGCTGATTACGGTCTGCCATTCACAAGTGGCAGGCTTGAGTGATTTAGCTTGACTGTTTGGCACGCATCACTAGTACCTGCTGTAAAACGTCCAGAAGCAAGGAGGGAACAATTCTCATCCATAGTTTTGGAAGTTTGGAGTTATAATGTGAATCTAGGTGATTGGAGGCACGTGGTTGCTACAATCCACGAATTCTAATTCTTGTAATCACAAAAGTTTAGGTATTCTATGAACTTTGTTATGGATTTCTATTCTCTTGAATTATTTGAGTTACTTTGTTATGATTTGTGTTTAGTTATTATTATTATCATGGAGTAGTTTTAGGACATACTTGTGTGTTGGGATGTAGTTAATCATATTAGTGTTCTCAAAATGTGATGCATGTATATATGATCTTGTTTAAATTAGTTTGTTGGAAAAATACTAGTCTTGGTTTGATTTGTTGATAAAACATGTTTTAAGAAAAAGGACCGAAAGGATTTCTCTTGTGTTTTATTCCAAAAAGTGAAGTGACAAACTAGTACGGGGATATGGTGATTGACAACCACCATGTTTGCTTATTAAAACAAGACTAGGAACATTTTCATCACGAAAGGGTCGAAAGATTCGTAAGAACGAGTTTAATAAGAACATGTTGCAAACAAATGGATTTTCTAATGAATAATCATTAGGATAAGGACCGAAAGGATTACCTAAATGTTTTTGTTCTTAGAATGATTTTTACAAATATATACCATGGTTGGAGATC
>OU343216.1:77770127-77826578 GCA_910596185.1 Chrysanthemum makinoi | reverse complement strand
TCGTTGGCAACGATAGCAAGTCAACCTGTTAAAGGTTTTGTTTTGTCGATCGTTGGTTTTTGGATAACAAGTCGACCCATTTTTTATACTAAGTTTCTTGTTTTCTTGTTGTTTGCTAAATCGGTTGGCACTTCTCAACCCTACAAACTCATCCACTGTTCGCAACTCATACACTAATCATGACTGTCATTTAAAATTCCCCACAACCCTTGATACTTCTTTTCGACAAACTCATGGCCATCACTAACCTAAATAACCTAATCCCTATCAAACTAGATATGGAAGAGATGAACTATTCATCATGGGTTTACTTCTTCCTTAACCTTTGTATGGGTAATTCCCTCTTGGATTACATAGAGACAAAGATGAGGTTGCGTCGTCCTCGGGAACCACCCTACCACACGATGCCGAATGGTTGAAAATTGACACCATAATCCTCTTTTGGATTTTTATCACCGTATCTAAAACCCTACAACAACGATTCGTTGTTGACAACCCTCAATCGGCTAAAGAAGGCGGAGTTACGTTCTTTGAAGCTCCGTGCTATGACAATTGATGCATACTTTAGGAAGATTGAATCTATTGCAACCATCTTGTCTAGCCCACAAGGTACGACAACATAGCCACCATCATTGCTCATCGAGATCCATTTCCAGATCTCAAAACCGTTTGCTTAATGTTAACTACGGAATAAATGAGAATGACGTCCCGAGTACAAGACACATATGTAGATTCCTCATCATCTTCACCTTTGGTTTTGTTAGCCAAATCCTGTGCCAACACTCGTCGTTCCTCATTTTCTATGGAAAGGTATTTAAACCAAGTTTTAATTTCAACAAAGGTTCGTGCTGTTATGGTGAGTCATGTAAGTTCTTACACAATAGTGTTCATGGCAAAGGAGTTTCGCGTGGAAATACCTCCATTGTTGCCTCAAACTCCACTCTAACCTCACATGATACTGAAAAACTTCAAAGCTTACTTGCAAAACTTGGTTGTGATGGGTCTCATTTAGGCATTCAAACAACTAACCAAACTGGTACCAAAATCCACCAATAGATTTACACACTAGTGTTCCAAGTATTTCACCTCTGCCAGGATTTGGCTGCCTAACGACCACAAATATATTACTAGCAGGTCCACAAAGCCAATATGTATTACCATCTGTTACTATTGGCCCAACTCATTACCCCTACTATTCCCAAGCCCAACAGTACACGAGTCCAGTTACATATAATGCATGAAGTATTAGTTTGGGGGTCAGAATGCAATGCCAGGTCAACACAGTTTAGGGGGGTCAATTTGGTCTATCAGGTTTGCTAGGTTGGGGGTCCGATTACTATGCCAAGTCAGTCACCAGCAGGTCTACAACCAACTCACTTTTTGGCAGGTCAAGTGGGTAATCAACCTATTCAGCAACTAGCAGTTCCACAGTCGGGTTCACTCGCGGGTCAAGAAAAAATATTACCAAGTGTCTTTAATACGGAAACACAGGTAATGCAGTGGCGGAATATGGATATAGATGCATCCTCTCATTTTAATGACTTTGTCCATAATCTTAGTGAATTTTTTTAATTCGTGCATTTATTCATCTGTTGCAGTTGGTGACGGGCACTCCATTCCCGTTACTAACTCTGGACATACTATTTGCCTACACCAATTCGACCAATTCATTTAAACAGTGTTCTAATCACCCCTAATACCGTTAAAATGTAATTTCCGTATGTCAGTTTGTTCATGAGGTTTTTATGTTATGGACTTCCAAAATCGTCAGGTGCTGCTCCGCTGTGATAGCACTGGACCTCTCTACCCTGTTACGAAGCCATCTCCAATTCCTTAGGTCTATCTCACAAGTCAGTACACATGGCATCAACGTCTTGGACATCGGGGAAGTGAAGTGCTACGAAGTGTCATCTCCAATAGTTCTCTTTCTTTTAATAATGAAAAGTCTCTCGTGCTTTGTCATGCCTGCCAGCTTAGCAAACACGTGCGACTTCCATTTGTTGGTTTATCTAGTTATATTCAGTCTTGTTTTGACATTATTCACTCGGACTTGTATACTATTAGTGGTAAGAGCCCAGAACAGGGTAAGATAATCAAAGTCAGCAGCAACAATACCACTAGGTGGTTACCGGATATCACTTGGAATCGTGTGATCACTTTCCAAAGTAAACTATTCGACCCTAATGCCTGGGTTACACGAATATCTACTTGGGATAAGACCAAATGTTGTTTATAGAATTAGGCACAATTAAATAACCCTTGCGCTTACAAGTGTTTATGTTATCTGTTTGTTTCTCCTGGTATTGTTTTTCCAGTGTATCTTCAAGCTGAAGATGTCACTCTCTATTTATAGTAGAGAACACTCAACACTAATCAACGGACATTATGTATGATTAATGGCCAATTAATCACCTATAATAAACCTCCATTATCATAGGAATAGTGGTTACATGACCAATTAAACGTGGTCATAAAGCAGTCATAACTGACGGTGAATGATGGTACAAATTAATCATTGCAATACTACCAGTAGGAACCATTACACTAGCAACAGGAACCATACACTACCAACATGAACCATCAGCAGGAACCATTACACTAGCAGCAGGAACCATAACACTACCAACATGAACCATTAGTTACTACATTATCAATAGTAACCAATACAACCAGTACAAACCACTATTGAGTCAGGGTGTTCAGGGACCTAGGTTGTGTACCTTACCTCCTTACCCAAAACCAGGTGTGAACTATTCTCACAAGTGCACTAAATTTTCCAACAATCCTCCCCAAATTTAGTTCACTTCCTTTTTAAGAAAAAAAACATCTCACAAGACATGTGCATAAACGAAAATATTCTGAGGATTGAATTTCCATCTTAGTACATTACACGCTCAAATATTCGAGAATCAGGGTGTTCTAAGAATTGAACCCTTCAACCCACTTGAATACATGAAGATAAAATACACACAAATTTTCAAACACTTAAAAGCTCCTGACACTATACAAGCCATGTGTCCATATCCAAATTCTTAAATGTTGTAAGAGCCAAAAGTCCATAGCTCCTTGAAGCGGTAAAACTTCAACATTTACATAGGTGGTTTCTCTTTATTCATGCTCCTGCCAAGCACTTTTTCAAAGAAAATTAACCATTAAGAAGTAAAGACTTCATCCTCCTTTCGGCAGGTTTTGAGCACAACCTTGGGATGTAAATAAAACATGTGCTCCATCCACTGAATGTTCACTTTCCATTGAACTCAGCTCCCAAGTTTCCTTAGGAGAGAGTTAGGTGTCTTAGCATTCATTGACTAAGTTGGACTTAAACCCATCCCTTTAGCAGACTTTATAACCAAGTCTCTAGCCAATCCCTTCGTCAAGTGATCAGCTAAATTTTGTTGAGATCTAACAAACTCTATAGATACCACCCCATTCATGATAAGCTCATGAATCATGCCATGTCTGACACCTAAGTGTCTAGACTTCCCATTGTACATCTGGCTATAAGCCTTTGCCAATGTAGCTGCACTATCACAACGGATAAAAATAGGTGCTATAAGTTTAGGCCACAATGGAATCTCAAGAAGCAAGTTTTTCAACCATTCAGCTTCTTTACCAGGAATTTGGTAAGGCCACAAATTCATTCCATTGTTGAATGGTGATGCAAGTTTGCTTCTTAGATGCCCAAGAAATTGCACCTCCACCAAGTAGGAATACCCAGCCACTGGCAGACGAATTGTCTTGATGTGTTATGATCCAACTTGCATCAGTGTATCCTTCCAACTTACGAAGGATAACCAGTATATGAGAGACTATAATCCATATAGGGCCTTGTACAAGTCATGGCATACATCAATAGTAATTACCCTAGAATACTCAAGTTGAGATACAGACCTTGCCTTTATTAGTAAACTTCTCACAAGTATCCATAGGTGTACTCACTTGAGTACAATCAAAGTAATTGAATTTCCTCAACACCTTCTCAATATAATGAGAGTGAGAGATAGAAATTCTTTTACTTTCATGTTTAATCCTTATACCAAGGATAACATCAGCCTCCCCATGTCCTTCATGGAGAACCTTGATGACAAAAATTATTTGTCGAGTTAACTTTGATCTTGGTCAAGTGCTAAAGATCAACATGTCATCAACATATAGACAAATGATGACTCCTTTACCAAAATCATCAAATTTGCTATTTACACTTTGTCAGCTTGGTTAAGAACATAACCACTAGACAAAACCACTTCATCAAATTTTGTATGCCATTGCTTAGGTGCCCGCTTTAGTCCATAAAGAGACGTAATCGGTTTACACACCTTGTTTTCATTACGGGCATGATGAAGCCTGAGGTTGGTTCATATAAACCTCCATCCAATTCACCATTCAAGAAAATGTTTTCACATCCATATGATGAATAATTAGATTGTGAATAGATGCCAAAGCAATGATAGATCTAATGGTACTGATAAAGGCGGGGCATAAGTATCAAAATAGTCTATTCCTGACTTTTGTTTAAAGCCCCGAATGACTAGTCTAGCCTTGAACTTTTCAATAGTTCCATCTACCTTCATTTTCCTTTTGAAAATCCATTTGCTACCCAAAGGTTTGCAACGGAGGTAGATCAACCAACACCCAAGTGTTGTTGCCCATGATGGAATCCATCTCATCATTGATTGCTTCTTTCTAGAAAGCAATATCCTTGGACTTCATTGCTTCTTCAAATGTCTTGGGATCATCCTCAACAATGAAGCAATAGGAGTATTGGTCTGAGACCTCATCCCTTGTTCCTTCAACTAAGTATAGTTGAAACTCAGTTCCAAATGACTTTGGAGTTCTGACCCTTTTGCTCTTTCTAGCATAGGTTCAGGTTGTTGAACCACAACCTCATCGGGGACCTCGATGGCAATTCATCAAGGACCTCTCGATACACCGTGTTATAAGTTCCATTAGGAATCCTCATACTTGGTCTAGGGGCTGATGAGAATCTATTCTCATCAAAGTTTGCATCCCTTGATTCAATTATGGAGTTAATTGAAACATATTCATTAGGTTCAATAACATAGAACCTAAAAGCCTTGGAATGCTCAGCATATCCAACAAAGATGCAATCAATGCCTCTTTCACCCAAAGTTTTAAACTTTGGATCAGGGAGTCTTACAACAGCCCTACAACCCCAAACCCGGAGTTAGTTTAGGTTGGGTTTCCTTTAGTCGAGTTCATAAGAGGTAACATTGTTCTTTTTGTTGGGAACCCTATTTAGTAAATAGCAAGATGTTAACATAGCTTCACCCAACCCTACTCAGTCCGAAATAGGACAACATGGAATTAACCATCTCCTTCAGCACTTTTTTTCCTTTCGAAATGCCATTTCGAGGAGTATAAAGGCGATCGTTTCATGGATTATACCAACAGAGTGAAAATACAGAGTATCCATGTACTCACCTCCCCTATCAGTCCTTAATCTTTTGATCAAAGACCCAAGTTGTAATTCAACTTTAGTTTTAAATACTTTGAATTTATCTAATGCTTCATCCTTAGTATGTAAGAGATAGACATAACAAAACCTAGAAGCATCATCAATAAATGTCACAAAGTACTTATTATTCCCCAAAAATGGAGTGGCATGCAAATCACACAGGTCACTGTGTATTAGCTCCAAGAGCTTAGTCTCATGATTAACACCCTGAAAAGGTTTCTTGGTTATCTTGGTCAACATGCAAGTTTTTCACTTTTCAGTGTCCATGTCAAATGGTGGGATTAACCCATCCTTAGACATATCTTGTATTCTTTGATAGTGTACATGGCCAAGTCTAGCATGCCAAAGTGGTCAGTCGATTAGTAAGGTGGTCACAAAGGCTGAATTAACACTATCAGTGACAATATTAAGTCTGAACATTTGATTACACAAATAAAAACACCACTTTTGGACAAGACAAACTTATCAGACTCAATAACTTGTTTATATCCATGATTATTCAAAACACTACTTGAAACCAAGTTCTTCCTTATATCAGGAACATGAATAACATTAAACAAAGTTACAATCTTTCCAGAACTAAATCTAAGATCTACACAACCACGACCATGCACCAAAGCTTTTGACTCATTTCCCATGTGAAGAATAGAACCATCATTCATTGACTCATAAGTCTTGAACCAGCTTCTATCTTTGCACACATGAACTTTGTTGCCAAGAGTCAACCCACCAGCGCATCATCATCACATAATAGATTAGATACATATGTAACATAATAAATCTGAAAAGACTTATTAAACATATTCTGACCTTTCATTGAGTTGGTTGAACCACCACTCCCTGAACCATTAGTGCCTGATCCATTGGCTTTACCACCAACCTTAACACCCTTGCAATCCTTTTTAATGTGACCGTTTGCCACATTTCCAACAAGTAGGTGGTGCCTTCTTGTTAGGATCTGCCCTTGTGTTATCATGATATTTGCTTTTGCCTTTGTTGTCATTGTACCTGGTGGAGTTGTTATGCTCCACCATATTGACAACAGATGCACCAAGCATGCTACTCTTTGGCTTGTCATTATCCGCACCACGAGAGATTCCTCAATGCTGAGATATTTGCCCAACTCAACAAGAGTTAACTCCTCGTTATTATGTTTCAAGGTATGCTTGAAATCTTTCCAAGAAGGAGGGAGTTTTTCAATGACACAAGAGACTAAAATAGCCTCATCCATGTTCATATTGTGTTGTGTAAACCTTCCAAGTATTCCAAGAAGTTCATTGTATTGTTCCATGACTAGTCTTGAATCAGTAATTTTGTAATTTATGAAATTACTTACAAGAAACTTCATACTTGATGCATCCTCAGCCATATATTTAGCATCCAAGGAATCCCACAGTTCTTTGGAAGATTCAAAGTTCTGATAAATATGAAATAGAGAATCAGACATACTATTGAGAAATAGACCTCTGCAAATGTAGTCATCATTATCCCATTTGCTCCTCCTCCTGATTTGCTCCAAAGTAACATCATCCCCATCATCAGGAATAGGAGTGGTTAGCACATACACCACGCTCATGCTGGAAACCAAGAAGTGCATCTTCTTTTGCCATCTCCTGAAGTCCACCCTTTCAAACTTGTCAAGCTTGGCAAAGTTTGAAGCCATGTGTTTCATTGCAGCAGCAACCATTGATTATCACAAATAGTTTACTTTGATTGTTAGTGGTAAGAGCCCATAACAGGGCAAGATAATCAAAGTCGTGACAACAATACCGCTAGGTGGTTACCGGATATCACTTGGAATCGTGTGATCACTTTCCAAAGTAAACTATTCGACCCTAATGCCTGGGTTACACGAATATCTACTTGGTATAAGACCAAATGTTGGTTATTGAATTAGGCACAATTCAATAACCCTTGCGCTTACAAGTGTTTATGTTATCTGTTTGTTTCTCCTGGTATTGTTTTTCCAGTGTAACTTAAAGCTGAATATGTCACTCTCTATTTATAGTAGAGAACACTCAACACTAATCAATGGACATTATGTATAATTAATGGCCAATTTATCACCCATAATAAACCTCCATTATCATTGAAATAGTGGTTACATGACCTATTAAACGTGGTCATAAAGCAGTCATAACAACCAATTGAATGAGTCAAAACTGTTACAAATTAATCACTGCAACACTACCAGTAGGAACCATTACACTAGCAACAAGAATCATACACTACCAGCAGGAACCATTACACTAGCAGCAGGAACCATAACACTACCAACAGGAACCATTAGTTACTACATTATCAATAGTAACCAATACTACCAGTACAAACCACTATTGAGTCAGGGTGTTCAGGGACCTCATGGGTGTACACTCCATACCTCCTTACCCAAAACCAGGTGTGAACTAATCCCACAAGTACACTAATTTTTCCAACATGTACTTCCCCAATTCCGAGTCTGTCTGGGTTTATCCTTTAGTGAATAAATCTGATGTTTTGTCCAAATTTATGTTTTTTCGTTCATTTGTTAAAAACCAATTCAAGTGTGATATAAAGTCGTTTTAGTGTGACCATGGTGGTGAATTTGACAACCACGCATTTCATAAATTATTTTCCGACAATGGAATACAGTTTCGTTTCTCCTGTCCTCGCACCTCTCAACAGAATGGAAAATCTTAAAGGATGATTCGCACCATCAATAACATTATTGTTCCAAGCTCATCTACCACCAAATTATTGGACTGAAGCCCTCAATATGGCCATTTAGTTATTGAACATTTTACCAACACGTGCCATCAAAAATGAAGTTCCCTTTCCCCGTCTTCTTCGCATCAAACCTGATTATAGCCTCTTACATGTTTTTGGTTGTCTTTGTTACCCTCACCTTGATAAAACGAACAAACTTGGATCCCAAACTACACCTTCTATATTTTTTAGGCATGCCACTAATTGAATCATTGAGAACTCAGGTTGTTTAGACTTTTTATCTAGGATTTAACAATAACAAAGATTAACATGTACAACGGAATAAATAAGAAAAATGTTATTATATAAAGGTTTCTTCGCCATCATCTCTAATCTAACAATTACAAACACATCAGCCCCAATCCTACTTGATCAAGTGTAGGATGGTTACTCAAAAATAATAGGAATCACAAAGATCCTTGAGGTTAGACTAACACAAACCCTAGGCGTCTCATACAAAGACTACACATAGAACACACACACACACTTTTGGTGTTTACAGCCTGACACACATAAAACCTTATAACATGTATCCCTTTATATACTAGATAATTAGGTTTACAAAGGACTAATAAGTAGTTCTTCTTTGTCTTCGAGTCCCTTGCGCTTTACATTGTCTTCATTCTTCACATATTTTTTTGTATTTATCAACTCAAATATAATTCCCAACAATTTTCCCCTGGTTTATAATTACAAAACCTTCGTCTTTAATCTTCCATGAATAAAACAATCTTCCCCTTAACTCACCTCGTGAACTTAAATAAAATGTACCACCAAGGATATTCAAGTTGCTATTCTTCTTTATAAATCTTCTTCCCCTTTTTGTATTATCCACTTAGGGTACTCCAAGTAGAAGCAACTTTAATTCTGACAACCACAAACCACTATCATACTTCCAATCTAGTTTTCCAATGTCTCGAATTACCCTCCATAAAGAACACCAAAAAGCTTATTATAAATGAACTCAAGATAAAAGAAACCTAAATCAACAATAGTAATAACAACTAGCAGTTGCAAAAACCTTCCCCTCGAAAGATGCATGTAGTAACCAAAAGAACTTGTCGAATAACTATCCAACAATAATAACGAATACCACATTGTACCATCATGAATAAGCATCCTAATTCCGCATTAGGTTTTTAAGATGAAAACAATAATACCTGATATCAAGCAGTAGTAATCAATGAAGAACGGTTCTTTGGTTGATAAGTAAGAACCATGTAGAAAGTAGGAATCATCCCTTTAACATGAATATGATATCTACTTCAAGCAATTTGTCACACGAACCTGATCAAATAATAATAATCATCATTAAGGAACACCAGGTCTTCAATCATTACCAAACATGTGTGTGTCATCCAATAACTCCATAAATCAAAATCCAAATCCAAGAACCCTTCTTGTATGTGTAATATCCGACATCTAGAATCCCATCAGAGAACTAAATACATGTACTTGACAAATATTATCACCAATGATCATAACATTAGCCGCCAAGTATCACAAATCCAAAACAATTGTATCAAAAAATAACTTGTAGTGAATCACTATCAATTTTGGACCCCCCATGAACCTACAAGAAAAATATATGAATAATGTACCTCGAAACCCAAATTTGTATGTACACCAATGTCTTGCAGCTTCTTGTCGAAGAGATACCAAAACCAAACTATACTCGAACCACAAATAAATAGCAGCAGTAGCTTGAATCGTCCAGCAATAGTAAATGTGGAAGTCCAGCAGCAGTACTAAAAATTAGATAGCAGTACTAACTGAAAAAACTTCGAGCAGTACAAATTGTTGATGGCAGTACTAACTAAATTGAGGAGCAGTACTAAGTTTAAAGTAGATAGCAGTACTAACTTATATTGCAATATAAACCAAATATAAACGAGCACAAAGCGAACAACAGTACTAAATTCAAGCTAGCAGTACTTACTCGTGAAAGCTAGCATTAAGTGATCAAGAGCAGCATTAATCATTAAGTAGTTAGGGTTTTCCTCCTTCCTTAACTTTAATAAATTATGAACCCTAAACAAATAGCTACAACATAATATCACCCAGATCCATGATTTAACCAATGTTATCGTGGATTAACACGTATAAAAAATACCTTAGGTCACACAAAAACCATATACCAAACGATCACCTACAGTAATTTTCATTTGCTTTACACATACACCCAAATTCAGTAGCTTCGAATCATCATTAGTAAGGTGTAAAACCTTAAAAACTTAGAGTTCCATCTCCAATCTAGATTAGGGTTTTGAATCAGTTATTTTGATGAGAAAAGTAATTAAGCATGCAGTGTAATATCATCGATATAACATGTAAACAATGAATATACCAACCTTTATGATGAATCAAACCAAGTAAGAATGAATTCAGAAAGTTGAATATCATAAAAAAAAAACCCTAAAAATTCGAATACCATACCCTTCCTCTACAGCAGTTTTCCACAGTCAATATCTGACGCATTGAAGCTCAACTTGAAGATCTCTCCATTGAAAATAGTCCTTGATATACCAAGAACCTTCAACAAAAATTACGTCTCGATCCAACAGTTAACGAATGATATATCGCCATTGGAAAATAGTCATGCAGAAAGATACGAATTTTGACCTAATCTGAATTTTTTCATCTTTTCTTTCGAAAAATCTTGTAGATCATAGATCGAGAGCCCCCAGGCTCTGCTACCACCTAATAAACTAATAATTACAATTCTAGAAGAAATTTAATTACGACTCTGTGCTGACTAATCAAATTAAATAATTTATAAATGCTGATTAATTACGGTTTGAAAGGCTATACCTGATAGTCAGAGATTCGCCAGAATATGCAGCCGGAAATGATCTGTACTCACGATCTGATGAATGGAGGAGTGTGGAATAAGATCGACCTATAAACAAATGAGTGAAGGGGCCGAGGTAGTTGGTTGTTGATGGATTGTGGGAGAGAGGTGGGTGAGTTAAAGTGTGTGTATGGTTGCTAGGGTAAAATGAATAAAAAAGGTAAATGAATGACTTTACATATGGGCAAAATAGTCATTTAAGGGATTTGCCAAAAGATAACAGACGTTGACTAATGGAAAATGTGTCAAGGTACTGATTTAGACTATAAAAACCTTGTTTTGGACTCCCCACGATGAAAAATGCATAGTTTGTCCCAGGGTGATGCGTGTGTACAAGATTAGGGACGAATGATGTATTCTACTATTAAAATTATAAATCATGCAATAATAAATTCACATTTATTACTAAAATATCTAGTGAAAAATTACCGTGTGTGTGGTGTCATATTTCTGTTGAAACGAGATAACTTCTCTTTTATTAAAAAAAAATTTAAATATCAACAACTGTCAGAAAATTACTGATTTGTATGTTCTGACATAATTAATAATATTATAATAATCCATAAATTTATGAGTTGTTATAATATATGAGGAGAGTTATTTTACATACCAAACTTTTCTCATATACAAAAGAACTCATCTTCACCATCCATCTAAAAAGAAATCAATGACTGAGATTAAAATGATTTTATTATTTCTCCTATTTTTTATAATTTAAATATCTCTTAAAATTTTAATCGTTAAGCGAAAATATTTACACCGCTGACGAGCATTTAATTATCTTTCTATAGACGGGCACTTTGATATACTTTCGAGAAAAAAAATCGTTTTTTAACGTTTTTTCGTATTTTTTTTTTACCTTACTGAAATTTGCATTAAAAATATCATATATGATTAAACACTAAATTGATATCATATATGATATGTAATATCACATGTGATATGATATGTATATCTGTTGGAATCACTCCTAAACCTAAATCAAGTGTTAGTGATTCATATGTAATAGTTAGCTTAATATGGCCTTTATGTTAGTTATTAGTCTTAGGCTTATGTAGAAGGCCCATAAGCCTAGGCCTAGTCCAATAAGGAAAATGAATGGAACTAGGAGTGTTACCCTAGCTTCCCTCCTATAAATACCTTGTTATAACCCTCACTTGAGGGTTGGTTGTTCAATTCATTTCACTCTCATACTCTACGCATAATAGCCTTCATTCTAACGTGTGTGTTTATGTGTGTTATTGTTCATCCGCCTCTCTTCTCTTCTCTATTTCTTCTATTGTTACTTGTGTTGCATATTTGGGAACCTAACAGTGGTATCAATCGCCTACTAGTTGGGTGAATCGTATTGTTTTTGAAGTAGGTTTTGGTCCTACGCGTAAAGCATACGTGATACTTTGGTTCGCTTAAAAACTCGTTTTTTACACTTTTTAATCCAAGATTCTTGTACTTTCAATGTTTTAAGGTGTTAAAATAACTGTTTTTGGCAAAAAGTTTCAACATTTATGTGTAGATCATTGTTTTTGAACTTGGTTTTGTACGCGGATACTCGTTCTACGAAAGCTTGTTTTAGACACTTTGATCATCAAATTTCACACTTTTGTGTTATTTTGGTGATATTGAAGCTATTTCATCACAAAAATCTGGTTTAGAAACATCTTTGGGCTAAAGTCATTTTTACGAGTAAGTCTACGCGTATCAAAACCCTAAACTTACGCGTAACTTGCTCCTTGGTTTGATCTTCGGTTTAGTGGTTTACTCCGTGTTTTGTTGCTTGGATAAGCCTGAAAATATGTCGACTTGGGATATCTTTTGCCGTGATAGTGTAAAAGATCACTTGGAAACTAAAACTAAACTTACGATAAGCATAAGCTTGCGCGTAGAACATCCTACGCATAAGATTCATCTTACGCCTAAGCCTAGTATTACGCATAAGGTAAACCTACGCCTAAGTTTTCTACGCCTAACTTACTGTTTACGCATAACTTTAGTGCTTTTTCCCTGCTTACGCGTAAGCTAAACCTACGCGTAACTTTGGTGTTTTTACGCATAAGTAGTACTTGGCTTTATTGTGATTTCTACGCCTAAGGATACTTCATCAACAGAGGTTCATGCGACTACAAAGATCCATTTAACAACACAAGTTTTCAACATGTCACAACCACCATACTCTAACTATTTTCCTTACACTTATAATCAACAACAACAACAACAACTAAGTCCACAACATCAACAATGGAATCAACAACAAGCAGTTTATCAACAACAATTTAATCAACAACGTACTCCACTACTTGCAAAGAATCCCACAACCTCAAATGGTACAACCACCACCTAGTCTTCAAGTACAACCTTACACAAACTTCTACAATCAACATCCATCCAAGAATACTATGAAGGAACCGGCATGGTTTGGCAAGATGTGTGAAGCCTTGAACAGCCAACAATCAATTCATTAAGGCGGCTCACTTGATAGACCTCCAATGCTCACTCCCCGTAATTATGATCAATGGGTGATTCGGTTCTTTAGGTTTTGTGATCTAAAGAAGCCACGTGGAAAGTTTTTAAAGAAGGTCATTATGGAAGGTCCATTTCAGATGCCTACTGTCGTTACACATGGAGATCCTAATGTTGTTCCACCAAGAGATGATGTCACCAACATTGCAACTGTTGCAGAACTCACGGGTGATCAACTTCTACACTTTGAAGCCAACGAACTTGCAATGCAATACATCCTTTTAGGATTACCCAATCCAATCCTTCCAAGTGTTGATGCTCAAAAGACTGCAAAAGCAATGTGGGAACAGATTCATCTTCTTATACAAGGCACAACACTCAATCAGGAAGACATGGAATCCAAAATCTACTTGGCTTATGAACACTTCATGATTGAACCAGGATAGTCATTAGAATCTTATCATCATCGCTTTACAGACATCATTAATGATTTGGACAAACACAATATCATCATGCCAATAATTGTTGTCAACACTAAGTTCCTAAGTAGTCTTGGTCCCGAATGGGAGAAGTATGTCATTTTTCTCCGTCAAGCTAAAGATATGCATCATGCTACCTACGGATTGTTGTACGACTATCTGAAGCCTCACCAAAAGAAGTTGATAAGGAAAGGATTCTCCGTGGTCAAACTGTTTCACCATCACTTCCGAACAATCAACAACTTGCTTTGTGGGCTCAAACAAATATTCCTCCTCAACAAGCTCTTCAACCCGCTCCTCAAACAAATGCAACCATCAAACCTTCGATCCGTCACAAAGCAACAACCTCAACAAAATCAATTGGTTCCATACAACAACAACACCGCCAAGCTCTTTTTGAAGCTGATGAGGACTCCGATGCCTTCGATGAATTGCAACAAGGATTTGTTATGATTTCTAAAGCATTTGGCCGTTATACAAACAAATCCAACAATCGCATTCGCTCTTCATCTAATACAAGGAATCAGGCTGTTGTAAACAATGGACGCGTTGAAGTTCAAAATCGTGGTTATGGTCGTCAGATGGGAGGTGGTCAAGGGTTCAATGCTATGGGAAGTAATAACATGGGTGCTCGCAGCAAAGAAAGGGCTCAAGTGGTTGAACAAGGAAATGCTCAGAATGGGGTTAATGGTCTTCGTTGCTATAACTGTAATGAGAAGGGTCATCTGGCTAATGCATGTCCTAAACCGAGGACAAGAGGCAATGCTTATTTCAAAGAGGCCTTGCTCTTGGCTCTTAAGGATGAAGCTGGTGGAACCCTTACCAACAAGGAACGAGCTTTATGGCGATGCAGATTCTGATGATGATATGGAGGACTTGAAGGCTAATGCAGCAGTGATGTTGATGGCACATATGCAAGCTCTACACATGTGTGACACAGGCCCAGTATGACAGCGCTTGTCTCGTGTACTGAACAAACAATTATCATCAATGATCGATATCTCCGCCACTTTCTCTATCGACAAGGATCGAGTGTTCAACATGAGTCTTCCACATCTCATTCCGATGATTATCAAATAGATCCCGTAGTTATATTTGATGATCAAAATGACCTTATGGTTAATCTTGATAATCAAGTTGACTCCGTGGCTATATTTGAGGATCTAAATAATGATCATGTTGAGACTTACGTTGAACAAAATGAGCTTTTGTCTGACAGAGAAACTGAGCTCTTGACCTTAATTAAAGACCAACATTCTCGTTTGGAAATTTGCACGAAATTAAAAGAGAAAAATGCATTGGTAACCAGGGATAATGAATGCTTAATTCGACAACTCAACTTTTTCAAAACTCAAGAAAACCGTGAAAAAGGTTTTGAAGCCGCTTTTACCAAATCACACCAAAATGAAAAATCTTTGGAACGACAGATTCGTGATCTAGCCGCTTCGAAGAATGCTTTGTTGTCTCAAATAGAACAAATGAAACATGAACATAAACAACAAATTAACGCTCTTACTTTGGAAACTCAAAAAGCCAAAGCCGAGTTGTTAACTTGTCAAAAAATGTTCTCGAGTACAAAAAGCATTCAACAAAACGAATAGATGACTATCTTGAAGAAATTGTCGACTTACAAAACAAAATCAAAGAGTTTAAAAATGTTGTTTATAAACATGGTGAATCAATCACAACGATTCAAAAGTTTTCTTTCAAACCAAATCCAAATGGATATGGACCGAATCTTGCCGATTATAAACCTAAGTTTTCACACAGAGCATTCAAACCAAATCCTAAAGTTTACGCAAGGTAACATAGAATTAATGATTCAATTATGACTGTTGTTGAATATAATCGGATGGAGGAATTAGATCTTTGATGACGAGTCGGTCAAAAATGGAAAATGTCGCTTATAACAAACCATTTAACTATTCAAAAGCCGTAACTTTTGTCACACAATAAGATACTTCTAACAACCCTTTGGTTATCACACCAGTTTCAAGTCATCCTCAACCAAAAGGTTCACAAATTAATGGTCCTTTACCCTCACTTAGTGAAGTAAAAACTAATGCCGAAAGTTGTCGCGCTATCAAATACTTTGACACTTTCTTATCTGACCTCAAAATTTTGGAACGTGAGATTGAATTTCATTCAAAAATAAAAGTTCAACATTTTACCTCGCCAATGTAGCGAGAACATAGAGATATTCTTCATAAAAGAATTTTACCCCATGTCAAAATTTTGAAAAATTGTGCACTATATTGGGAAAAGGATTTTTACAAGGAATTTGGTCTCATGAAAACAGTTTTTGAGAAAACAGAAACATCGATTTCAAACACTAAACGTAAAAAGAAACTGTTGAGAAAAGATGTTGATCGACTCTTGGAAGATGTTATATGTGCTGATATCCATAATGTTGTGTTATTATATTCTTTGCCATATGCATCCGATGATATCTCTGCTGATTATGTTGATTCTGTTGATAATGGTGTGAATATCGATATGGTGCATCAGATCAAGTCTTTAATAAATTGAAAATAAACAATTGTCAAATGAGCTTTCAAATGCAATACGTCGTCTTAATTGGTGTCAAAAAGATATTCACGATCAACAACTTGCTATTCAACACAAAATCGCTTAGCCGTGATTCGTGCAAAACATTCTCGATCCTAAAATTGAGCAACTGGATGATCAAAACGTGTCTTTTAAGTGTCAAATATCAAAATATGAACAAGAACTTGCAAAAGTTAAAAAGGAATATGGTGTCATATTTGATTTACTCAAACAGACTCGTGATGAAGCATCAAACGAACTTGATCATTATCTTGCACACACTAAAGAAGTCATGAATTTTGCTAGAAATCTTCGTTCTGAAAATCAAGATTTGGTGCACACCATTTTTAAGTTAAGGGAAATGTTAGGAAAGTATGAACAAGTTCAGCCTAGCATCATTAAGAGAGTTGCACCTGTAACACTTAGCAATCATGTCCCCAGAATACCTAATGACAAAACACAAGTTACTAATGTGCTTCCTCTAACTAAACAGACTAGTTGCCTCTTTTCCAACCGCACTTCACACCTAGGAGCAATACAAGGAAGAATAGGAAGGCACCTAAGACTGAAAGACAAATAAATAATGTTGAAGTAGAAGAACACCGTAGGATTTTGAATAAGATTTCAGTTGCACCACTTTAGATATTAAGGCCCGCAAATGTAATGGAAAAAGTGTTGTAACTAATGCTGAACCTTTAAGTACTTTTGATATTCATCGATGCTTCTTGTGTTATATGTCGTAAAAGTATGTGTTCGATTGTCATGATAAATCATGTTGCTAAGGCTATCTTGTCACGCTTACGGAATCCTAAGCTCGAATACCTCTAGGCCCACTTAATGCTTCTAAGTCTGTGCTTGGTAGACCGCCTGCTTAGATTCTAAGCACAACATTGATGTCCCTGTAGTTCCTGTATCACCTCCAAGGATTGTTGTACCACCTAGTGCATTCACTAAGACTAAAGCTAAGACTAGTTGGAGATGGCGGAAATGGATACATAATACACTAGGATTTAAATGGATACCTAAAATCATTGATGTGTGTATTTCTACTATACCGCTGGAACCCTCTAACACTTCGGGTTCCACATCTACTTCTATTCCATCTCGTGTCGCCGTGTCTGTCTAATGCAGTGATACGAGATCATCCTTTGGATTGTTAATAGCGGATGTTCCGACACATGACATGCAATCTTAAACTGTTATCAAACTTTGTTTCAAAGTTCATTGGCACTGTCCGATTCGGGAATGATCACTTCGCAGCTATCATGGGCTACGGAGACTACATTAATGGCAACATCAAATTAGCGTGGTTTATTATGTGGAAGGCCTCGGTCACAATCTCTTTTCGTTGGTCAATTCAGAATGGAGATTTGGAAGTTGCATTTCGGGAGAAAACTTGTTTCATTCGTGATCTACAAAGAAACGATCTCATGTCTCTCGCAACGTTTCTAGTCTCTACACCATCTCAATGCAAGACATGGTTGCTTCATCTCCCATTTGTTTACTCTCAAAGGCTACCTCAATAAAATCTTGGCTATGGCACTGCGTCTCACATCTAAACTTTCAAACAATAACCAACCTTGCTCGACACAAACTTGTTGAAGGTCTCCCGAGATTCCGGTATTCTAAAGATCACCTATGCTCGGCTTGTGAACAAGGGAAAAGCACTCGTGCTCATTTTCCTTCAAAGGTGGAACAGTCTCGTATGTGCTTCATCTTCTTCACATGGATTTGTGTGGCCGGCGCTGCACGTGATAAATGGCAAATGGCACTACATCTTGGTAATTGTTGATGACTACTCAAGATGGACTTGGGTTTATTTTCTTCGAAGTAAAGATCAAGCTCCACAGATGATCATCTCCTTTCTCACGAAAATTCAAATTCATCTCCGGAATCGTTAGACAAATTCAAACAGACAAAGGAACTGAATTTGTGAATCAAACTCTTTGGGAATATTATGAGAAACTAGGAATTGAGCATCAAACATCTGCTGCCCGCACGAGAACAAAACGGAGTTGTTGAAAGACGAAACCGACGTTAGTGGAAGCCGCCGTAACGATGTTAATTAATGCTAAACTTCCGTTACTTGTGGGTCAAGGCCGCTCTCAACTGCATGCTACACTCAGAACCGTTCAATAATTATAAAACGTCACAACAAAACACCATTTGAGCTTCTCCACAACCGTAAACCGAATATTAAACACTTTCATGTATTTAGATCCCTTTGCTATCCGAATAATGATCATGATGACTTTGGAAAGCTCAAAGCCAAAGCTGACATTGGAGTCTTTATTGAATACTATGAGAACTCAAAAGGTTACCGGATCTGGAATCGTCGTGACATAAAGCAAGGTTATGGAAACGATTCATGCTAATTTTGATGAACTCAAATGGCTTCGAGTATAACAAATTGGAACCCGTCACAACCGCTTAAACTTCCCCAAACCCCATCATCACCAATTGAAACAAGCCCTCACTTACTGTCAACAAATGGAAAGACTATTTGCTCCTCTCGTTCAGTGCGATTTGATGATGATGGTGCTCGGTGTATCCGCCACCATTTGCTCACCAACCCGATAATACTCCTATACCGATACACTGCTACAACAACTCGTTGAAGATGCACCACCAGTTGACTCTACTACAACAGTTGAACAACTCGCATCCAACGACGCGAGAACCGGTGATGATGTTCAATGAAATACCCTCCTCGCAGATTTTGATCCAAATGCGTTCTTTAACCCGTTTGCTAATGAAACTGTTGAACCTGATGTCGCGGAATCATCAACAAGCCATTTGAATCCTCAAAATCGCACAACGATACCAACATCAACCTCTACACATAGATGGACAAAAGACCATCCTCTGGAAAATATTATTGGCAACCCGAATCAACCAATCGTTACAAGACAACGTCTTCACGGGCGGGAACATTGCATTTATGCACTTTCGGCTCACCCTTAGCCAAACTCAACCAAAAACATTAAGGATGCAATGACAAAAGATAACTGGATTGATGATAAGGTTTTAAAAGGTACCTTTTTGAGGGGTCATTTAAGCCCTTATTTGATCACTTTTGTATCCGTTATTACTTAATATCGTTTCTTTTCACTTTTTAGGTCTCGTGAAGGCAAATTGTCAATGGCACTTATTTGGATGAAAAGCGTGGATATCACGAAGAAAATGGCTAAAGTCAAGAATCGAGGCACTCCAATGGCTTTGAAAATACAAGGTGACGGTTAACTTATATGATGACGGAGGATTTTGTGACGGGACAAGCCAAAACTCTTATTTTCAAGTGACGACGCGTCAAGTTATAAAAGAGAAGGCCGTCAACTCGGACGCCTAGATTCAATCCAGGGCGGTCGAAATTTGAAGGGCGGGCGTCACAATCACAAGGTGACGCCGCCGCAAGTCTAATATGGCCAAGACCGAAACGCAATAATGGCGTCACAAAACATAAGGTGACGCCACGTATCTGTAATCTTATATATAGAATCCTAATTTTTAGTATTAGTGTGTAGTCTTTTGGAGTAAAAACCTAAACCGAACCAAGGCTGTCTTTGTACAAGATTTTAGGTTCCAAACCCTATCTTACACCAAGATAAGTGTTTTACTTCATTAATTCAATTATGTATTTGATTATTTGTGTGTATGCTTGCATGTTCTCCATGTCCGGCTAATTTACTTGTGTGTTTGCTTAGGGAATATGAAACTTAATTATTGAATATTGATTGGTTGTCTCTTATCTTAGTTGATTAATGATCTAGTAGTGCGATAGGTCATTCGTTGTGTACTTAATGCTTGATTAAATCTTTGTGAACCTTAGAATATAGCTCCTTGAGTAGTTGTAAGCTAAACCATCCAAAGAGTGCCATAGAGTAAGAGTTTATTATCCCTTAGTGGGTTTTGTAGACGAGACCCTTTGGTAAGTTCAAAGAGTTAGGAACATACTTACCCTACAACTTTAGACACACAACGAACTAAGAATAAGGACGGACAATTCAAACCACCAATAGGAGATAATTAAGGAGTAGGAAAACCTAAGTAAACACATCTTTAAACTATCATACGAGCACACAATAATTAGACATAGACTACATACACCTTAGATTAGATAATTAGATAAGTAGAGTAATCGGTAGCAATACCAACCCCAAATCCAAACCCCGAGATTCGTACCTTTCAATTTCCTAAAAAACATAAAAAGATAAAAATAATCTTCCTCAACCCCAACCTTAGCGTAGTAACTTCTTACTAGCAATCCTATTCCCCTAGAGCGATTTAATACGTGGCTTACCCTAATTACTACACTACAACGATTAGGTTCACCATTTAGGGTGTTGGAAAACTTGCGAAAAAAGTTCCTTTGACCTTGAACGACGCTGTAGCGTTATCAAGTTTTTGGCGGCTGCCGAAATAGAATAGATAGTTAGTAGTCCACCTCGTTTAGGTTTCTTTTCTTGATTCCTATCAAGTAAATTTTTCTCATTTTAGCTTTCTCGTAGTCTATCCCCCTTCTTCGTGACCTTTGTTCGTAATCCCATTACTTTTCATCATGGAAGGTGATAACCACCCACCATTCATCAACCCACCACCAATTGATCCGCCAAGAGCCCGTGACTTTGGTGAATACTCGAGACCAAGCAACCTAGGCTATAGGAACACCATTGAGCTTCCCGACCAAGCCTAAACTACTGCCCTCGATCCGACACCATCCGGTTGGTGCAAAACGGATGTGCATTCCATGGACTTCGTTCCCAAGATCCAAATCAAAGATCTTAGGGATTTCTTAAAATTGTCGATTCCATCGACCTTGATGCTACTACTCGGGAGACCACGCTACCGCGTCTCTTCCAATTCTCTCTACGGGACCAAGCTAGTAATTGGCTTGAGCGACTTCTCGCCGGTTCCATCTCAAGTTGGGATGATCTCACCTCTCGTTTCCTTGCTCAATTTTTCCCACCGGGAGAACCACTAAACTTAGGAATGACATCTTGATGTTCCAACAACGTCAAAATGAATCTCTCTCTAAGCATGGACTTGATTCAAGGACTTACTTCATAAAGTCCCTCATCACGGCATTGATCTTTGGCTTCAAGTCCAAATCTTTTATGATCATGTCAACTTCCTCACAAAGCGATCCATTGACCAAGCGGTGGAAAACTTAGTGATCTCACCGCGGAAGAATCATGAGGTATAATAGAGGACCTTGCTCTCTACGACAACGAAAGTTGGAATGACCCCCGTGAGTTGCCCAAAACTGTTAAGGCAATCTCCTTACCTCCCATTGACTCACAATCTTCCGACCGCAGGATGATCGAACTTAAAGATCAAGTTAAATTCCTAATGAGTTCCTACGAAAACCCTAAGTCTTCATGCCATGTGAACAAAGTTTCTTCCTCGTGTGAGCCGTTTTATGATCCTCATAACACGCATTACTTGCACCGATCCCCTAACATGCTTCCGCTTGACTACGATCCTCGCCGTACTAATGGAACAGGAGGAAGATTCCCTACAATACCCAGGACCTAGGAATTTCAATGAAAGAAGCATGGAAGGGCAAGCCCGACTTCTATTGGGGACAAACCAAGGAATTTACTTCCAATGATTTTTCATGGCCCCCATCCCATGGTCCTAACCAACAAAACATCAAAAGGATGTTGCAAAACCTAGTTGCAACCCAAGAAGCCCAAATAGCTAAGCTCTCGGACCGCTTTAACCAACAACAAACCGAAATGGATAGGAAGATAGACAACCTTTTGAAAGCCATGACCAATAGTGATAGGAAGGTTAATGCTATCTCAACTCCCGAGCCTTTCGGTGTAGAGATTAA
The DNA here is from genome assembly GCA_910596185.1 of Chrysanthemum makinoi. Lineage (NCBI taxonomy): Eukaryota > Viridiplantae > Streptophyta > Magnoliopsida > Asterales > Asteraceae > Chrysanthemum > Chrysanthemum makinoi. Next base: position 77,804,187 of record OU343216.1, on the reverse strand, counting down.
GGACCCAAGTAAGTTAGCTAAGCATGTTCAATTCGTAAATACCATCGCTTAGTGAAACCTAATAGAACCAATGATGAAGAGGACCATACACGTGAGACTAATGAAACAACCAAGGAAGTAGGTGAAGTAGATAATGACTATTTCAATAAGTTTCCTACGGAAGAAGAGCTAACTCGCCACCCTCACTTAGTACGTGACCTCCGCCACATGTATGTTAGGAAAAGCCCTAGAATCAAGTTTGGGAACCCTTGGAATCTTAACCTACCATGTTGCATAGGACACCTTTTCGTGGCAAAGGCATACATTGACCGCAAATCCCCAATCAACATAATGACTAGCACCTACTACAATTGGGTAGTAAAGAAGCCGATTCCAACTAGGCAAGACCCCGATGATCCTAGTGTTAGTTGCAATTTTCTTGGTAGAGTTAAGGGATTGCCCGTTTATGTAGGTAGTTTCACGTTTCCTATAGACTTCATAATTGTGGATGATATTACGACAATAGACTAGCTTGTCCCACGTTATTCTAGGAAAACCTTTCATAGAAAACACCAGGATGACCTATGATCCTTCATTAGGAATAGTGCGATTCAAGGATGAGAACGACGACATAGCTTACCAAATGCCGTTCAAGATTGAGAAGTTCTCATCACTCTCTAATGATGAAAAGGAACTTAAACTATCGGTCTACTATAGGAATGAGGAGGATAAATAAAAAGGAGTAGATTATGTTATGGCTAAGATTTTCGGATTCTATAAGGATTGTTTGAACCTAGGACCGAAATATAGGACCAAATGGGGAGAAGACGAACTCTTAGAGAAGTGCATCATAGGGCACTTCTACAACATGGAATCCCAGATAGAGACCGCTATGAGGAAGAAGATGACGGTAATGAAGTCACGTAGGAGCACGACTACGAGTCTAGCTACAAGACTCATGAATAAAGAAAAGCGCCTGGGGAGGCAACCCATGCTTAATTGTTTGCTTGTTAGTGTCATATGTCTTTTATTGATTGTTTATTCTCGTGTTTAAATTTGTAAAAATGCTTTATTTTGTTTTTAACCTCGCCTTAATTGCATATAAAGGTATTTTACATAAAGGATAAGTGTAGGGAGGATTACACACGCTTTCAAAAGAAACGTAAACATGAGAATAACAATTCATTAAAAGATATATATGTGTGTTTGTTCGAGTCAAATGCTTGTATCGAGTCATAATGGATGCTTTGCAGAAATTTTTCCAGATTTTAAAGATGTAAATTTTCCGTAATTGTTTTCTAAAATCGCAGACCGCTTTTTGTCGATAACCTACGGCGTTAGGATTGCAAACCTCGACGGCCAGAAGGAGTAAAACACATCGACATTTTTTCTCGCTTTCAAAGAGCTACTTATAAATTTTTAGAATTTTCCGTGATCTTAATTTTCCGAAATTCGTAAACATTCATTTCACCAAAGATTATATCCTAGTTTAAATCGAGTCTTATATATATTATTACAGCCGATTTTAATGCTGTGTTTCGTTTGTTTTCTTGAGTCTCAAGGTTTAATTTATCAAGAAGAAGTTACATAAGATTGGAAGGAGCTTTTCACGCATAAATTCTTCTTGGAAAGGATTTAACCACTACTACACACGGATCCTACCGAGCTAATCAGGGGAGTACTAGTTTCTTTTCTGTTTTCATTACCTTCCATTATCATAACTTTGATACTTTCGGGGAACATTGGGGACAATGTTCAGTTTAATTGTAGGGAGGTGTTGGATCGATATACTTTAATCAAACTAACTTAACTAGCTTGTTAAGGTTTAATAACCTCGGATAAATCCTAAGTTATTAACAAAGAAACACTAAGCAATCTTTATTAAGTACGCGGAATTTACTTAACAAAGCTAAGAAGAATAACCTTTTATTATAAACTCTAAATCTGCTTATTATGCAGATACTCTAATACAACTCTAAGATAATCGAACTTCTCTCTAAAACACTAATTAACTTGTGAATTTGTAAACTCTAAAACTTATAGACTCGTACATCTAATGCCAATCTAGGAGTCCTTTTATAGGCTCAAGGATATCCTAGTCGGTTTACAATTTGATAACCTTGTACGACAAGTAATCTAAACATAGAATACAATACTTTCAATAAACGAATAACAGCTTCTTTTTGTTCTTGCAGATTACTTTGACTTTTAGGTGCAAGATTTTTGACTTTGTCTTTAGCGATTACTTTGACTCTTTGACTTTTCCAAGATTTTGCTACATTCTTTCATATCTTCAGACTTTCATGTCTTCAGCATTTTCATATCCCAACAATCCTCCCCTAACTTGAATTCTACTTGTTTGACTTCAAGTTCCTTTGTGAATGTATCTTTAACAGCTTCATCTTTAAGGATAGATTGTTTCTTAGTCTTTACATTATATCTCAGAGTGTATGTGCTTGTCAAAGTATCTCTTAGAATTGTTCTTTCTCAAGAAAGATTCAAGAAGCTCCATCTTTTCAAAGAACACATCAACATATGACAATTTGTACATTAATTCAGATTAAGTTGCATACTATTCTCATCACTTCCAGGTGTGTTAACTCCCGTGAGAGGTGAATCATTGAAAATTTAATGGATTTAGATCTCTTTACCAAAGCCATTATCTTTGGAGTAGCCAAATGTTTTGGTGTTTAAGACCATGGTACATTGATAACCATATGAATTTTAGCAAATCATCCTATCAAACCTGATTTGATTTGTCTTTACCAAAAGTCGTACCTTTCCGACTAGTTAGTTCTTCTATCTAATGGTGAACTAATTACCAATAATGGTTTTTCCACCGCCTTTACCACAAGCCATTTTCTTGTGGGCTAGCCAACTCTTCACATTAACCGATATGGTGAGTTGATTACCATACAACTTATTAGCAAGTTGTCAACTAAAACGGATTTGATATATCTTTACCCGAGCCGTTTGCTCATGGATTAGTCAATCCTTTTGTAACCATGGTGGATTGATTACCTATTTGATGTTTCCATCTCAAAATCCATTTAATTCATTTAACCTTTGTTTCAAAATATTTTATACTTTAGCAAAAGGTTTCTTTCAAAAATCACTTAACGGGTTTAAAAGCAGCAAGTAGTACTTTGATGAAAGTATCTGTTAGATCAGTGATTTTGAATAAAGTAATGATTTATCAAAAATAAGTTATTCAATAAAACTCATACCAGTTTATTCATCATCTTCGAATGGTAGTCCAGCTTGATAAATAAATTGATAACCATGCAAGCAGTTTCATTATCCTCTTCTACTTCCAATCCATGCTCTAGCATTCTTCTCATGAGCTCAACTGTGAGAGGATATCTTCTGTTTACAAACATGTGTATCATTTTACCATTCTCCAGCTCTAAAACATTGTTGGATCGATATACTTTAATCAAACTAACTTAACTAGCTTGTTAAGGTTTAATAACCTCAGATAAATCCTAAGTTATTAACAAAGAAACACTGAGTAATCTTTATTAAGTACGCGGAATTTACTTAACAAAGCTAAGAAGAATAACCTTTTATTATAAACTCTAAATCAGCTTATTATGCAGATACTCTAATACAACTCTAAGATAATCGAACTTTTCTCTAAAACTCTAATTCTAAAATCGTAAATCATAAGTCATATCTCTAATGCCAATCTAGGAGTCCTTTTATAGGCTCAAGGATATCCTAGTCGGTTTACAATTGATAACCTTGTATGACAAGTAATCTAATACGGAATATTCTAGAGTTACCATACTTTCTATAAACTAATATAATATAGATTCTTTGTTCTTGCAAGACTTTGACTTCATTGTGTAAGATACTTTGACTTTATCTTTAGCAAGATTCTTTGACTCTTTGACTTTTCCAAAGATTTTGCGTACATAAAGATACTTTGATATCTTCAAGATTTTTGATATCTTCAAGACTTTCATATCCCAACAATCCTCCCCTAACTTGAATTCTACTTGCTTGACTTCAAGTTCCTTTGTGAATATATCTTTAAACAACTTCATCTTTTAAAGACGGATTGTTTCTTAGTCTTTAAGCTTTTATCTCTGTAACATCTTGTCAAAGTATCTCTTAGAATTGTTCTCTTTACAAAGATCCAAAGAAGCTCCATCTTTTCAAAGAACACAAAGCAACATATGACAATTTGTACATTTAATTCAGTTTAAGTTGCATACTATTCTCATCACTTTCAAGTGAATCATTGAAAAATAATGGATTTAGAACTCTTTACCAAAGCCATTATCTCTGGAGTAGCCAAATGTTTTGGTGTGTAAGACCATGGTACATTGATAACCATATGATTTTTAGCAAACCACCAGCTATCAACAGATTTGATTAGTCTTTACCAAAAGTCGTACCTTTCGGACTAGTTAGTTCTTTTATCTAATGGTGAACTAATTACCAATAATGGTTTTTCCACCGCCTTTACCACAAGCCATTTTCTTGTGGGCTAGCCAACTCTTCACATTACCGATATGGTGAGTTGAATACCATCCAACTTATTAGCAAGTTGTCAACTAAAAACGGATTTGATATATCTTTACCAGAGCCGCTTGCTCATGGATTAGTCAATCCTTTTGTAACCATGGTGGATTGATAACCTATTGATGTTATCATCACCAAAACCATTTATTCAACCTTTAGTTCAAAATATTTATTACTTAGCAAAAAGGTGTCTTCTAAAATTTATTTAATCTGGTTTAGTTCAAAGAAACAAGACTTTGATGAAAGTATTGTCACGATCGAAGATACTTTGAATAAAAGTACTCCGATATATCAAAAGTATTTATTCAAATAAAATTCATACCGCTTATTGATCATCTTCAAAGAATGGTAGTCCAGTTTATAAACAAGTTGATAACCATGCAAGCACTTTCATTATCCTCTTCTACTTCCAATCCATGCTCTAGCATTCTTCTCATGAGCTCAACTGGGAGAGGGTATCTTCTTTCTGCAAACATGTGTATCATTGTTCCATTTTCCAGCTCCAAAACATGAACTCCAGATTTATTCAAAGAATCTCCAAAGAAACTATTTCAGCTTTCCCGATTCTTCCAGATATCATCTGAGCTTTCTTCTTCAGTTTCCCACATAGTTATGAGATCACCATGTAAAACCAATCCAATCCCTTCCAATGGATGATCTTCAAAATAAGCCTTCACAACATGATATAAATAAAATAGATCTACTCTATCAATAACATGCAGTAAATCCCATAACCTCTTGAAAACTTTAAAACTTTCATCTTCCTTATAAAAAAAACCATGTAATCTCCATTCTTAGATTTCTCAACTTTGAAAACACTGATCTTTGATCTGTTCATCTTCATATCATCATCTTCCTTTGTATAATCAAAATCTACCACTCTGAGATAATTCTTCAATTCATCACTAGTCTCGGATCTTAATTCTACCTTTTCTTTCTTTGAAAACCTAACATCTCAGAATCTCAGTTTTTCTTTTTCTCTTTAAACTTTTCTTCCTTTCAGCCAAATCCGTAGCTTCTTCTCTAAAATCTTTGATGCCTGCAACATTCTTCTTATAATCCTCCCTAGCAAAGATCATATAATCTTTTCATCTCAAGATAATTAAACTTCGAATCCTTTATACCCTTGACTTTTCGGATAAGCCATCATAGCATTCCTGTCCTTAGCTAAATTAGGTCTTCTTGGCATAAATCTAGCAGGTGTAGGGGACTGTAGAAGGTTCAGTAGTTTCAAAGATCTAATTCATCTTGCACCTCTTGAGCTGCTTTTCTATTTAGAGCCTCTTGAGCTTCTTGTTCTTTTCTATCTTGAGCATCTAATTCTTCTTGAACTTTTCTAGTAGCAGCTTCATTCCTAGCAACTTCAATTGCTCTAAGTTCTGCCAAAGTGAGTTTCTTTTTCTTTGTTTCAACCATAATACCTTTCCCTTTGTCTTTAGGATCAATGACTGGTTGAGAAGCTCTTGGTTGTTCTTCTTCTTGTACATCTCTAATATTAACTCCTCCTCTTGGTTGTGATAAATCTAGTATTGTAGCAATTACTTCATCATCACTAGCAGAATGAATAGGTATGAATGTGGCTTCCTCCTCTTCTTCTATAACAAATGTAGAAGGACCAGCTTCTTCTTCAAAATTCAATACCCTTGGAGTTATTACTTCTTGTCTAGATGTATTATGAAAATCAGTACTTTGATGATCAATACTTTGATCATCAGCATTTGAACATCAGTACTTGATGTTCAAGGATTTTGAACTTGCACTTCTTAATCGAAATAATCTTTTCTGCAGTACTTACTGATTCTTTCTTCTTTGTAACATCTTCTTTCAAATTTTCTTTTGCTAAATTCCTCCCCAAGTTGACAGAAGATGACTTAGGAACCTTCTTTCGTTTGAATTCCTTTCGAAGTTGTTTACGATGTTTGTTTTCCTCTTTAACCCATAAATTGAAACCTTGAATATAGGGTTTAATAAAATTTCTCAACCAAACATACCTACGTCTCAACTTCCTAAGTGCCTTAGCTTGAGACTCAACAGTCTTGTTCAATCGAACTAGCTCCCTTGTCAAAGCATAGTTATCCAAAGTTAATCCTTCACGAGATATTGTATGATCGATCTGAGGATGTGAATGTTCCTCCAAACAGAATAGAATGTTGTGAAGATGGAGTAGGTGTTCTTTCAATATCAGCTAGAACCTCGTGGACTTGAAGAAACAGACACTGTAATGATGCAGACCTTCAAGAGAAGCGATACTTTCAGATGCAAAGACTTTTGAAAGCAGTACCTTGTGTAATCAAGCTTTCTTCATCCTCCAAAGATCATTACGCATACTGCTTGAACAACTTCCATCATTGTAGAAGTTAATGGAATATCTCCACCTCCGAACAAAGCACTTCTCCTAGCCATAAATGTAAAGATTTTGGCTTGTTGCACAATAATAATGTAACAAAGTAGCGTGTTTTGGAACATCACCAATTGCTTGTTTAAGAAAACCTGTACAAACCTTGGGTACATCAACCATTTTGACCCAGAAGAAATATGTGATAGCATCCCATCCAAAATAAGCTTTAAAAAATTAAACACTCGTCAGTAGCTAAAACCAACCACTCAGCAGATGCTATATTAGACCAAACGCTCCCAAGAAGTACTTTTAGAGCTTATGCAATGAAGCAGTACATGAATCAAAAACTTCCATTGTGATGTAATAATGCTTTCTTGAATGTTTGTTCTGTTAGAGACCCTTCATAACCAAGATTCCTAAAAGTATCCCAAATTATTTGCTTGTCAAACCAAATAGCCCCATCTTCATCTCCAAATAATAAATCTTCTCGAATAGAGGCTTCTGTAATCTTGACAGTCCTTCCAAAGAATCGTAGATCGAATATAATATTCATCCTCCTCCATATTATCTCTAGCATTAGCCCAAAATTCTTGAATCCATGGTTCAATAATATCCAGCTCAACTAAAAGAGCATAACTAATAGGCGACCCAGTAAGATAATCAACGATATCATAAAAAGCTATATTCACTGCTTTTGTCCAAATTAGCCACCATATTGTGTTTTGAAACAGTTAAACGATTCGCCATTGTTGAATGAGTGAGCACAATAAAGATTTTATCAAAGAATAAAGAGATGGTGATTGGGAGATAAGTATGGAAAAGATGTAAGGTAATAATATGAGAGGAAATTGAAAGTAGTTATTTATAGGTAGGATTTGAAAAATCACAGCCTATAATAACAAAGTTACCGTGATTATCAATTACCCATCAATATTACCGTTGGAACAAGTACTTTATACGACAAACAAGATACTTTCCACATAAGCAAGATTCTTTCCCAAGCAAGACTTTCCAAGCAAGTACTTTCGGGAAAAACGACTTTGCTAAATTTCTTCATATAAACTAAGTAGAAACAAGCATCCTCCCCTCAAGCAATACACGTGACTATACTAACACCTTATAGTCCTCCCCTTAAACAAAGCTTAGTAGTTAATCATTCCAATGCTCACGACCAAGTGATTGAATCGCGACACATCAAAACCTTTTGTGAGTAGATCAGCTACATTGTCATCCGTGTGAACCTTAACTACATTGATGAGCCTATGCTCATAACAATCTCCGATAAAGTGATGCCTAATCTGAATATGCTTTGTCTTGGAATGATATACAGGATTCTTAACAATACAAATTGTACTCTCATTATCAATATTGATAGGAGTATTTTTGAAATTGAACCCATAATCCAAGAGTTGATTCTCGTGATCCACAAAACTTGTCCACAACAACTTGCTGCAGCCTACATATTCACTTCAGATGATGTTGCCGCAATTGTCCTGATTTTTGCATTGCCGGAGACTAACCTTCTTCCAAGATATGGACATCCACCGCTTGTGGATCTTCTATCATAATTATCACCAACATAGTCACTATCTGAAAAAGCTTCTAAGTGAAAAGGTGACTCTTTAGGATACCACAACCCCAACTTAGTTTGTTGTTTCAAATAATGAAAATTCTTTGATCGCATTCATGTGAGAGATCTTCGTGAGACTTGATATCTTGCACATAAACAAACCGCAAACATGATATCAGGCCTTGATGCAGTAAGATACATAAGAGAGCCAATCATTGATCTATAAAGCTTGACTTCAACAGGGTGTCCATCTTCATCTTTACCCAATGAATTTATAGATTTAATAGGTGTAGTAACAGCCTTCATATCATCAAAACTGAATTTCTTAAGTATGTCGAGAACATACTTGTCTTGACTGATAAAAATACCTTCCTTTGACTCGCTTAACTCAAGTCCTAAAAAGAAAGTCAACTCTCCCATTGAACTCATTTGAAATTCTTTCTCGATCACCGCTCAAACTCCTTAACCATGGACTGTTTGGTAGCCCCAAAGATGATATCATCAACAGGTTTAAAGTCAGAGGAAAGAATGAGACATTCTGTTTCAGTGAATAACACAGGATGCTTTTTATCACAAATTTGAGAAACTGACAACAAGTTGAACTTAAGCTCCTTCACATATCTGACATTTTCAAAATCAATTCTTCCAGCTTTAATTGTTCCTTTCCCAGTAATCCTTCCTCCATTGGGATCATTCCCAAATGCAACTTTTCCTCCACTAATCTTCCTAAAATCAGACAGGATCTCTTTGTCTCCTGTCATACTTCCAGAGCAACCACTATCCACAATAAGATGATCTTTAAGCTCCTCTTCCGGGTTGCCCTGCACACAAAGAAAAGAGTTAGAAACTCTTAGGAACCCAAGCCATTACTGACTTGTGTTCCCTTTGTGGAGTTACAAACTCAAATTCCTTGAGTATGTAATTCCCACTATCTTTCAAGTGATGATCCAAAATTATCTTTTGAGTTTTAGCATGTGGATTTTCAAAACTTTCTGGTTTTTCAACATAAATCTCTTTCACCAGTTGATTAGCATTTTCTTGTGTCACACAAACATCTGATTCACTTTTTGTTGAACGTCTTGTGTCCCTTACCAAGTATTTCCCTTTTGACCCATTCAGGTTTTAAGTGTGGGTCCTGTGATCTAGATCCCCTATATGAATTGTGATACATTCTAGGTTGATAGTGAGAGCTCCTAGAATACCTATTCCAAGCAGTTGTATCAAGACTTTGTCTCCGGCAAAGACTTTGGAAAGTACCGTGAGATACTAAAGATCTTCTCGATGTGGGTAGCTATGATCCGGTGTGAAGTTTCGTGATTAACCCTATTTGAATTAGTCCACTGGTTTGTGCTCTCTAGGTTTCTGATTTGTAGACTTATTCCTTGGAAACTTGCTTAGATATTCCGAGTGTTTGTCACAATCTTTGATTAAGTGAGTAGGACTATAACACACAAAACACAGCTTTTGACCCATATGACCAAAGTGATTTCTTCTATGTCTATGCCCAAAATTATTTTGCCTTCTTGGTGAGTGATGAAACTTGTTTTGACCAAAATTATCCCAAAAAGGTTTAGCAAGATGCTTTTTGAAAAGATTTTGAAGAAGGTATCGCTTGTGAAGCAAAGATACTTTGATTTAAAGGTACCGCTTGATTTTGAACATCGTTTTCAACAGTTTCTTTGGGTGTCTCGCACCTAGATTTAGCAACTAGCTTTTTCCTAAACTCTAGACTGTCTATTCCAAAACGAAACATCGTGCCTAAGGGGTTGATGAATGCCGAGGATGTGGAACGACATGATAATCATTAGCTTTCTTATATGCGGAGGTGAGTCACTTAATGAACCATCATTACTAGATGTATCTACATAATTAATGAGTTCTTCATCACTAGTGGTTATATCCTCATACTCACCTTCATCCCGATTACTAGATTGGTTTTCTTCTATCTTACTAAAATCCATACCAAAACCTAATCCAATTTTAAGATAAGCTCTTTGTCGTTTTTGAACATAAGAAACATGTGACAAACCAGCTTCACTCCAAGCAAAGCAAACTTAGCTAACAAATCATCTCTTTCCTTAGTTAATTTCTCAATTTCAGAATTTTACAGCTTTAATTTCCATTCACTAAGCTTTAACTGGTAATCCTGTTGTGCATATTTTTCAACCCAAGCTACTTCATTAGTTTCATGTGCTAAGATTTTGGCTTCCATAGATTCTTAGGTTATTTGATAACTGCTACCTCGCTACCAAATTCTAGCCTTAACACAATTATCTCTCTCAATTACATAATCGCTAAGCAATTTATGATAAAATCATAGCAATTTGAGCATACCTGAGAGATAGGAGATTGATTTGGTGAAGTAGCCACCAATGCAAGTTGAACAGTATCATCTTCACTTTCCTTGCTCCAAATCAAATCTTCCAAAGCCATCATCGATTCCAAAGCAAAGCATGTTCAGATACTTCATTAAAAGTAGTACTCCAATTCCAATGCTTCCACTGTGTCTTCAACTGCATCTTCCATCTGCTATCATACAAGAAGTCACCGTTCATCATCAAACTCTTCACTCCACCAACTTCGATAACTTCTCTTGAGCAACCAAAGCCTTTGTTTCAATAATGGGAATTTCCTTAAGCTCAAGTTTTGGCTTTTCGGATGTCCTGTTTTGCTTGATACTTAGCAAACCTGCACTCTCTTGCAAAGTGACCAGTCTTTTGACAATTGAAGCATTCAATCTTAGATTTGTCAAAAGTTATGCCCTCGCTTGGGTTTGAAATCAATGCTTTTGCCTGTCTTCTTCATGTACTTTTTGATTCTTGCAGTGATCATAGCAACTTGCCACCTGATATCAATTTCTTCATGTGCATCTTCTTCAACTGTGTGCGAGATCTTCTTCATAAGTGACAGGTAAACTAGCTTGTTGTGCAAAGAAGGAGCACATAACTTCATCACAGGCCATAGTGGTAGTTGGTGGAACCTTTGAACATATGAGGGGGGTGTATAGACAGCAGCATTTTGAGAAAAGATTTTGAGGAGAAGCAAGTACTTTTGGAAGTACCGCCTTCTTCTCAGATGATAGAAAGCAATCGTGAGACTTAGAACTTGTTTGACCACTCATCTCATGCTCATACACCTTAAGTTGATGATATAGATCATCAAAGTCCATGACATCCAAACCTTGTTGTCCTCTGATCATTGTAGCAATCACATGCCATGAGGATGGCAAACTCCTTAGAAACTTCAAGTTAGCATCTTCAACTGATACTTCTGCCTTGTATAGCTCCATCATGTTGAGAAGATTCCAAACCTATCATATACAAAGATCAAGACTCTCTCTTTCACCAACTCAGGAAAGTTTCAAATTGTTGCTTTAGCAAATTTCGCATCTTTTAGAGGCTTCATTCCTCCAAATCTGGTCTTGAGAGCGCCCAAAGTCGCTTAGCATCTTTAGCATCATGAAATTTGAGAAGATGACCATCCGGAATGGCAGATAAGAGAATATTGAGTGCCTTCTCTTGATTCCTTAAGGTTGTCACTGTAACACTGTGTTTAGGTGCTTTTGGTTGTCCAGGAATATCGATGGGGTCTGCTACAACTTCATTCCCATTCACAATAACATTCCAAAGAGCATGGTGTGTGATAGCAATGTACTGCCTCATCTTCATGCACCGTAGATCATATTCTCCCTTCTTGATTATTGGAATTCGAAAGTGAGGTGATGGAGGGTGGTGGAATGCACTTCAATGACATCTTGAATATAGTTGAAGTAGGGTTTCTTCCTAGTCGAAGTTTCCACACAAGCTCGATACCACTTGTTGGATCGATATACTTTAATCAAACTAACTTAACTAGCTTGTTAAGGTTTAATAACCTCTGATAAATCCTAAGTTATTAACAAAGAAACACTGAGTAATCTTTATTAAGTACGCTGAATTTACTTAACAAAGCTAAGAAGAATAACCTTTTATTATAAACTCTAAATCTGCTTATTATGCATATACTCTAATACAACTCTAAGATAATCGAACTTTTTCTAAAACTCTAATTCTAAAATCGTAAATCATAAGTCATATCTCTAATGCCAATCTAGGAGTCCTTTTATAGGCTCAAGGATATCCTAGTCGGTTTACAATTGATAACCTTGTATGACAAGTAATCTAATACAGAATATTCTAGAGTTACCATACTTTCTATAAACTAATATAACAGTTCTTTGTTCTTGCAAAGACTTTGACTTCATTGTGCAAAAGATTTTGACTTTATCTTTAGCAAGACTTTGACTCTTTGACTTTTTCCAAAGATTTTGCGTACGTATTTAAAGACTTTGATATCTTCAGTACTTTGATATCTTCAGTACTTTCATATCCCAACAAACATGAACTCCAGACTCTTCAAAGAATCTCCAGCAAACAATTTCCCAGTTTTCTTGATTTTTCCAAATATCATCAGTGCTTTCCTCTTCTGTTTCCCACATGGTTATAAGATCTCCAAGCAAAACCGCACTTCAATTCCTTCGATGGAATATCTCCAAAATAAGCTTTCACCACATTATATAGATAGAACAGATCCACTCTATCTATAATATGTAACAAATCCCATAGCCTATTGAAAACTTTGAAGCTTTCATCTTCCTTATGAAAAATCATATAATCTCCTTCTTAGATTTCACAATATCAAAAGCACTAATCTGAGATCTGTTCATCTTCATGTCGATCTTCTTTTGAATAATCAAAATCTACCACTCGAGATAATTTCTTAATGCATCTTTAGACTCAGATCTTAATTCAACTCTTTCTTTCTTTGAGAACTGTCTATCTGTATCTTCAATTTTTCTTTTTCTTTTTAAGCTCTTCTTCCTTTCAGCTTCAAGAAGCTTCTTCTCTAAAATCCTTGATATCTGCAACACTCTTCTTATAAGCTTCTCATCTCAGATCATAGAGTCTTTTCATGTCAACATAATTTAGTTTCTGCAATCCTTTATACCCTCGACCTTTCAAATATGCCATCATAGCATTCCTGTCCTTAGCTAAATTAGGTCTTCTAGGCATATATCTAATAGGAGTAGGTGATTGAAATTGTTCATCAGCCTTCAAAGATCTAATTGCTCTTGCAACTTTTTAGCCGCTTCTCTACTTTGAGCTTCTTCAGCTTCTTGAATTGCTCTATCTTTAGCATTTAACTCTTCTTGAAGTTTTCTAGCAGTAGCTTCATTCCTAGCAACTTCAATTTCTCTAATCTCTGCCAAAGTAAGTTTCTTCTTCTTTTCTTCTACTAAAACACCTTTCCCTTTATCCTTAGGATCAATTGCAGGTTGAGAAGTTCTTTGTTGTACATCTTCTTGCACTTCTCTAATAGTAACACCACCTCTAGGTTGTGATAAATCTTCTAAAATTGTAGCAATAAACTCATCATCACTAGCAGAATGAATTGGTTTGAATATAGCTTCCTCCTCTTCTTGTATAATAGTTGTAGAAGGACCAGCTTCCTCTTCAAAATTCAAAACTCTTGGAGTTATCACATCTTGTCTAAAAGTACTTTTTGTGTTGAAGAGCAGTACTTTGTTGTTCAGTACCTTGTTGTTCAGTACTTTGTTGTTCAGTACCTTGAACTTGTTCCTCTTGTTCATCAGTACCTTGAATGATCTTTTCTTGTTCATCAGTACCTTGAATAATCTTTTCTTGTTCATCAGTACTTTCAGATTCTTTCTCCTTCTCAACATCTTCTTTCAAATTATCTTCTTCTAAATTCCTCCCCAAGTTGACAGAAGATTGTTGTTGAACCTTTTGGCGTTTGTTTTTCCTAGACTGCTTTTGCGCCTTTTTCTTTGATTTAACCCAGATTCGAAATTCTTCAACTAATGGCCACACAAAAGTCTTTAGCCTTCGAAACTTCAGTTTTAATTTCTTTATTTGTTTGGCTTGAACCTCTCAGAGTCTTTTTCAACTTAACCAACTCCCGTGTCAAAACATAATTATCCAATGTGATTTCATCAGGAGGTATGGTATGTGAATCCTCTCCTTGAATAGGTGAATGATCCTCTGAATGAGAAGCAGGAACAGACCCTTGTGGAGATGGAGAAGGTGAAACTGCAACATCTTCTTGAAGTTCAGGACTAGGAGAAGCAGTACCTTGTAGAGATGCAGTACCTTCTTTTGATGTAGCTTGCGGAGAAGCAAGATTTGCGAAGCAGTACTGCAGATGCAGTACCTTCAGTAGTATCATCAGCCAAGATCGGCTCTAAACTGAACAACATCCATCATGGAAGTTGTTAAATGAGTATCTGGACCCCTGAATAAAACACTCCTTTTGCCATAAAAGTAAAAATCTTGGATTGTTGAACAATAACAGGCAATAAGTCTGTAGGTTTTGGCACATCAGAAAGTTGCTTGTTTAAGAAAACCTGTATAAACCTTGGGTACATTAGCCAAGTAGATCCATGTGAAATATGGGAGAGCATTCCATCCAAAGATTAGCCTTGAGAAGTTAAAACTCTATCTGTAGCTAACCCAACCATAGCAGATGCTATATTTGACCCAAATTGCTCCCAAGAGGTACTCTTAGCACTTATGCAATGGAGCAACACATGAACCCAAAACTTCCAATGCGGACAAAATAATTGTTTTCTAAACGTTTGTTCATTCAAAGATCCTTCATAACCAATATGTCGAAAAGTATCCCATATCAACTGCTTATCAAACCTTAGAGCCCCATCTGCATCATTGAACAATAAATCTTCATAACTATCCAATTTCTCCAGTATTAACTAAGTATACATAACTATCCTCCCCTCAAGCATTACACAGGACTATAAAAATACTAAATAGTCCTCCCCTTAAATTTAGCTTACTAACTAATATACTCCAAAACATCTGACAGAACCTCCTTGTCTCCTGTCATGCTAACAGAACAACCACTATCAACAATAAAATGATCTTTAAGCTCCTCTTCTGGGTTGCCCTGTCGAATAAGATGAAAAAGTTAGTTCCTTTGAGGAACCCAAGCCATTACTGACTTGTGTTCCCCTTGTGGAGTGACATACTCACATTCTTTGAGTATATAATCTCCACTGTTTTCTAAAGCATGATCCAGAATTATCTTTTGATTTTTAGCATGTGGATTTTCAAAACTTTCTGGTGTTTCAACACAAATCTCTTTTTCTTGTAGCACAAAAACATCTGATTCACTGTTGGTTGAAAGTAGTGTCTGTCCCTCTGCAGTACTTTCCTTCTTAACCCATTCTGTTTTAACACTTGGTTCCTGTGATCTAAATCTCCTATGTGAATTGTAATACCTTCTAGGTTGATAGTGAGATCTCCTAGGATTCCTATACCAAGTAGTGTGATCAGTACCTTGTTTTGTCTGAGCATTACTTTGAGAAAGTATGGGCGGAGTTAACAGTACTTTGAAAAGTAACTTGTGAGATCTTGAAGGTTTTGAAAAAGGTTTTCTCTGAGGTGAGTATCTATGATCTGGTGAGAAATTTCTGTGATTGACCCTATTTGTATTATTCCAAACTGGTTTATGCTCTCTAGGTTTCGATTGGCAGTACCCCTGTTCTTTGGAAATTTTCTAAGGTATTCTGAGTGATGTTCACAATCCTTAATTAGATGAGTAGGACTAAAACACACAAAACACAGTTTCTGACCCATACTCCCAAAGTGACATCTTCTATTTTGCCTTCTTGGTGAATGATTAAACTTGTTTTGACCAAAATTATCCCAAAAAGGTTTAGCAGTACTGTTTTGAAAAAGTTTTGAAGAAGGTATCGCTTGTGGAGCAAGTACTTTGATTTAAAGGTACTGCTTGATTTTGAACATCGTTTTCAACAAGTTCTTTGGGTTTTTCAGACCTAGATTGAGCAACTAGCTTTTCCTAAACTCTAGACTGTCTAGTCCAAAACGAGAAACATCTGTGCCTAGGGGTTGATGAATGCCAGTGGGATGAGGAACAGCATGATAATCATTAGCTTTCTTATATTCAAGAGGTGAATCACTTATGGAACCCTCATTACTAGATGTATCTACATAATTAATGAGTTCTTCATCACTAGTAATTATATCCTCAAAATCACCTTCATCCTGATCACTAGATTGGTTTTCTTCTAATTTACAAAAATCCATTCCAAACCTAATCCAGCTTTTAAGGTAGGCTCTATGCTGTTTTTGAACATAAGAAACATGTGACAGACCAGCTTCACCCCAAGCAGGAAACTTAGCTAACAAATCATCTCTTTCCTTAGTTAATTTCTCAATTTCAGCAATTTTACAGTTTAATTTCCATTCACTTAGTTTTAATTGGTAATCCTGTTGTTCATATTTTTCATCCCAAGCTACTTCATTAGTTTCATGTGCTAAGATTTTGGCTTCCATAGATTCTAAGGTTATTTGATAACCAGCTACCTCAGACCTAGCCTTAACACAATTATCTCTTTCGTAAACATAAGCATTAAGTACTTTTTGATAAAATCATGACACTTAGAACATACCTCTGTGATAGGAGTTGATGCAGCTTCAGTCGACATCTTGAATATTGTTGTAGTAGGGTTTCTTCCTAGTCAGAGTTTCCACACAAGCTTTGATACCACTTGTTGGATCGATATACTTTAATCAAACTAACTTAACTAGCTTGTTAAGGTTTAATAACCTCGGATAAATCCTAGGTTATTAACAAAGAAACACTGAGCAATCTTTATTAAGTACGCGGAATTTACTTAACAAAGCTAAGAAGAATAACCTTTTATTATAAACTCTAAATCTGCTTATTATGCCGATACTCTAATACAACTCTAAGATAATCGAACTTCTCTCTAAAACACTAATTAACTTGTGAATTCATAAACTCTAAAACTCATAGACTCGCACATCTAATGCCAATCTAGGAGTCCTTTTATAGGCTCAAGGATATCCTAGTCGGTTTACAATTTGATAACCTTGTACGACAAGTAATCTAAACATAGAATACAATACTTTCCATAAACGAATAACAGTTCTTTTGTTCTTGCAGGACTTTGACTTTTAGGTGCAGTACTTTGACTTTGTCTTTAGCAGTACTTTGACTCTTTGACCTTTTCCAGTACTTTGCAGCTTATAGTACTTTCATATCTTCAGTACTTTCATGTCTTCAGCACTTTCATATCCCAACAGGAGGGAAAATAAAACGGGAACTTTGAAACTATGCTTATCCTTGAATATTTGCTTTGTCCAAGTGTATTTGTGTAATAAACCATGAGAAAATGTCGGTTAGGGTAATTTTGGCACCAAATTTTTAATTTTTCATGACATATAGGAGTGGGCCATTAGTTTTAACAAAAGCGTCTCACGGATAGGAAGTTGCATGACTAGCACAAATACCCTTTACCACCTAAATTCCACCAAAAATGTGAGGATCGCCCTTAGATTAGTAGGAATTAAAGCATTCGTCTTTAATGCTTAGAGTGTGAACCGGTAGTATATTAGATTCTAGAACTTGTTTTGTGATGCATTCCGAGATCGCTAGTAAGACTACACTTGTGTAGTTAGGAATAACTAAATGATAAGAGGCATTAGGATAACCCTTGTTTGATACCCGTAATATAATTACTTCTTCCACATCGGTTGAGTAATTCCCCACACCCTTTGCGTTGTACTCATCTTTAGTACACGATACCCCTAGTTAACCCCTGCGAGCCTATCCTTTTCGCGGTTCTCGTGATGTTTCGGTTTTTCCGGAATATCAATGAAGAGCATTGTTTACACCCCACCCCCAAATATACACCCAAATCGCCTTAGCCTACCCTGTATGCACTCACTTTTAGTGCACTTTTGTTATCACCCTAAACCCTTAGTTCAATTATCTGGTTGCTTGCATGAGTTGCTAAGTCGAGTCATATCCTTTGTACACAGTTTTGGGATGATTGGGATTCATGGGAAAAGTTAAAAGTTTATGAAATGACGGGAAGGGAACGTTAAATTCAAATTCCCTTTGTTCGCATAATAATGTACCCCCAAGTGTTTTGATCTTTTCAATTCGGGTCGAATTAGTGTTAGAATAATAAAAATTCAAGTGTAGGGATGTGCCTATAAATCCCTATCATTTTGATGTTACCGTAGAGGATGGTAGAGTAAAAGTGTATGGTATAAATAAAAAAAAAAAAAAAAAAAAAATCGAAAAAAAAAAAGAAAAAATAGAGTGAAAAACATACGGCTACCATCCTACATCTATCCTTTTAATTTATGTTTGTTTGTTTCAGTTAGCTAAAGTCTAGAGTGTCGAGTCTTGGCTTAGCAACGCCATTCTTCGTATGCATTTAACATAGAGATTTTTGACTTGCCACCACTAAAAAGCCTATCCCACCAAACCCTTTGTTTCCCTACCGTAAGCCTAACGTTAAAACCCTTTAAAAACCTCTTTGATAGTCTTTTCTAGGTGCTTACGCCAAAGCGATGGAGGTTTGATCTATTCTCAAGCCTATGGTAATCTATGTACTAGGACCGGTTAATGAGTGTTTATCTTCCGTTTCCAACTTGTTATATTTCATATACACCCGAGAGAGATGTGAGTATCCAAACACCCCATGTGAGGTGCTAGTATGTAATTTTCGTGCTTGTTATGACTTTTTCGGGGCTTATATGTGTTGTGAAATGTTTTAAACCAATGCTTCATGACCCCTAACTTATAAATTAATTGGCTAAAAGCACATTTGCTTGAGGACAAGCAAATACCAAGTGTAGGGATATCTGATAAGGTTTTAAAAGGTACCTTTTTGAGGGGTCATTTAAGCCCTTATTTGATCACTTTTGTATCCGTTATTACGTAATATCGTTCCTTTTCACTTTTTAGGTCTCTTGAAGGCAAATTCTGTAATGGCACTTATTTGGACGAAAAGGCGCGGATATACGAAGAAAATGGCCAAAGTCAAGAATCGAGGCACTCCAGCTGCTGAAAACATAAGGTGACGGCGTCATGCTTATCTGCGACGCCGTCGGAGGATTTTGTGACGGGACAGAAGCCAAAACTCTTATTTTCAAGTGAAGACGTCAAGTTATAAAAGAGAAGGCCGTCGCAACTCAGACGGCCTAGATTCAATCCAGACGGCGTCAGAAGCTGAAGAGGACGGAGTCACAATCACAAGGTGACGCCGTCGCAAGTCTAACGTGGCTAAGACGAAACCCTAATAACGGCGACCCGACGGCGTCACAAAACATAAGGTGACGCCGTCGCATCTGTAATCTTATATATAGAATCCGAATTTTTTAGTATTAGTGTAGTCTTTTGGAGTAAAAACCTAAACCGAACCAAGGCTGTCTTGTACAGTATTTTAGGGTTCCAAACCATATCTTACACCAAGATAAGTGTTTTACTTCATTAATTCAATTATGTCTTTGATTATTTGTGTGTATGCTTGCATGTTCTCCATGTCCGGCTAATTTACTTGTGTGTTTGCTTAGGGAATATGAAACTTAATTATTGAATATTGATTGGTTGTCTCTTATCTTAGTTGATTAATGATCTAGTAGTGCGATAGGTCATTCGTTGTGTACTTAATGCTTGATTAAATCTTTGTGAACCTTAGAATATAGCTCCTTGAGTAGTTGTAAGCTAAACCATCCAAAGAGTGCCTTAGAGTAAGAGTTTATTATCCCTAGTGGGTTTTGTAGACGAGACCCTTTGGTAAGTTCAAAGAGTTAGGGAACATAGGCATACCCTACAACTTTAGACACACAACGCAACTAAGAATAAGGACGTGACAATTCAACTACCAATAGGAGATAATTAAGGAGTAGTAAAACCTAAGTAAACACATCTTTAAACTATCATACGAGCACACAATAATTAGACATAGACTACATGCACCTTATATTAGATAATTAGATAAGTAGAGTAATCGGTAGCTATACCAACCCCCAAATCCAAACCCCGAGATTCATACCTTTCAATTTCCTAAAAAACATAAAAAGATAAAAAATAATCTTCCTCAACCCCAACCTTAGCGTAGTAACTTCTTACTAGCATTCCTATTCCCCTAGAGAACGATATTAATACCCGTGGCTTACCCTAATTACTACACTACAACGATTAGGTTCACTGCCTAGGGTGTTGAAAAACTTGCTCGACGAAAAGGAAGTTCCTTTGACCCCGAACGACGCGTGTAGCGTTATCAATTGAATCCATGCAAGAAGAACTCAACCAATTCAAACGTCTTGAAGTATGGGAACTGGTTAAAAGACCAACAGGGGTCTACGTCATTGGTCTAAAATGGATTTGGAAAAACAAATTGGATGCTGAAGGGAACGTTATCAAAAACAAGTCACGCCTGGTGGCTAAGGGTTATAGAGAGGAAGAGGGTATTGACTTTGAAGAATCATTTGCTCCGGTTGCTTGTCTTGAGGTTGTTCGATATTTCGCATTCGCAGCTCATATGAACATAACGGTCTTTGGATGGACGTCAAAACGCCTTTCGAATGGTCAACTAAAAGAAAAGCGATTTATGTCACCACTGAAGGATTCGTTGATCCCCGCTTCGAACCATGTCTACAAAACTGAACAAAGCTCTGTATGGTCTCAAACAAGCTCCTCGGGCATGGTATGATAAGCTATCATCTTTCCTCATTGCCAATAATTTTACCAAAGGTTCGGTTGACCCAACTCTTTTTATACAATATCATGGGGAACATATTTTAATTGTTCAAATTTATGTGGATGACATCATTTTTGGGTCAACTCATAAAAAGTACTCAATCACTTTTGCAAAACTAATGAAGAAACATTTTGAAATGTCCATGATGGGTGAACTTACGTTCTTTCTAGTACTACAAGTTTATCAATCACCCCGTGGTATTTTCTTGAGTCAGTCCAAATATGCCCTTGAAATTATGAACAAATTCGGAATGAATACTTGTGATACTTATGCCACACCAATGGCACATACCAAGAAGCTGGACGCTGATTTGCATGGGAAATTGGTTGACCCTACCAAATACCGTAGTATTATTGGGTTTCTCATGTATCTAACATGTAGCGGACACTGATATTGTCTTTGCCGTTTATCTTTGCTCCCGTTATCGGTCGTGACCAACTGAAACCCACCTCTCAGAGGCTAAAAGAATCCTCCGATACATCAAGGGAACCATTAATTTGGGGATCTGGTATCCGAAGGATTCTCGTTTTGAACTAATAGCTTTTTCAGAGGGCCGATGCAGATGCTTAGACTCTCGAAAAAGTACTTCAGGCGCACTACAATTTCTTGGTGATAAACTGGTATCTTGGCAATCGAAGAAGCAGGATTGTACATCGCTGTCTGATTGGTCCCGAACCGTCAAGCTTAATCACACAAGCCGGCCACTTGTGAATGGCTGACAGTAATAAACTTAAAACTGCTCAGAAACCAATGCAATGAAGATCAGAGGAATATAGGGGATTCCCGGGTCGTTAAGTCCCACGGAGGATGAATTGGTGTATAAACACTTGATCAGATGATAGAATGATCACTAAGGATAGTGATCAGTAATGATTTTGATGGATAATTATACCTAAAGAAAAGATTAATAAATTACAGCGACTTAAATGCAAATTAAGAAAATTAAAAAATTAAAATATATTAAATAAACGCTATCACTATTTTTTTTAAAATGATGAACGTTTAAAACCTAAAACGTACGTTTAAATAAAATTACGTAAACGTACAGAATAAAACGTGAGTTTTAAGAAATAAAAGGCCTACAAATATAAAAATGACATTTTTACAATCCTAATAATAAAAGAAAATTATTAGAAAAAGAAAATTATTTTTAAAACTATTTATTTATTTATTATTAATTAAAAACTATTTATTAAGTATTTAAAATGCACTAAAATATAAGAAAATACAAAATTAACCTAGAAAAATGAAATTATAACTTAGAAAAATCTAAAATATGATAAAACTTATTTTAAAACTGAAAATATATTTTTAGACTTTTTATGTATTTATTATGAATTTAATACTATTTAAAACTAATTAAAATGCTAGAAAATACTATTTAAACCAAGAAAATTATGGAAAAATATTTTTTTGGCTTTTATATTTATCTTAATCTAAGAAAATTTAAAACATATTTTTTTAAGCTTTTTCTGATTTATTTGCATTAAAAGCTATTTAAAAAGGATTAAAAACTATTTAAAATAAAGAAAAATAGCAAACAGTGGCAGAAAAATATGAAAAATTCAGGAAAATACTAAAATATTATTCTTAATCTATGAAAAATATAAAAACATATGCTTATGTGTGAGAATATGAGGCTGCAGTGAAACTACTTATTAATAAGCACTTCAAAATAAGCCAAAGTCCACAAATGGACACCAAATGAACACAGAAGCTAGGTTATGCTATAATAACTAAATACTAACCTATTCCAACCACCCTAAACTTCTGAAAAGCAGTTTAAGCCAAAAATTAAGCAAAGCAAAAACTAGTTCAATTTCAGAAATGGGACAATCTTATGGCTGATCTAGGAGTGGGGTCCACAGAGCTTAAGCTCAAAAGCTTGACTGAAATTGATAGTCAGCTGGGTGGTGAGTGCTATGGAACCAAGAAACACCAGTGGGGTCCACTGATGTGGCCTGTGGGACCCACCAAAGTGGTGGTGATGGCCACTGTTGTGGTGGTGCAAGGTGCAATGGGACATGATTTCAGAGAAGGGGTCAAAAAGAAGCTAAGAATAAGCAGTTTATAGGCTGAGAAGAAGTAAGCTTGTATTTTTCTAATTTAGTTAAGCAAAAAAATTTTACTATCCTAAAAGCATTTAGACTAAATCTTAATATTAAGTACACACCAAAATTATGAAATTTATTCAAAAACTGTTATTGGGAAAAATTTGACTTTTTATATTATGAACTAGTTTGACTTTTATGAGATTTGAATCCAATTGATGGACTGAATTCAATGTAATAACATGAAATAAGATGAGATTAAGCTATACTAACAATATCTAAACCTATCTTAAGCTATTTTACAACCTTGATCCTAACAGTTTTTAGCCTAAAGTGTTTTAAAATGATTTTTGACTTTTTATTGAAAACATGCACAAACTTAAAACTAAGATCACTGAATTGAGACTAACTAAGACTAAAGCAGCTTATCTTAACCATTACATGAGCACTAAAGATCAATTTAACAACTAATCCAAACACTCCTTAATGAAACTGTTTTGGAGATTTTTCAAAGCTTTTCACAAATTCAGACCAAGCTATGGATAATGAGACCTTATAGTATCAATTACTAGGACTAAAGAAACACTAAACAACAGTATTAACAACATAAAACCGAGGTATTACAATTATGCTAATATGGACGTGAAATTGAGATTTTGATTAACTATCAATTAAAAAGAACAAGCTACTGGTTTTATGGCTTAATTATACTCAAATATGACTAATGAACATGAAGACACAGGAATTTAAGCTTATAAACACTTAAACAGTGATATGCCAAATTGGATCAAAAAGGCTTACAAGATGGATTTGGATGAAAACCAAGAACAAGGACTGTGAACACACTTCCTATAGCTTCCCAAGAAGCTCTAAACCAAAATTAATCCAAATTACACCTTGCTTCAGTCTTGATCTTCATTATCATTGATTTTTGAATTTTTCACTATTTTTCTTGATTTTTTGTGAATTTTTCTATTAGAGCTATAAAGTGAACTTAAAGATATCTCGATGGCTTAGAAAAGCTTCTATAAGAGCTTATATGAGCTTATAAATCCTAAACAACAACTGATAACAACATTTAAATACTTTGAGAATTCGACTTTGGAAAATTGCATAATCTTGAAATGAACTTAAAACTGAAATTGAGGTTTAACAAAGGTTTTATTACACACTAATGATCTGAATTACAGAGCTTCAAAGTTTAAACATACACTTGAATACTTAAAATATAAAAAACGACATACCAAAAATAAAATTACACTAGTTATCCTTCTCTTTTGCACCAAGCTCCCTTTTATTGATCTCATTTGACTCTGTCGACATTTCTGAGAATATCCCACCTCACTTGAACCGTTGGATTCAACCAAATCATCAGAATTGCCAAATGTCAGTTTTGGCGCCAAATTGTCTTTGAGCAGGTTTTTCTAATTAATGAATCTTGGAAGATATGGAGGTGTTAGGGGAGTTGGTGGATAGCTGGAAAGGTGAAAGGGATGAGGTGGAAAGGAGAAAACAGCTCTGGTATTGGATTACAGGCTTGGATGAAGAAGGTGAACATTGGAAGTGGATTAGGCGCGCTTTGACCGGTTTTTGACTTTAGGATATTATAAGTGGGGGTCCAAAATTGGGGGGTTCAGGCCATGGCAGGGTTCTTTTTAGTTATGGCTGGGTTCTAAATACAAAAGGGTCTAAATGGCTTATGTATTAATAACAAGGACTAATTGTGTAAATCTGCCAAACATGAAGGACCAATCCTGCAATTTTTCAAATGTTAAGAAAAGGACCAAAACTGCCAAACTTGGATAGTACAAGGACCAATGATGATTATTTTCAATTTTTAAAATGTCCAAGGACCATTTTTTACATTTTTCAAGCTTGAAGGACTAAAGTTGTAATTTTGTCAAAGATTTATTCAAGGACCATTTTTGACAACTTAGAATATTTCAGGGACCTTGAATAACATTTTTCTTTATTTTGATTTACCAGGGACTGTTTTTGACAACTTTTTAAACTTGGGGGACTAAAACTGCCAATTATGCAAACTTGATACGTTTTTCACCAGATTTTGATATTTTTGCATTTATAACACATAAAACACTTGTTTGTGATATTTTCATCATTTTGATGCATTTTTGAGTGTTTTCAGATGTTTTTGCAGTTTAGATTGTACAAAAATGATGAGTATTTAGACACTCATCACTGTCCTCAACTGAAGCAGAATATGTAGCCATGTCGGCATGTTGTGCTCAAGTCATTTGGATGAGAACACAACTCAAAGACTATGGTTACGTATTTGACAGAATCCCGATGTACTGTGACAGTCGGAGTGCTATTGCGATCTCGTGCAACTCAGTTCAACACTCAAAGTCAAAGCACATCGATCTTCGATATCACTTCATCAAGGACCACGTGGAACAGGGTACTGTTGAATTATACTTCGTTGGTACAGAATACCAATTGGTAGATCTTCTCACCAAAGCCTTAGCTCCTCCTAGATTTAATGAGTTGGTCCACCGGATTGGTATGAGGTGTTTGACTCAAGAGGAACTGGATGAACTCTTAAAACATTCTTAAAAACTAGTCAAACACCAAAACCTCTTTTGTAAATATTTTTCAAAAACAAAATACAAAAATATAAAATCAGATAAAACAACAAAAATATTCTTCTATCTATATTTCTTTTAACATGGCAAGTACAACTCTTCCGTCAACACTCAAATCTTTCAAAATTCAATATTTTTCCGATCAAGTGTTGAGGGGGAGAAAATAAATACTTAACTGTTTCAAAATAACTGTGTACTTGCATGTTATCCTATCCCGGTTGTTTCTTTTAATAATGATGCTCACATTTCTGGTTTCTGACACTCCTCGGACTAAAATTGATAAACTTTCATTATTTCTTAAGTCGAGGGGGAGTGTTGTCAAGTTTCTTTCTTAAAATCTTTCGTTTGGTAACCAAAATGAAAGTTAAAAGGCTTTGGATGAAAATGGAAAAGGTGGAGGGAATAAAACTGCCAAATGCTCAAAATCCTTTTTAATAAAACTCCTCCACCTAACATTAACTCTTTAAATTTATTACACACACCTAACGAAACCTACGCGTATAAATCGTTCAACAAATCCGTGTTTTGGATCATCAATTTGTAAGTTGTTTCATGATCTTTACGTATTTACAAACAATGATTTTGAATCTTTTACAAATCAAACGGCTAAAACGTGAGATATGAGTGATTATGTGTTCTACGCATAAGCGTATGAACACACAATCATTGGTGTGTGTTTGTGGTTAAAACAAGTGTGTCAAAACGTTTAAATAACATCAATGATACTATCTTTATCCTCAAAATCCACCCAAAAACACGAATTGATTGTTTTTCAAAATTAGGGTTCTTGATTCGGTTTGGGCGTTTTCATTTGTGAATGTGTTTGGTAATAAAGATTGTTATAATGGGTTGTTTTCAACATGAATTGATCATATTTTAACCCAGAAATTACCCAGAAACACTAATTGATTAAGAATTGAACTTTAGGGTTTAATGTTCTTCACATTTGGGTATTTTTTATTCACTGAAAATTGAATGTTAAAACTTGGTCATTACACTCATATGACATCTTAGAACTGCCAGAAAAACTTTGGTTCAATTCCTATGGTTAGATTTCATATGCGTAATCCTTAAGCTCTAGGGTTTAAGACTACGCGTCAGCAATCTTACGCGTAAACTGCTTAATGTGTTTTCATGCCATGATCTGTTTTAGAATGGATGTATGTGTTAATATTGTTGCTATGATGAATTTATTTCAGGTCTGCTACACGTAAAAATTGAGAATCAAGGTCATTAGCAATCTACGCATAAGGATCACCTTACGCGTAGAAGGTTATGCGTAAGAGAAATCTTACGCGTAGCATTTACGCGTAAGGTTCTACAAATGGACTACGTGTATCCTGTGAAGGATATGCGTAAACAGTGACCACTACGCATAAGGTCTACTCTTACGAGTAAGCCTTACGCGTAAGGTGTTATATGCGCTTACGCGTAAGCTCTACGCATAAGGTCCCCTTTTCCTACGCGTAATATTTCTTACGCGTAAGTAAGGATCCTACGCATAAGCTTACGTCTACGCGTATACTCTCCCTGTTTACGCATAAGCTACCATTTCTACGCCTAAGCCTTGATCAAACCTTCATTATGAATTGTTACGCGTGCAAACTTGTAAATAAATAAATCATAACATTACGAAACAAATAAATGTCACTAATAAACTTAAACGTTTAATATGTTGTGAAAAATAAGTGATAACATAAACTTTAAAACTTAAAGTTAACTAACTCACGAAACTTCTATCGACATCATTGGACTATTAAACAAACAAGTGATGTTGGACTCGTAACAATCATTGACATATATCATTCAATAAGTAGACAATAAAACCTTCTGTTGACTAACATTATGTCTTTCGATATGTTGGTTCTTTTGGATAAATGTGTTTCAGATCACGACATGGAAGCTCAACTGAATATGGATGCACCAAATGTCCTCACCATTGCTGATATCTTCCCACATGGCTATCCAATGAAGATTGGAAAGAACAATCTCAGAGTTAACTTTGAAACTCTCACCTGCTCGGAATCTTCTTGTCTCATTGCAGTGGATATTCTGAAGAATCATCCCTATCAGAGCATGCTCACCAACTCGCCATCTGTTCGAGATCTACATACAGCAATTCTGGAATACAATGCAGATGGTCAAAGGTCAAAATGATATGACGGTGACGCTCAATTACAAGCAACTCACCATCACTCCTGCATACTTAAGGGCTGTTCTCCTCATTCCTGACATCATACCAACTGAATTCTCTGCTGCACCTACTGAAGAGACGGTTTTAAAATTCTTGATTAATATTAGGTACGACGAAGCTTCAGGGGTTATCATTAAGCATTCTCACGTGGATCTCAAGAACATCCCTCTGCCTTGGAGAACCCTTTATATCATCATCACAAAATCCATTTCTGGTCGTGACAGCGGCTATGAGCATCCCAAGCTCATAGAACTGCAAATCTTTTGGCTCTGATCAACATGAAGCACATCGAAGTTGAAGCTCTGATTTGGGATGACATGATGACATTCCTCAAAAAGCTTGGCTCAAAGATTCCTTACATCAGATACACTAAACTGTTGATCCAGAGAGCACTTGGGTATAACCCATATATTCCCAAAAGAATCAATGACCCAGACAATCTCGACATGTTCTCCGAACCCACTCTTACAGTCAGATTTAAGGAGTCAACTACCAAGAAACAAGGTGCTGTGTTGCCGGATCATCTTCTCTCAGATGAACTCTGATTGGTCCCCGAACCGTCAAGCTATATCACACAAGCTAGCCACTTGTGAATGGCCAACTGTAACAAACTTAAAACAGTCTTGAACCAAATGCAATTAAGATCAGAGGAATATAGTGGATTCCCAGGTCGTTAAGTCCCACGGAGACTCAATGGTGTTTCAAACAACTTTCAGACGATAGAATGATCACTAAGGATAGTGATCAGTAAGGATTTTGATTGATAACTATACCTAAAGAAAAAGTTTATAAATTACAGCGACTTAAATGCAAATTAAGAAAATTAAAAAGCTAAAATATATTAAATAAACGCTATCACTATTTTTACAATGATGTTTTTGTGATTTTATAAAACAAAATAACTTAAATAAACTATTTTAATTAAAACGTAAACTTAAATTATCTAAAAACGTGACCTAAAATGAAAACGAGCGTTATTTCTAAAAATACGCCGAGCGCAAGCAAAACGTAAAATTTGTGAAATAAAAGGCCTACTAATGTAAAAACAATTTTCTTACTTCTTAAATGACAAAATAAAATTTTAGAAAAAAGAATTATATTTTTTAGACTTTTATATTTTTTATTATGAATTAAAACTATTTTAAACTAAATTAATTATTAAAAATACTAAACATTTCGGGAAAAATCTGAGAAATTCATAAAAACTACTTTGCTTATTACTAATTCTAGGAAAATTAAAAAATGTCGAAGGTGTTTTGTTAAATAAGTTGGAAATAAGCAACAAGGGCTTATAGTTAAAACTGCTAAAGACTAGTTAAAGTTTTAATTGTGCAAGAAAAGAACCAAGGAAGTCCCAAGGCGGATGGTTGGAGTGTGAGCGCTGTGTGCGTGCAAGGAACCAGGAGGTCAGGTTCAATCCCAAAGAACTCCCTTTTGCTAACTATTTATTTTTTGATTTTTCTTTACAAACTAATTAAGCACTATAAAATAAGCAATTTTCATAACTAGAACTTTTTATCAAAATCACTAATAAGCATAGTTTGAGCTTATTATTCTCAACAAGATGAACAAAAAAAATAAAAATGAATAAGTACTATGTTTAGCCAAGTGGCTTATAAGCTACTCAATAAGCTAAAGTTGACTGAAAATAAGCTAAACAAATGTTAATAAGCTAGTATTACAACTGACTTAAGCACAGAAAATTAGAAATAAGCACTTAATAAGATTCAAATAAGCATAAGTCTATCAGTTTGCACAGGGAATGTTTACAGAAAAGGGTCTAAAGTAAGCTTGAAAATAAGCAGTTTATAAGCTAATAAGATACAAGCTAGTATTTTTCTAATTTATTTTAGCAGCTAAATATTAATATCCCAAAAGCATTTAAGCTAAATCTTAATAATGAGTACACACTAAAATTCTAAAGTTTATTAAAAAACTGACCAAGTGAAATTTTGACTTTTCATATTATGAACTACGTTGACTTTAATGAACTTAGGATTGATTCTATGGACTAATTATATTATTATAAGTTGAAATGAGATTATCTATATCTATGGCAACAACTTTTAAGCATATAAAATGAATTTGACAACTCAAATTCCTAACAGTAGACTAATAAGATTATTTTAAAGATGAATTTGACTTTTAAACTAATGAGGACTATTTTTATTAGTAGAAATGAGCTATTAGGTGCTAAAGTGATATGAAACAATAACTAGCAATGACACATATGCTTTCTAATATAGATAACTAAGCAGTTCCAAACACCCCTTATATGGACTGTTTTGAAGCATTAAGCATTAAAACAACTTTTTAAACCAAGGAACCTAGTAATTAACTTGTATTAACTATAATGAGACAATATTAAGACAGAATTAACAAGTTTTAACTATTAATAATAGAAAATGCAAATTTCAACAAAATGGCTTACAAGGTGAGTTAATGCACAAGACAAAGAACTGAGGATCAATCCTAATGCTTCCCAAGAAGCTCTAAACCAATAAGCAATCCAAAGAACAACTCTGCACCAGCTCTATTGATCATTCTCCATGATTTTTGATTTTACAACTAAATTTTTAGTAATTTTTGAGATTTTCTCTTTTTGAAACTAAACTAAGTTATTAAGGTTCTAACAGCTTAGACAAGCTTTATAAGAGCTTATGAGAGCTTTTTCAATTCTTAGTAACAACTAAGAACAACATTTGAGAATTTTGGAAATTCGACATGGAAATAGACAAAAATAAAATTCGTAAGTAATAACTGAAATTGAAACTGAAAGTAGGGTTTTATTATACTGAGAAATGATTACAAAGTCTTTTAAAACTTAAACATACACTGGAAAGCTAAAATTTATTAAAACGATATGACAAAATTAAAATTACACTACTTGGTTATCCTCCTTGCTTTGTTCTTCATATTTATTTAACTTTTCTTGTTCCTTGTCGACTTCAAAGCACTTCCCACTTTGCTTCTTCTCTGGAAATCATCTTAACCGCCCATTTGTCATTTTAGGGAAAAAGTCATAGAGTTGGTTTCTGCATTAATTGAGGTAGTGAGCTGTTTTTGCAAGGTGGAAAGGGGATGGTGACAGGTAGGGGAGAGGTGGAAAGGTAGTGGACAGGTGGAGGTGGTAAGGAAACCACTGGTTTTGCATAACAGTTGTGGTAGAGAAGAAGCTACAGTAGAGCGGTTTTTAATTTTTTAAACTTTGGGCTAATGGACTGGTATTGGACTTGGGTACTTGGCTGGGTTTGGTGCTTTGGATTTGTTGGGTTAATAACAATACAAGGGTCCGTTTGGTATTTAGTTAACACAAGGACTAAATATGCAATTTTCTGTTTATTAAAGGACTGAAAATGTAACATTCCCAAAGTTATCACAAGGGCTAAACCTGCAATTATTGGTTAGTACAAGGACAAATGTTGCATAACATTCCATTTTTATAAGTCCAAGGACTAAAACTGCCAATTTTGTAACTCTAAGGACCAAACTTGTAATTTTCCAAAAGTTTCATTCAAGGACATTTTTTTTACAATTTAGAATATTTCAGGGACCATGAATGATAAAACTTTACATTTTTGGATTTCAGGGACTAGTTTTGACAACTTTTGAAACTTGGGGGACTAAAACTGCCAATTATGCAAAATTGATACGTTTTTCATCTGATTTTGATATTTTTGTATTTAAAACACATAAAACACTTATTTGTGATATTCTTATCATTTTGATGCGTTTCTGAGTGTTTTCAGATGTTTTTGCAGTCTAAAAGATATAAAAATGATGAGTATTTAGACACTCATCAAACTCAAAAAGCTCTACTCTTATAAAAGGTATCTGGTAGCTGTAGAAGAGAAAAAAGTTGGCTTTCTTGATGAAAAATCTTCTGGTACGCCTACAAGAAAAACCAGAAGAGGAAGTGTAGGAAGTGCTGCAAGCACTGAGTCGAGGAAGTTCCCAGGAGGAATCCTCCACAAAAGAGGACAGTTCCCGCCAAGGAAGCTGTTCCTATTCCCGTACCTAAGCCTGAACCGCAAAGAAAGCTAACAGACGAGGACTAGGAGGGTACTGCATCAGATGAAGAGATTTTCTACTCTGAAACTGCTAAAGATGACACTACAACGGTATCTAAACCTCCTAGTCCACCAGCTGAACATGGCAAAGGAAAGACTCCAGTGATTGAACAAGAAGAGGAAAGCTCAGAGGAAGAGCAACTGGACTTATCATACAAGAAAAAGTTCAAATTCATTAGAGTCCAACACGTTGCTAAGGAATTTGCTAAAAATCAAATGGGTGGCCCCAGAGGATCAAGTGGTGGAGTTCAACCTACACCAAATCCTGATGCGGTTAATCAACCCGATAAGGGATCTGGTGCCACCACTTTGGAACAACAACAAACGCGTGTGGAGGACACTCTTGAGTATGACTTTGAAGAACCAGAAAAGGAAAAGACTAAAAAGACTTCTGGTGATGAAACAAAGACTGATGATACGACTAAGTCTGGAAAAGATGATGACGCTGATTATGATAAGCTTCTTCTAGACAGTCCAACACGTCCCAAGGAGAAAACCTCGGAACCTCCTAAGGACCCCGAGTCTCCTCATGTCTCTTCGTCATCAGATTCTTCTTCTCACTCTTCACCACCACCATCAAAAAGATCAACCAAATCATCATCCAAATCAGTGAAGAAGCCAACTGCCTCTTGGAAGTCTCATGCTAAGACTCGAATCGTCAAAGCTGTCAAGCAGGTCAGAAAGAAAGACATACTCTACAGAAAGCTGAATTTTCTCGCTGATCAGATAACGTATCTTCATGATGAGAATGACAAGATGCAAGTTGAAAGGGAGTATGTCCAGAAGCTCATGAAAGATGATCTTCAAGGGAGAATGGACGAGATGATCAAAGAATACTCTCACAAGTTCCTTATGGAGGTCGTTCCTAAACTGACAAAGGAGATGTATACCAGACAACTTTATCCGAATCTCTTACATCTCGCCAAGCAAGCCATGAAATCAACTCCAATGAATTTGAGCATCAATCCAGTTGAACTCACAATCTTCTCAGATGATGAGTTGGTGAACCGGCTAGTAGCTCAAATGTCGAAACGCTTCCGCAACGTTTGCCTCCCACGAAGCTAAATTGTTTGAAGCATTGCTGGAATACCAACCCAGTCAGATACAGAGAAGAAGCGTAAGGCCTAAACGTTCAAGAGACGATGAAGACAAAGATAAGGATAAGGATAACGAGCCCAAACGCCCGAAGAATTCGGTGAATCATCCTCCATTCAGTACTCAATGCAGCCTCCACCCCAAAGGACTCCAGCTCAACAAAGATCCCCTCCTCGCTCTTCAACGAAAAACCTCGGATTCTCGAGACACCACCCCAGCACTGAAAACCGGTGATCACTTTGAGTATACGGGTGGTGACGATGAGGAAATCCCTGAGCCACAACAACAACCCATCTCTCCTGACACAACTAAGAAACCAGAATCTTCAACCAGGCCAAAGAAAAAGAAGAAAAAGGCGCCTATGACTGACATCTTATCATGGCTGGACGAAGATGATACTGAATTTGAATGGTTCTCGAAGCTTGTCGATTCCACTCCCTACCCATCTGAAGTTCAAGAGGTGACAGAATGTAGTACATTAGAGCATGCGAAACTACTGCAAGAAAAATTCCGTGTGAAAAAGATGACGAAATCCGAGTTGAAGCGAATCAAGAATGAAGCATTTCAACTGCTAAACGACAGCTCGGAAAGTGCTATTGAAGTCGAGTATCACCTTGATAATATAGCACGAGCCATGTATAACAATATGGATTGGC
Source organism: Chrysanthemum makinoi (assembly GCA_910596185.1). Taxonomy (NCBI): domain Eukaryota; kingdom Viridiplantae; phylum Streptophyta; class Magnoliopsida; order Asterales; family Asteraceae; genus Chrysanthemum; species Chrysanthemum makinoi. The sequence continues at coordinate 77,770,482 of OU343216.1, read as the reverse complement.
TCAACCCAGAAGCAAACATCGACTTCACCAAACGGGACAATCCTCCATATTACACCGACTAGTCCAAACCTCTACCAACAATTGGCCAACCAGATCAGCCTAGGATTCCATTCAGATATTTCTTCAACAAAGACTTGGAATTTCTTCTTCATGGTGGCGATGGTTCAAGGAAATACGCTACATCACTGACACTTCCATTCCCGGCAGCCATATACTCTAACTGCATAGCCATCGAGGAAAGATCTAACCACATGTTCTCCAACAATGTGGAAGAGTATGACCGTGATGCACTGTATGGGATTCACCACTGGCCGGAACGCCGAAGAATCTACTACAGAAGCTGCCAGGTTCAGAA
>OU343216.1:77699961-77770027 GCA_910596185.1 Chrysanthemum makinoi | reverse complement strand
CACATCATTAAAACTAAAACCTTAAATCGCATATAAATGGTAACTTATTTTTATCATTAATTTTCACCTCTTTTAGTGGTCTACTATCCATATATATATATATATATATATATATATATATATATATATATATATAGATATATATATATATAAGGCCCGGTTCCATTGAGAAGGTTTTTATTTTGGAAGATTATAAATCTTCGCTTAACCAATTGATTCATACGTGATTCCGATTCACAAGAACATCATTTTACGTGAATCGAATCTATAAATCACAAATTTGATTCACAAATCATTGTTAAAATCGAGTTATAATGATGATTCATTATATTTGTACAGATGATTTAGATTCTTACCTATATATCGCAAAATGGTATTTTTAACATTGATTCAAATTTTTTTTACACATTTTGAATTTTAATCACATTAAAATGAGTTTTTCGCTTGAAAAACATGAATCAAAGTTAAAAATCTATCACTTTTGAAAACCTTCTCAATCTTCTCAAAATAAAAACCTTCTCAATCGATCCGATATATATATATATATATATATATATATATATATATATATATATATATATATATATATAGAGAGAGAGAGAGATTTGGATCATTTAAAAGTTGATCTCAAAAGAAAAGTGAGGGAAGCCACTAGATGATGCCAAGTGTCCCCTTCCCTTCTTTTTTTTTCCTCCCAAGTCCGGGGTTTTGATAATTTATTTATTTTTCAGGTAAACATGGTTTCTTCTTTGTATTTTTTAGTCACTTATTTCTTTGTTTTTTATACTTCTTTCGTGATAATATATAGCATTCAAGCAATTCATTTAATAAATATTTTTGCATGAAACCAATTACAGATGTTTAACATATCAAGCATGAGTACATATTACAAAGTTTGAAATAAATCAAGAATCGATACAAGACAATACATAATGTTGACTAAAATCCAATTCAATGAACTGCTTTGGATCGGCCAAAACGCCATCTCTAAAGTTCACTCCAAACATTGCATTCACAACAAAAAACACGGTAGCCAAAAGAGTAGCTCGTCTGAGCAACTCAAACTTGATTAGCTTGTTACGGACATTTCTATGGTCACATACATTAGTCCTTCCTGTAGCAAGGCCATCACGCTTATCAAGTCTCTGAATTGGCTAGCGCCAATGTGTCGAAATATTCAATACATTGCTGAATGATAAACACCGCCAGAACAGCGACTCTTCCGCTTCTTTACAAAAACTCCCCGAAATCATGATAAGACCGATGTACGCTTAGCATTCCACTTATTTCCATTCGCACTGAAAGTGCAACAACCACGACACAACCAAAACCATCCAACCCAAGTAATAATATATCACCCAATCACACATGCCAGAGCCTAAAAATACCCCAACCATGCAAATGACTTTAAAAACCGCTTATTTGATAAAGTTGACCAAAGTAAGCACTGTGTGACATTTTATTTCAAAGTCCTAATATTTACCCACCATTACCATCTAACGGCATAATGTATGTAATATAAGAAACCTTTTGATGAGTGTGAATAAGCAACTCTTAATGCACTTACCTGAGGCTTACTTCATCTATTAATCATTACACCCAAAATGCGTATGTTTTCGAACTAAGTGTAGGGTCTAGTATTACCTCTACGTAATCCACCACAGATAAATATTAAGTCACCAAAAGCAGTGGCAAGATGCAACGCCTTGCCAATTCAACAATAACGCCTCCCCAAGGCATCGCGACTATATCTACCTCCGCCCGTGGGTAGCGATTAACGATTTTGTATCACACTGACATCATGTTGTGTTGTCCAACTATACGTAGCAACATGAAAAATCGTGGAAAAATGAGTAGAAATATAAATGAAGCAAAAGCCAAAATCGATACACATGTCGCAGTAGTTGTAATGGATTCTTATCAAATATAGTTAAACACCCCTATTTGGGACTTCATCTTTCACTTCTAATTCAAATTTCAACCAAGAATCACACTACATCCCCGTAAGTGATAAGTGCCCCATGTTTTAATTCAATGTATGCATTAACAAAGAATACGATCATTTAGTTGATGTATTGATTTCTTAACCAAATAGATCATGGAATATGCAATTGGAATTTTAACTAGCATTACAAAATAAGATAATGCTCATTGTCCCAAAACTCATAAAGAGATAAAATTAACCCGTGGAAAATGAGGAAGGGAATGGTATTCGTAGGGAATACAAATGCTATTCCTGAGAACTGCACCGCTATTTGTCGACCAGATCATATCAAGGACGCTTCAAGAACTACGGCATATCCGATTACATTCCCCTAAGTGAACATAATACCGTTGGAGGCCCTGCAATAAGTTAATACTAATACTTTAGTTTATTCAAAATGAAAGAAATTAAAAGGGAAATGCCATATTGTTTTGGATAACTTATTACATAACACGCATTTATCAGCTTATACGGTCACATGGACTGTTCAATAGCCGTTCCAGATACTTACAAACATGCATTCACAAATGCTACTGTTATTGTAGAACATCTGGGAATTTTCTAGGATTAAGGCGCTTTCGATACCACAGGGAGACAAAGGCAGTGCGTATTATGTGGTGTATTCTATTTTACACAAATCGATGCACTATTATATATCTTTTCGATGCACTAATCATATTCATAGATGCCCTAATATCTACTTCTCGATGCACCAATTGACGAGGAAGGGGGCGTAAAAGATTTAGTGTATAATCGATGCCCTAATTTTACACAAATCGATGCACTATTATATATCTTTTTCGATGCATTAATCATATTCATAGATGCCCTAATATCTACTTTTCGATGCACCAATTGACGAGGAATGGCGCCTAAAAGATTAACAGGTCCCAAAGTGTGTTTTTAATGCATGGCAAGTTCTAGAGCTTGATGGTTGTATTGCCAAAAGTTAAACAGCTAAGTATACGATGGATGGTAAACCATGTTACAAGAAAAGAAGGTGAAGCACCGATTAAACAACATACCTCATCTTCATGAATCATCAAGAAACAGCCGAGATCATCATCTATGTCACTATGATCTTGTGACAAAGATATTTCTCTCGACAGAAGTTGTCCGAGGTGCCTTTTGTTTCATTGTACCGAGCAAATTAAATATTATGTCATAACTCTAATTAAATCATTTGCCACCTTAATACAGATATAAAAACAAAGAACAGAGAAATTATATGCGCCGCAGCTCTATAAGAACTACCTCGTAATACTTCCTTCGTGTAGATCACTCATCTTCAACACACGCATATGAGCTCTGCCATTGACGCCGCGGGTATGAGTATGCTAAATCGATATCGCCAGTATCGCTACGATTTTTCATATCATCCACATCTTTTCCTCGAAAACTTCGTGAATTTGTTTCACTACCAGAACTATATTCACTGAATAGAAAACCATCCACTGAACAATGACATGATGCAATGAAATGGAATGAACAACGCCCTAGACTAGTTGGGTTGATTCGGTTCATTTTATAAATTTAAAATTCAAATAAAATATTAGATAAAAGGAATAGGCCAAATTGTAAAAAAGGTTCTAATAATTTTTATTTACGTAATTAGATCATTAACGCGGATGTTATAGCTTCAAATTTTAATAAGCGCTTATGAAATATTGACAAAAAGTTCACGTCAACCCACCCGCTTCAATCCGCACTAAAAACACCCATTTTGACTTGTTACCCAACCCGCCCATCAAGATAAATCACCAGTGAATGTAGTTATCATTTCCGACCTCTTGCTCAAGGCATACAGGATGGAAGAGCAAAAGTCACATATCGCTCACATTAATTAGTGCATCCGCTTCGCATTTTCTCGCAATCCAAGTGCATATTCCGCCTTTTCTGCTTCCTCCTAAACTAGACGGTTCGCATTTATGATATAATCAGCCTCGCATGCTGAAGCATTTGCTCGCCATGCGTACCTCTCCTCTAAAAATAAGACAATGAACAGTGAGGAGGACCAACATAAAGGAAATCATCAACACTGCACTCACAATATGTATGTGAATCCTGTCTTGGATTCACTTAGCTCAAAAGCCTCCTTTCTATTATATATCTTTTCGATTTTCAATACACTAATCATATTCATAGATGCCCTAATATCTACTTTTCGATGCACCAATTGACGAGGAATGGCGCTTCAATGATGCGTGTATAATCAATGCCCTAATTTTACACAAATCGATGCCCTAATTTTACACAAATCGATGCACTATTATATATCTTTTCGATGCACTAATCATATTCATAGATGCCATAATATCTACTTTTCGATGCACCAATTTTACACAAATCAATGCCCTAATTTTACACAAATTGATGCCCTAATTTTATTTTTAAACCTCCAAAAGAGATGCCATAATTTTACAAAAAATCATAATAATAGTTAAAAAAAAAAAAGTTTAAAATCGATGCCCTAATTTTACACAAATTCACAATAATAAGAAAAAATTAAGCTTAAATGTACATATAACCTAATAAAATTATGACAACGCGAATTATCCAGTATCACAAAATCACGAACTCAAATCAAGAAAATTTCTATAACCCGATGGTTGCCAGCCCTTGATTTCCCAACCACTACCAACGCCATGTGACCATTCCGTCAAGACACAAATCACACTCCGCTCAATCTCCACCGCGATCTTCTCCATTCATCACCACTCCACCATTTCTGGATAACCGAACCCTAAGCCACTATGGTGGATCTCACGGGTTGCCTAAATGTATCGGCGAGAGTGTCGCTGTACTTGTGTTCGTCACGATAAATTGAAACACGAGGAAGACTCGTGACAACGGTGGTGTTGGTGGCAGGGTGACTAGAGAGTATGTGTGTTTCGATCGTGAGGTCATTGTTTGAATCGAAGAGAAGTGATAACCGTGTGTTTGTACCTATGTGTTTGAATCGAGAGAAGTGATAACCGATTTGTTTTGCATTTGTTTATAATTTAACCCTTAAGTTTTGATTGTTATCAAAATCTACCTCAGAACTTTTTTTCTACTTTTCTCTAATTACACTTTTCTAGAACCGGACTCTATATATATATATATATATATATATATATATATATATATATATAGAATCCTGATTGATTGAGAAGGTTTTTATTTTGAGAAGATTGAGAAGGTTTTAAAAACTATAGATTTTAACTTTGATTCATGTTTTTCAAGCGTAAAACCTATTTTATTGTGATTAAACTTCAAAATGTAAAAATCAATCAATTCGATTTTGCAATATATGTAGAATAATCAATCATCTCAGACAAATTTAATGAATCATCATCATAACTCGATTTTAACAATGATTTGTGAATCAAATTTGTGATTTATAGATTCGATTCACAATAAAATGATGTTTACTTTGTGAATCAAATCAAAAACATGAATCAATTTGCTCAAACGAAGATTTCTCAATATTCTCAAAATAAAAACCTTCTCAATGGAACCGGAGTCTATATATATATATATATATAAATCGTGACATCTAGTCACCACGCACCCACTAAATCGTACACATGGGTCATGCCCGGTTTTCATTTAAAAAGTCCTACACAAGTTACCATCTACTAGTTCATTTTAAATACAAATACTTTAAATAAGCCATTACTAAGATTTATGACTTATGCACTTCTAAGAGCCACTACTTACAAACACGTAGAAAACTCTTTTGAACTTAAATAATGCCACACAAGCAACAACAACACAAACATTATAAAACATATAAATTTTTGTTAAACTTTATCGAGTCTTAAACATGAATAAAGACTAAGCATGCCGTACTAAATTAGGTTGCATGTCGGAGCCGTGCACTACCACTAATTTATTCATTCCCCTTTGAACTACTAATTGCCAAGGTGAGTTTCATAGCCCTTACTTTTACTTGTTTTCATAACTGTTTTGGGGGAGAATACATGCTCGTTTTTACTTAAACTAAATGCTGATTTGACATAAACAAGTGAATTGTTTACTAAAACTATGCTGAATGACTGAATGTATTATGTGTTTACTTGCCAATTACCTGATTTCTTTCAAATGCATATAAGTGAAATTTTATTGCTTGCTTTTACATATGGACACAAGCACTTGCAATTGTTATGCATGCATGACCAAGTGAACTGGTCACATGACCGATTGTACTGGTCGCATCTGCTATGTACATACAAGACCGAATGAATCGTCACCTACCGAGTGAATCGGAACATGACCGAGTGAACTCGTCACATAACCAATGAATTAAATACTAAATATTGTGGTCCGAAAAACTTTTACAACTAAAATCTATGAACTCACCAACCTCGTGTTGACACCTTTTAGCATGTATTTTCGTGTTTCGAGGTGATAGTTTATCTTTGGATGTGCAAGGCAAAGGTACGGTATTGCATTAGACGACTCGATTTATGTATTGGGACCACATTTTGATAATGGGCCATTTTCCGCACTAATCAATAATGTAAACATTGTTTTCAAGAAATGAATAAAAGTTTCTTTATGAAAATCAGTTGTTCTATGCTTATATTGTGATATCAATTTAGTAGCACCCCAAGACTTGTGTGCATCCGCTGAGCCATTTTGGGGGTGTTACAACCTTCCCTAAGAAGGTATCTTAAACACGAAGGAACATAAATCGTCTTCTGACATTTGTTGTGCCATTTGTAAAGACATTCCTAAGTGCTTTAGAGGTATGATTTTCCGCTTATCTCTAAATAACATTAGCTTAATAAATAAGTATGCTTATATAGGAATTTAAATGATTATCTTTTGTATATATTCATATATTACACGTAGCTCCGTTAGGAAAGTTTTCTCGTATACGTGTTACTCTTTCGTTTAAAGTCGAGGTTTATAAAATTAGTGTTTTAATTCAATTAATCCATAAATCATATCTTTCCGATAATAAAACAAAACACAAATCTCAAAAATTCATCCTTCCCCATAAAACCCCCTCCGACGTCCACTCCACCAAATCCTCATTTTTCAAATCTTCCATTTTCAAAAATTACCCCTCATTCAAAACCTTATCTTCCTCTTCATCTCATCTCAAACCAAAACCAAGAAGGTTCCTCATCAACATGGTTTATGTCGCCTGCATTCATCAGCCTAACACTCATCGTTCTCGTGTTTCCTATGATGAAGTTCTCATATGGAGACATATACTTTGTGTTGTTAATCTGCATTGGTGTTATATACCCAATCCTTTGTATCGTTCTTAGTATTGAAATGAAATATTACTAATGTTCTAGTTTATCTAGTTAATTTCTCATAATGTGTTTGTAATTTATTTTGCTTTATATTTTTCGTATTTTTGGGTCTTGAGATACATTTGAAACCGACATATAGTAAAAATTGGCTAAGATACATACCTTTGTATAAACATATAAGATGCGATAATCCTTTTTCGTCAAAACCTTTTTTCTCATACTGATCCACTGATCCCGAGAGGTATACTAGCGGATCCCTCATGGGGGAACCGTGAGAACCGCTATTCAAAATGCTTTTTTCATGCAATATAAAAATCTTTTTCTTCCAAAAGAAATGTTTCACTAGATTGTCAAACATTAAGTGAGTTAATTATCATTGTTAATAAACATCTTGTAAAAACGTTAGGTAATCATTGCTTTGCCCGTAATACGTCACATCCTATTAACTCTTCCTTTCTATAGGTCTCGCTATGTCGCATGAGTATGAGTTCGATTTTTCACTCACTAGTGTCTACACCCTTAACATCTCTCTTGAGCCCAACACACCTGGCAATCATGTCCGTGGGTTCAATAATCTCAAACCCATCACCTACCTAAGGACGATTGTCGACACACTCTACAATAATGGAAGGTATCAATACCTTCTTCCTAACCATATAGATCGAATGTCTTCTAAATTAACGAAAATATGTCCAAGGTTTGTATTGGAATTCTTCCGTCAAGTTGAACTCGCTTGTAATCGAGGATCGCTTCTATCTCTTTGGTTTTGGATCAAAAACCAAAAGTTTGTTCTAACCCTTGGGCAATTTGCTCACATCCTCCGAATTTCAAATCATGGAAAATGTGCTTTCACTAAAGATTGGTCTCTTGATTCTCTCTTCAATTTTCGTGAAGAAAATAGTCCATATTGTTCACACATACCTTCCTCGCAAGACTTGACTCGCACAATATGCAAACCTCGACCCTATTACTCTGATCCAAACATTATCTATACAAGGGATATCCTAGAAGAGTACAAGGCTCTCGCACTCATCCTACGTGAAAATGTTTGGAGTCTTAGGGAAATCGAGAAATCCTTCCCGCTTGTTGTGCTCACATAATGTATTGTTTGCTAACACAACAACCATACAATCTTTCCTACTTCTTCAAGCTTAATTGTAAATCTTCAAGGCTCCAAGAACAAACTAATCCCTTATGGAATGTTCTTGACACGTCTTTATCATCATATCATGTACTTCCACCTTCAATTTAAAGTCCGCTAACGCATTTGTGAACAAGATGATGGAACCTCTAAACAAATCTCTCATGAAGACGTTCTTCATCCCTGAATCGGCGAACACTCATCAACCATTTGATGATCGATCTAGCGAAAACGCTCAAGAAACTTAGTTTCATTTCAAAATAGGGTCAATCCTTAGTATTCATGCTTTATCAATGTAATGTAATTTCCTTCATGAAATAAAACATCTTACATTTGATTTCTCTATTACATTAGTGTTAGAACCTCTTAGAAAAACACTAGCATTGAAATATGATGCATTGTGCAAACCATTGCATACCTTTTGTAAAGGTTCTGCTTAGTAGAGAGACGGATCCCAAAGTTTGTGCTTGACGGATCCCTACTCTTAGGGAACCATGGGATCCGGCAAACATAAATGCAATTGCAATCATTTTATTTCAAAACATATCTTTAGATCACTTAACACTAAACTAGACATAGTGCCTTAGGAAAAATTGAGTCCTTATCAAGTTGAGTAAATGTTTCATACTCACGCTTAACTCACTTAGATCACACTCTAAAAGCTTGTAGATTTATCGTTTCACCAAAACTCATTACTATTCCGCCCCTATACTCATACATGATCCCTCACATGTTAATACATCTAGCTTTAGAAATCTTTCAATTTTAGCAAATTGATTATAGTCATCCTTACCTCAAATGGGTCAAAATGGATCAAACTCTAGTTCTTCCATCTTAAGTTTAGGATATCTTCCAAAAGGTTCTCTTAAGTTACTATCCTGATTCTAGAATCATTTAGCTCCATTTGACACTCTCAAGTATTTAGTGTCATCCTTGTTCATTCATTGGTACTCATAAAAGTTCTAATTTCTTCCATAAAAGGCAATCATTAGCTACATCACTCATTGCCCTCAAGCATTTAAGTACCCTTTCATTTAAGACACTTAGATGGACTAAAACACTCAAGAAGGTATAGGCATTTGACCTACAAACATCATTGTTATCTTTTCTTAGTCATGGAGACTCGGATCCCTAGGATTAGCCTAGATGGATCCCTAATTGGAGGGAACTGTGGATCCAGATGACGATTCATGTCAACTCTAGCTAAAACAATCATTTCAAGCTCATCTTGCTAACTTGAACACTCCATCTCATCTTGAATAAGTTCCTAGATCAAGACAACTCAAGTTGACTCTGTGCATGCTAATCATCACATTCCAAGGAATTTTAGTGGCTTAAGTCTTCAATGCACTTGCCAAATCCCTTGCTTTATAAACCACATTGTTAGGACTCCTAAAGTCATCATCATCTTCATTTTCAGACTTAGAAATCTTACAAACCCTTTGAATCATCTCATCATGAGGAAAGCTCCAAGTGGTAACTCATCCACCAAAGGACCACCCAAGAAAATTGCTCGTGTTGTACACAAAATTTCTTCAACCTAATCATCTCCGTTAAATCCACAATTGCTAGGATTTCTCCTCCACCAACTCAACCATTCAAACCAATCCCTAAAAGGATAGTTCCCACAAAACTACCTATGCCAAACACCACCATACCTCCTAAACCAAACAATCCCATTTTCACTAAACCATCACCATTGGTGCCTAGAGCCCTTTTATTCACCACTCCACTCTCATCACCACACCTCTAAAATCTAGAGGATTTGCCTCCTAGGCCGTCTCATCCTCCACCACCGCAACATCTCTCCTCATTAGGAGGAATAATGGAACAAAATCAAGGTGTTGAGTCAACACTAGCTCCAGCTCTTTCTCCAAGCCACCATCAAATAATCCCATTTGGATTATGAGGAATTATCAAAGTCAACCACCCGACCACATGGAAGTTGACACCTCTCTACCACCACCATCATTCTTGGTCGAGCCATCTACAAATGCGCCTCCACCAATCCCTCCATCGTTTGAGGCTCCTCAACCCGCTTCACTTGATCCTTCACTTCAAGTAATTTCATTTCTTCCATCACCATTACCTAGCCATGACAAATATTGTTATCATTGTCAACATGTTGAAAGTTTGATACATGATGTACGGGAAGATCAACGTTTCATGTTTTATCACCTCCTCGAACATTTCGACGAGATTAAACCTAAACAAACTTGAGCTAGAGGATTTTAGTGGTGTCCTAGTATCAAGCGTAACTTAGATAGTCTAGTAACTCCAAGTCATGTATTGTTCACTTTCTTAGTTTTTAGAGTCATGTATATCATATCTCTAGTTTTATCAAATGAAATTACATGATATTTGCTCTATTTCTGAGTATATGATTATTTGGTATAATACATATCTCACTTTGATGTTAACATTATTTGTTACATCACCATTGCTGAATCTTGTCATCGCATGCATCTGATCCTCGAATTTGCCTAGACGGATCCCTCCAAGTAGGGAACTGTGGGATCCGTGCAACCGAAGACCAGTTTTCTACTAACTTGTGTCTTATTTGCATGAAATTATGCATTATATACTTGCTTTCTAACATTTGTTTTGTACATTTTCAATTTACACATGAAGACTGTGACACACTAAGCTAGGGGGAGCTTTGTGTCAATGCAATACATTGCAAATTCACTTGGAAAAATTAGGAATACAATTCATGATGTCCCTTTGCAAAGTTGCAATCATCAAGGGGGAGCATTATCGTCGCTAAGACGAAAAAATTTGCAAAACTTCATTGCAGAGCATTAGCTTAGTAGTTTTTATTTACTTGACTGCACAAAGGGATGGACTCGTCAAGGAGTTAAGACGAACTCTTCCCGCTAACTTGCTCTCTATATTTTTCTCTTTTTATATATTTTTCCTAAAACATGTGTGTTAGTTTTTGACGACTTTTTGTTTCGACAAAAAGAGGGAGAAGAAAGTAAAACTACATTCAAATTTTTATTTAATTTTGTTTTTCCTTAAAATAATTTTATGTTTTGTCATCAACAAAAAGGGGAGATTGTTAATACAAATAAGTCAGAAAACGCTTATTTATATTTTACGATCTTCTAAATGTTGTCAATAACAAACGTAAAATCATTTTAACGAAACAAATAAAATAATGAAATGGTTTGAGCCAATAGTTTTCTAACACACTTACGTTTTCACATAAAACACTAAAAAAAGTATAAGTGATTTTATGATTTAGTAATACATATGTACAACAACTAGTGTTTACATATTGGGCAAATATATACATAATTAGTATGTATTATAATGGGTAATCCAATTGGGTAGAAACGTAAGTATTTGACCCATTGACCAAATACATTGAATGTAGTTGGGTACAACCCAAAGTCCATGACCCATACCCATGGAACTTGACCCATAACCTATTGCATGACATCATGCTTATGTCATGTATGGATAATATCCATGACCCATGGTTTTAATGCATGGCTCATAGTTTTAATCCATGAACCATGGACTAGATGCATTGCATCTTGAAGGTACATTGAACCTACTTGATATCCATGACCCATAACCCATGACCCATGACCCAAAACCCAGGGGCAAAAGGGAGCGTCCTACGGATCCCAAGACATGATCGACGGATCCTCAAGGGAGGGATCCGTGGGATCCGGGGAACAAGAATGTTTTTCTCTATAAATAGTGAGCCATTTCTTCATTGTTGCTCACCCCTTTCTCACATATTTTCTCTTTGAGTTATAAACTCTCTAACCTCACATCCAAGTGATCTATGTATGTAGTTTTGTTTTTGTGTGATTCTCTAGGTTCCTCTTAAAGGCGAGATCACCACCTTTTGAAGACGAGCAAGCTCAAGTCCATGAGTTGCCATGCTTCGTTATCATCAAGACTACTGAGGGCCTCTTGTTGATAGTTCTCATTTTTCTCATAAGAAGTGTAGTGTCGAAGACATTAGTGAAAGATGTCTAAAGGTTCAAGACGAAGACATTAGTGAAAGGTGTCGAACGTCCGTATAGAAAGCACTAGTGAAGGGTGCTTAGAAGTCAAGGTTAAAGGCATTAGTGAAGGGTGTCTAGAAGTCAAGCCAAGGGCATTAGTGAAAGGTGCCTAAGGTGTACATTCGATATGGTGTGTTTCGATGTACAAGATAGACTAGTATTGGATCCAAGGATATTTATATCCTTGATGATGTTGTAATAAGGAGTTAGTCTCCTTTGGGGTTTAGGTGTTGTGTAGTGTTGGGTAGTAGTTCCTCAATTGTAATGGAACTCATTCTAGCCTAGTACCGATAGGGTAGGCTTACTTGTGATAGGATTGGTTCTCCTGGTGAAAGGACCCGTGGATAGCCTAGTACCGGATAAAGAGTAGGCAACGTTGTGAAGGCTTCTCCGCCATAAGGATTTGGTGTCGTGGTAGTTTATGAACTCTCAGTAGGTGACTCGAGAGTGGAGTAGGGCAAGGAAGGTGTCATTGTAGCCAACCACTATAAATACCGCTGTGGTTTTGTGCTTCTTACTCTTTATCTTTTCATTACATACTTATATATGCTTGTCTATCAACATCCAACACACATGTTTAATAGATTGACATAAGTCGATCTAAATAGTTTAAAACCAAGTTTTAATCGGTAAAACTATTCAACCCCCCTTCTAGTTTTCCACAAAACAAATAAATCAGATAATCATGATAGATATAAGCTAAGCTGAATTCTATAAGCAGGAGGAAGCAACTAAATTAAATGTAAGCATGGAAATCGCACAAGTCAGATAATTCACAGTTAATAAACAGAACATGTATCATAACCAAGCAGTAAATACTAATGTGCAGTAAGCATGATAGTCACATGTATCAGGTAGAAATACCAAACGAACATCATAATTGAATGAATTAACTAAACAAGAATATAGCATGGCAACTAAACAAGTCAACTACACAAATAACATAAGTTGAACCATATTCTTCATCAACTAGTAGCATGAACAGAAGTGTAAACATGGCGGATCAACAAGTCAGGTAAACCTCAATTACTAAGCCAAACCTATATCGTAAGCAATGGAAAATTACCAACCAAAGTACTAAATGACAATCATAGCCCACAAAACTTAACTTAACGAGGTATAACAAGGTAAACGGATGATTCAAATAATTTCATACTATAATGGCAAACGAAAGGAATCAATTAGTCACGTAATAGCATGGTAAACGGATAGTCACATATTAATCATATATAATTGAGGTAAATCCGGATGAGTCAAATAGTTACATACTAGCATGGAAAACGGGTGAATAAATTAGTCACATAATAGCATGGTAAATGTGATAGTCACATATTAATCATATAATAGCAGTGGTAATGGATGAAGTGGTAACTGAACTATGTTAGGTAGTCAACCAAAATGGAATAAGAGTATGACAAATCAATGAAAAGGAGTATAGTATGGTAGTCGATTGAATCACATAAGGATAAAGAATGAATGAGTAATCGACTTTTAAAACTAAAACGCAGAAAAATATAGAATATGGTATCAGGAATAAAATGAGGCATTGCATAGATAAAAGATCATGAAAGGAAAATATCAGTAATCTACCACGAGCCCAAGCAAATCAAATCACATCATATCATAATTAACCATGGAGAAGTAGTCTCTGTATCGTGAAAGACGCTAGATACACAACATCACCACCAAATAAATCAATCATGTCATATCATATCATATACGTATCAAATCTAGATGCATCCATACGCCTCAAGCAAAAATATTAGTGGCCAAACATATATAATAATCTTGAGCTCATAATATATATAACAGAAAGGGACGGTGTTGGAATCAATCCTAAACCTTAATTCAAGTGTTAGTAATTTATATGTAATAGTTAGCTTAATATGGCCTTTATATTTAGCATAGCCTTAGGTTTATGTAGAAGGCCCATAAGCCTAGGCCTAGCCCAATAAGGAAAAGGATGGGAACTAGGAGTGTTGCCCTAGCTTCCCTCCTATAAATATTCTTGTATAACCCTCACTTGAGGGTTGGTTGTTCAATTTATTTCTTTCACACATATCCTACGCATAACCGCTTACTCAGATCGCTGTGTGTGTGTGTTTGTTTTATTGTTCAACCGCTTCTATTTCTTCTCTGATGCTTGTGTTGTAAAACTAGTGACCTAACAAAGGTATCAATTGCCTAATTGGGTGAATCGTTATTGCTTTTGAAGGGTTTGGTCCTACGCGTAAAAGCTAACGAGACACTTTGTTCGCTTAAAAACTCGTTTTTACACTTTTTAATCCAAGATTCTTGTACTTTCAATGTTTTGAGGTGTTAAAATAATCGTTTTTGGCAAAAGTTTCAAACTTTATGCGGATCATCGTTTTTAACTAGTTTTTTGTACGAGGGTTTCATTTACACGTAACTGCTTTAGAGTTTGGCTCATCAAGTTTCACACTTTTGTGTTATTTTGGTGATATTGAAGCTATCTCATCACAAAAATCTTGTTTAGAAACATCTTTGGGCAAAATCACTTTTACGAGTAAAGCTACGCGTAACAAAACCCTAATATTACGCGTAACTTTATCTTTGGTTTGATCTTCGCCGTGGTTTACCCTGTTTTCTTGCTTGGATAAGCCTGAAAATACGCCGACTTTGGATATCTTTTGCACTGTGATAGTGTAAAAGATCATTTGGGATATAACCCTAAAATTACGATAAGCATAGCTTACGCCAGAAATTCCTACATAAGATTTATCTTACGCCTAAGCTTAGTCTTACGATAAGGTAATCCTACCTAAGTTTTCTACCCTAACTTCTTGTTTTACGATAACTTTAGTGCTCTTACTTACGCCAAGCTAAACCTACGCGTAACTCTTTTGCTGTTACGTAACTTTGTGTTTTTACGCATAAGTCCTACTTGGTTTATTGTGATTTCTACCTAAGGATACTTCATCAACAAAGGTTCATTCGACTACAAAGATCCATTTTACCAACACAAGTTTTCAACATGTCACAACCACCATACTCTAACTATTTCCCTTACACTTATTCTCAACGCCAACAACAACTAAGTCCACAACATCAACAATGGAATCAACAACAAGCAATTTATCAACAACAATTTAATCAACAACATACTCCACAACTTGTTGCAATCCCACAACCTCAAATGGTTCAACCACCACCAAGTCTTCAAGTTCAACCCTACACAAATGAATTCAATCAACATCCATCAAGGAACACTATGAAGGAACCCACTTGGTTTGCAAATATATGTGAAGCTTTAAGCGTACCAACAATCAATTCATGAGGCTGGATCACTTGATAGACCTCCAATGCTCACTCCGGGAAACTACGATCAATGGGTGATAAGGTTCTTTAGGTTTTGTGATCTCAAGAAGCCACATGGAAAGTTCTTAAAGAAGGTTATCTTGGAAGGTCCATTTCAGATGCCTACCGCCATTGTACCTCAGATCCAAATGCTAATCCACCAAGAGATGAACACCAAACATTGCTACGCTTGGTGCACTAATGCCGAGGAACTTCTACACTATGAAGCCGATGAGCTTGCAATGCAATATATCCTCTTAGGATTACCTAACCCAATTCTTCTAAGTGTTGATGCTCAAAAGACCTAGCAAAGATGTGGGAACATATTCGTCTTCTTATGGAAGGATCTGCACTCAATCACGAGGATATGGAATCCAAAATTTACTTGGCTTATGAACACTTCATGATTGAACCTCGAGAGACACTAGAGTCTTATCATCATCGATTTTCTGACATCATAAATGATTTGGATAAACACAACATCATCATGCCAAGAATTGCGGTTAATACTAAATTCCTGAGTAGTCTTGGTCCCTAATGGGAGAAGTATGTCATTTTTCTCCGTCAAGCGAAGAACATGCATCATTCTACATATGGATTGTTGTACGATTACTTGAAGCCTCATGAAAAGGAAGTTGATAGGAAAGGATTCTCGCGACTCAAATTGCTTCACCTTCACACATCCGAAAATCAACAACTTGCCTTGTATGCTCAAAACAGTTATTCTCCTCAACCAAGAACTCAACCAACCAAGCACAATCACACCATATGATCCTTCACGTACCAATCTCAACAAACTCAATTGGTTCCATACAACAACAACAATGCTCAAGCACTTGTTAGCGAAGCTAATGAGGAATTGACCGTCAAGCATTGCAACAAGGATTTGCTATGATTGCTAATGCTTTTAGCCGCTATACCAACAAATCCAACAATCGTATTCGCTCCTCATCTAACACAAGGAATCAAGCTGTTGTGAACAATGGACGAGTTGAAGTTCTAATCGGGTTATGGTCGCCATATGGGCGGTGGTCAAGGGTTTAATGCTGTAGGTAGGAATAACAATAGAGCTCAAGTGGTGGAACAAGGAAATGCTCTAATGGGTTGAATGGTTCGATGCTACAACCGCAATGAGAAGGGACACCGCTAATGCATGCCCAAAGCCAGGACAAGGGGCGTGCTTATCACAAAGAGGCTCTTCTGGCTTTCTTAAGGATGAAGTGGTGGAACTCTCACGAACAAAGAACAGAGCTTTATGGCAAATGCGCACTGATGATGATATGGAGGATTAGCGTGCCAATGCAACAGTATGTTGATGGCTAATATGCATGAACCACATGAGTGACACGTGCCCAGCAGTATGACATCGATGGCTTGTCTCGAAAACGAACAAACCATATTTATCTCGATCTAATATCTCCGCCAACATCCGAATCCAGAAGGCTCGTAATGTTCAAAATGAGTAGTCCACATCTCATTCCGACGATTTTCAAATAGACCCCGTAGTTATATTTGACGATCAAGATGACCTTACGGTTTCCTTTGATAATCAAATTGACTCCGTGGTTATACTTGAGGATCTAAGTAATGATCATGTTGTGACTCACGCTGAACACGTCAACTTTTGCCTCATCCAGATTTTGCTCGTTTAATACAAGACCAACAAACCAGAGTGGAAGAATGTCGCAATTAATCGAAATTGAAAAGTAAAATGCACTGTTAACCAAGGATTTTGAATGTTTACAAAAGCAACTCAACTTTTTCAAAACTCAAGAAAAACGAGAAAAAGGTTTTGAGGCAGCCTTTGCCAAATCTCATCAAAACGAACAATATTTAGAGAGACAGATGCATGATCTAGCCGCTTCAAGAATGCTTTGTTGTCAAATAGAACAACTAAACATGAACATAAAAAGCAAATTAACGCTCTCACCTTGGAAAATCAAAAAGCTAAGGTTGAGTTGTTAACTTGTCAAAACAGTCATGATACAAAAAGCATTAAACGAAACTAATAGATGATCATCTTGAAGAAATCATCGGCTTGCAAAACAAACTTAAAGAGTTTAAAACCGTTGTTTACAAACATGGCGAGTCGGTCAGTACCTATTGAAAAGTTTACTTTAAAACCCAATCCAAATGGATATGGACCGAATCTTGCCGATTACAAACCTAAGCTTTCAACCAAAGCATTCAAACCAAACTCAAGTTTCCAAAGGCAGTAATATAAAATTGATAACTCATATGAGTGTTGTTGAATATCATCGTCAAGAGGAATTAGATGCAGTAGACGAGAGTCGATCAAAATTAGAAAATGTTGTTTACAACAAACCTTTTAACTATTCAAAAGCGGCACTTTCGTCACACCAACGGATTCTTCTAACACACCAAGGATTATCATAAAACGTCCGAATTCTAATGTTAATCCCAAACCAGATTATGCACAAACTTATGGTCCTTTACCTTCCATCTGCGAAGTAAACTCAAACCCGAAAATCGCGAAAATTCTTAGATATTTTGACCTTTTCATGTCTGACCTCAAAACTTTACAACATGAGATAGAATATCATTCTGAAATCAAAGTTCAACATTTTCAATCGCCGCTGGCGCGAGAACAAAGAGACATTTTCTAAAAAATCTTTACCAAATGTTAAAATTTGAAAAGTTGTGCATTGTCTTGGGAAAGGGACTTTCATAAGGAACTTTGATTGATGAAGGTCGCTGAGAAAAGTAAAACATCTATTTCTAATACTAAACGGAAAAAGAAACTGTTGAGAAAAGATGTTGATCGACTCTTGGAAGATGTCATCTGTGTTGATGTCCATAATGCCGTTATTAATTCTTTGTCATATGCATTTGATGATATCTCTCACGATTATGATTCTGATAATGTTGTGAATAATCGATATGTGCTTCGATCGAAGTCTTTAAAAGTTGAAAATAAACGATTGTCAAACGAACTTTCAAATGCAATACGTCGCCTTAATTGGTGTCAAAAAGATATTCACGATCAACAACTTGCTTTTCAACACAAAATCACCCAGCTAAGTGCAAAATCTTCTCGATCCTAAAATTGAGCAACTGGATGATCAAAACGTGTCTTTTAAGTGTCAAATCTCAAAATATGAACAAGAACTTGTAAAAGTTAAAAGGAATATGGTGTCATATTTGATTTACTCAAAAAGACTCGTGATGAAGCATCAAATGAACTTGATCATTATCTTGCACACACTAAAGAAGTCATGAATTTTGTCGAAATCTTCGCTCAAAATCAAGATTTGGTGCACACTATCTTTAAGTTAAGAGAAATGTTAGGAAAGTATGAACAACTTCCTCCTACCTTGATTAAGAGAATAGCCAACTAACACTTAGTAATCATGAACCTAGAATCCTATGCCAAATCACAAGTTGCTAACGTGCTTCCTTCTACTTAAACAGAATAGTTAGTCTTTTCCAAACGTCCGCGACTTCACGTACCTAGGAGCACTACATCGAAGAATAGGAAGTTGAGACCTAAGAAAAGATCAATAAGGAATGCTAAAGTAGAAGAACACCCTAGAACTATGAATAAGACTCATGTTGCTTCCACTATAGATATTGGCCTAGCAAATGTAATAGAAATAGTGATGTAACTAATGCTAAACCTTTAAGTACTTTTGATATTCCACCGATGCACCTTGTGTTATTTGTCGTAAAAGTATGAATTCTGATTGTCATGATAAATGTGTTGCTAAAGCTATCATCTCTCGTTTAAGGAATCCTAAAAATGAATACCTCTAGGCCCACTAATCTTTCTAAGTCTCTGCGGCTTGGTAGACCGCCTCTTTAGATTCTAAGAAACGCATTGCTGTCCCTCGTAGCTCCGCCACCTCCTAGGAATGTAGTACCACCTAGTGCATTCACTAAGACTAAAGCAAATACTAGTTGGAGATGGCAAAAATGGATATATAACACACTAGGATTTAAATGGATACCTAAAGCTATTGATGTGTATATGTCTACTATAACCACTGGAACCCTCTAACATTTCGGGTTCCAAATCTACTTCTATTCCATCTATGTCATCTGTGTGTAATGCGTGTGATACGATCATTCTATGGATTGTTGATAGCGGATGTTCCCGACACATGACGTGCAATCTTAAATCTGTTATCAAACTTTATTGCAAAGTTCATTGGCAATCGCCGATTCGGAATGATCACTTCGCAGCTATCATGGGCTACGGAGACTATATCAATGGGAACATCGAAATTAGCGGGGTTTATTATGTGGAAGGCCTCGGTCACAACTGCTTTCAAGAGTCGGCCTGTGATGGAGATTTGGAGGTTGCTTTCTGGGAGAAATCTTGTTTCATTCGTGATCTACAAGGAAATGACCTTATGTCTAGCTCTCGCGTAATTCAAGTCTTTACACTATCTCTATGCAAGACATGGTTGCTTCATCTCCCATCTGCTTACTTTCAAAGGCAACATCAACAAAATCCCGGCTATGGCACCGCTGCCTCTCACATCTAAACTTTCAAACCATCACCAACCTTTCTCGACACAAACTAGTTGAAGGACTCCACGATTCCGTATTCTAAAGATCACCTTTGCTCAACTTGTGAACAAGGGAAAAGCACTCGTGCTCATTTTCTTTCAAAGGTGGAACACGCTCTCAAAGATGTGCTTCATCTTCTTCACATGGATTTGTGTGGCCCGATGCGCCTGCAAACGATCAATGGCAAACGCTACATCTTAGTAATTGTTGATGACTATTCACGCTGTACTTGGGTCTACTTTCTTCGAAGCAAAGACCAAGCTCCACAAATGATCATCACTTTCTCACGAAAATACAAGTTCAGCTCAAACACCGCTCACAAATTAGAACAGATGAGGAACCGAATTTGTTAACCAAACTCTTCGTGAATTTTATGAGAAAGTGGGATTCAAAGATCGACATCTATTGCACGCACACCGTAACAAAACGGAGTTGTTGAAAGATCTAAACCGAACGATGTTAATTAACAATGCTAAACTTCCAGATTACTTATGGGCGTAAGTCGATTCATCGCATGCTATACTCAAAACCGTTCTATGATTACAAAACGCCACAACAAAACACCTGTTGAGCTTGTCCACAAATGTAAAACCGAATCTCAAACACTTTCATGTATTTGGATCTCTTTGCTATCCGAATAATGATGGTGATGACTTTGGAAAGCTCAAAGCCAAAGCCGACATTGGAGTCTTTATTGGATATTGTGATAATTCTAAAGGTTTCCGACTGAATCGTCGAACAAAGGAGGTTATGGAAACGATTCATGCTCATTTTGATGAACTTACGGATATGGCTTCCGAGTATAACAGACTTGGAACCGGTCACAACCGCTAAACTTCCCCAAACCCCATCATCACCGACACAAGCCCTTAGCTCACTCGCCAACAAATGGAAAGGTTATTTGTCTACTGCTCGCGACTATATTGATGAACGCTGCCCGTGTGTATCCGCTGCTTCGCCGCCAACCTCGATAATACTCGATACCGATACACCCTACAACAACTTATGTTGAAGAAGCACCACCATTGACTCCACCACAACAGCTTGAACAAACCGCCCCAACAATGATGAACCGGCCGATGATGTTCTCAATGAAGTACCCCACCTCAGATTTTGATCCAAATGTGTTCTTTAACCCGCTTTCTAATGAGATCGCCGCACTGATGTCGCTAATCTTCAACAAGCCATTTGAATCCTCAAAATCGCACAATGTATACCAACATCAACCCTCCACACATAGATGGACAAAAGACCATCCTCTCGAAAATATTATTGGCAACCCGAATCAACCAGTCGTTACGAGACAACGCCTTCACATGTGATGGTGAACATTGCATTTATGCACTCACCGTCTGCCAATCTGAACCTAAAAACATTAAGGATGCAATGACAAAAGATAACCGGATTGAATCCATGCAAGAAGAACTCAACCAATTCAAACGTCTTGAAGTATGGGAACCGGGAAAGACCAAATGGAGTCTACGCCATTGGTCTAAAATGGATTTGGAAAACAAATTGATGTCAAGGAACGTTATCGTAAACAAGTCACGCCCTGTGGCTAAGGGTTATAGACAGGAAGAGGGTATTGACTTTGAAGAATCATTTGCCCGCTTGCTCGCCTGAGGTCGTCGGATATTTCGGGCGTCAGATCTCATATGAACATAACGGTCTTCGATGGACGTCAAAACCGTCAATGGTCAACTAAAAGAAACAATTATGTCACCTAGCCGGATTCGTTGATCCCGCTTCCAACAATGTCTACAAATTGAACAAAGCTCAGATGGTCTCAAACAAGCTCCCTGCATGGTATGATAAGCTATCATCTTTCCTCATTGCCAATAATTTCACCAAAGGTTCGGTCGACCCAACTCTTTTCATACAATATCATGGGAACATATTTTAATTGTTCAAATTTATGTGGATGACATCATTTTTGGGTCAACTCATAAAAAGTACTCAATCGCTTTTGCAAAACTAATGAAGAAA
The DNA here is from genome assembly GCA_910596185.1 of Chrysanthemum makinoi. Taxonomy (NCBI): domain Eukaryota; kingdom Viridiplantae; phylum Streptophyta; class Magnoliopsida; order Asterales; family Asteraceae; genus Chrysanthemum; species Chrysanthemum makinoi. Next base: position 77,747,788 of record OU343216.1, on the reverse strand, counting down.
CATTTTGAAATGTCCATGATGGGTGAACTTACGTTTTTCTAGGACTGCAAGTTCATCAATCACCCCGTGGTATTTTCTTGAGTCACTCCAAATATGCCCTTGAAATTTCAACAAATTTAATGAATACTTGTGATACTTATGCCACACCAATGGCACATACCAGAAGCTGGACGCCGATTTACATGGGAAATTGGTTGACCCTACCAAATACCGAAGTATTATTGGGTCTCGATGTATCTAATGCCAGACTGATATTGTCTTTGCCGCTTATCTTTGCTCCCGTATCGGCCGCGACCAACTGAAACCCACCTCTCTGAGGCTAAAAGAATCCTCCGATACATCAAGGGAACCATTAATTGGGGAATCCGTATCCAAGGATTCTCGGTTTTGAACTAATCGCTTTTCAGACACCACGCCAGATGCTTAGATTCACGGAAAAGCACTTCCAGAGCTTTACAATTTCTTGGTGACAAACTGGTGTCTTGGCAATCGAATAAGCAGGATTGTACATCGCCGTCCTCAACCGAAGGTAATATGTAGAGCGTTTGCCGCTGTTGTTCAAATCATTTGGATGAGAACACAACTCAAAGACTATGGTTACGTGATTTGATAGAATACCGATGTATCATGACAATCGAAGTGCTATTGCGATCTCGCAATTGCTCAACACTCAAAGTCAAAGCACATCGATCTTCGATATCACTTCATCAAGGAACATATGGAACATGGTAATCTTGAATTATATTTTGTGGGTACGTAATACCAATTGGCGATCTTCTCACCAAAGCCTTAGCTCCAACTAGGTTTAATGAGTTGGTCCACCGAATTGGTATGCGGTGTAGACTCAAGAGAACGGATGAACTCATAAAAATTCTTTAAAACCTCATCAAACACCAAAATCTCTTTGTAAATATTTTTCTTTCAAAAACAAAATACAAAAATATAAAACCTGATAAAACAACAAAAATATTCTTCTATCTTTATTTCTTTTTACATGGCAAGTACATTCTTCCACAACACTCAAATCTTTCAAAATTATTTTTCGATCAAGTGTTGAGGGGAGAAAATAAATACTTAACTGTTTCAAAATAATTGTACTTGCATGTTATTATACTATCCCGTTGTTTCTTTTATCAATGGTGGTAAATTTTCTGGTTCAAATGACACTCCTCGGACTAAAATTTATAATCTTTCATTATTTCTTAAGTCGAGGGGGAGTGTTGTCAAGTTTCTTTCTTAAAATATTTCGTTTGGTAACCAAAATGGAAGTTAAAGGCTTTGGACGAAAATGGGAAAGGTGGAGGGACTAAAACTGCCAAAAGCTCAAACTACCTTTTAATAAAAGTCCTCACCTAACCTTCTCTTCACATTTATTACACTAACCTAACAAATCCTACGCCTAGAAAATCATCTTCAAATCCGTGTTTTGGATCATCAAAGTGTAAGTGTTTTCGTAATCTAAACAATTACAAACAAGGGTTTTGATTTTATGCAAATCCAACGCTAAAAACATTATGCGTGATTATGTGTTCTAACGCATAGCGATGAACACACAATCATTGTTGTGTGTTTGTGGTTAAAGATATAGTGTCAAAACGTTTTAATAACATCAATGATACCTTTTCTATCCTCAAAATACACCCAGATACACGAATTGAGTGATTTTGAAAATTAGGTTTATGCGCGGGTTTTGGCTTTCAAATGTGAAAGTTTTTGGTGAAAAAGATTGTTGTGTAAGGTTGTAGTCAAGTTGAATTGATCATATCAGGCCTAGATTTCACCCGAAACACTAATGAGTCATAAATTGAAAATTGGGTTCTAGTTCATACGTAATTGGGTTTCTTGATTGGCCTTGAATTTGATGTTAAAACTTGGATATAACAACTTACTATGCCTCTAAGACTTACCGTAAACACTTTGGTGTAATTTCTTACTGCTAGATTAGTTACGCCGTAAACCGCCTAAATGAGTTTCATGCCATGATCTGTTATAGAATGAGTGTTAATGTTAATATTAATGTTATGATTATGTTATTTCAGGTTTGCTACTCGTAAAAATCAAAATCAAGGTTGTTAACCATCTACGCATAAGGATCACCTTACGTGTAGAAAGTTATGCGTAAGAGAAATCTTACGCGTAATCGTACGCTAAGGTTCTACAAAGGGACTACGCTGATCCTCGAGGGATATGCGTGAACAGTGACCTCTACGCGATAAGGTCTACTCTACGGTAAGCCTTACGCCGTAAGGTTTTATATACACCCACGCTGTAAGCTCTACGCATAAGGTTACTCGATCCTACATGTAACATTTACGCTGTAGTCGGTTCCTACACGATAAGCTTGTGTCTACGCCAAGATACGCATAAGCTACCATTTCTACGCTTAAGCCTTGATCAAACCTTCATGATGAATTGTTACACGTGCAAACTTGTAAATAACTAAATCATAATGTCACGAAACCAATAATGTCATTAATAAGCTTAAACGTTCAATATGTTGTGTTAAATAAGTGATAACATAAACTTTAAAACTTAAAGTTAACTAACTCACTAAACTTTCACGACGCCATTGGATTATTAGACAAACAAGTGACTTTGGACTCGTAACAATCATTGACATTGCACACTCTATAATTAGACAATAAAACCTTCTGTTGACTAACATTATGTCTTTCAATATGTTGGTTCTTTTAATGTTATTTCGTGATCACGACATGGGTGCTCAATGAATGTGGATGCACATGAGGTTCTCACCATTGCCGATATCTTCCCTAATGGCTATCCGAGGAAGATTGGAAAGAACAATCTCAGAGTTGAATTTGAAACTCTCACCGCTCGAATCTTCATGTCTCATTGCTGTGGATGTTCTAAAGAATCATCCCTACTAGAACATGCTCTCACACTCGCCATCGCTCCAAATCTACATACAACAATTCCGGAATACAATGCGATGGTCAAAGGTCAAAATGTCGCGGATGTGACGCCAATCACAAGCAACTCACCATCACTCCTCACGACTTAAGGGTCGTTTCTCCTCTTCCCGACATCATACCAATCAATTCTCTGCCAGCACCTACCAAGAGACTCGCCTGAATTTGATCAATATTGGGTGATGAAGCTTCAGGGTTATCATTAAGCATTCTCACGTGATCTTAAGAATATCCCTCAACCTTGAGAACCCTTTATATCATCATCACAAAATCCATTTCTCGTTGTGACAATGCGGCATGAGCATCCCAAGCTCATGGAACTGCAAATTTTTTGGGCTCTGATCAACATGAAGCAAATTGAAGTTGAAGCTCTGATTTGGGATGACATGATGACATTCCTCAAAAAGCTTGGTTCAAAGATTCCTTACATCATTAGATACACTAAGCTGTTGATCCAGAGAGCACTTGGGTACAACCCTGATATCCCGAGAAGAATCAATGACCCCGACAATCATGACATGTTGACTGAACCCACTCTAACACGATAAGGAGTCAACGACTAAGAAACAAGGTGTCGTGGTTGCCGATCACCTTCTCGATGAACTCAAAAGCTCTACCTTATAAAAGATATTTGGTCGCTGTGAGAAGAAAACAAAGTTGGATTCTTGATGAAAATCTTCCGTACGCTTTAAGGAAAACCGTAAGAGAAGTGCAGGAAGTGCAGCAAGCACCGAGTCGAGGATGTTCCCGGAGGAATCCTCCAAGAAAGAGGACAGCCCGCCAAGGAAGCTGCCTTTCCCGCATCTAAGCCTCGAATCGCAGAGAAAGCTAACCGACGAGGACTCAGAGGGTACCGTGACGATGAAGAGACTTTCTACTCAAAACGCCAAAGATGACACTACAACGGTATCTAAACCTCCTAGTCCTCCAACCGACAAAGGAAAGGGAAGACTCCAAGACTTGTGCCTTATGAAGAAAGCCTGATGAAGAGCCACTGAAACCGACATGAGAAAGTTCAAATTCGTTAGACTCCAACACGTGGCACAAGAATTTGCTAAAGATAAAATGGGTGGCCCCGAGGGTCGAAAGTGGTGGAGTTCAACCTACACCAAATCCCGATGCGTTAATCGACCATAAGGGATCCGTGCCACCACTTTGGAACAACAACAAACGCGCGGTGGAGACATCTTGAGTACAACATTGAAGAACCGAATCGAAGTTGAGGGAAAAGCGATGAAGAAGCTGCACCAAAGCCAAAGCCGATGAACAAGCTAAGTCTGGAAATGAAGAAGATGTTGAGTATGATATGTTTCTTCTAGATAGTCCCTGACGGTCAAAGGAAGAAACTTCGAGCCACCAAAGGACCCGAGTCTCCTCACATATCATCATCATCTTCATTCACTCTTCACCACCACCATCAAAAAGATCATCCAAATCATCATCCAAATCCGTGAAGAAGCCAACTCCATCTTGGATCTCTCAATCTAAGAATCGAGTCGTTAAAGCTATCAAACGAGTGAGAAAGAAAGATATTCTCACGTAAAGTTGAATTTCCTCATCGACGATAACGATCTTCATGATGAGAATGACAAGATGAAAGTTGAAAGGGAGTATGTCCGTAAGCTCATGAAAGATGATCTTCAAGGGAGCATGGACAAGATGATCAAAGGATACTCTCACAAGTTCCTTATGGAGGTCGTTCCTAAACTGACTAAGGAGATGTATACCGCATAACTTTATCCGAATCTCTTACATCTAGCCAAGCAAGCCATGAAATCAACTCCAATGAATTTGAGCATCAATACAGTTGAAACTACAATTTTTCTCAGATGATGAATTGGTGAACCGCTAGTAGCTCAAATGTCAAACGCTCGCACGTTTGCCTCTCACGGCTAAATTGTTTGAAGCATTGCTGAATACCAACTCAAGTCGCATACGAGAAGAAGCAGTGGCCCAAACATTCAAGACTGACAAGACAAAGATCATGATAAGATAATGAGCCCAAACTAACAAAGAAGTCCGTGAATCATCCTCCATTCACTCAATGCAACCTCCACCCCAAAGGACCTACCAACAAAGATCCTCCTCGCCTTCTGCAGATAAACCTTAGATTCGAAGCACCGCCCCAGCACTCAAAACCGTGATCACTTTGAGTATACGGGTGGTGACGATGAAGAATACCATGAGCCCCAACAACAACCCTCCCCACAAAGTACAAAACCAGAACCCATCTAGGCCTAAGAAAAGAAGAAGCGCCCAAGGTCGACGCCCTATCATGGCTAGATGAAGATAAACAAGGAGGAATTTGAATGGTTTTCTACACTTGTTAATTCCACTCCCACCTCAAGGTCAAGATCCGTAGACGGTAATACATTGGAGCATGCTAAATTACTGCAAGAAAAATTATGAGTAAAGAAGATGACAAAATCCTGAGTTGAGGCTAATCAAGAATGAAGCTTTTCAAATGTTCAAAGATAGTCTCGAAAGTGCCATTGAGGTCGAATATCACCTTGAAAACATTGCTCGAGCTATGTCTAACAACATGGATTGGCTCAACCCAGAAGCAAACATCGACTTCACAAAACGGGACAACCCTCTATATTACACCAACCGGTCTAAACCTCTACCAATTGGCCAACCAGATGAACCTGAATTACTTCCGATATTTCTTAAAAAATACTTGGATTTTCTACACCTGGCATATGGTTCATGGAAATATGCTACATCGCCGACACTTCCATTCCCGGCCTATATACTCTAACCGCATAGCCATCGAGGAAAGATCTAACCACTTGTTCTCCAAAAAAGTGGAAGAGTATGACCGTGATGCAACAATGGGATTCACCATTGGCCGGAACGCCAAGAATCTACTACGTGTCGCTGTGTTCGTAAATCTCAACATGAAGTGTTCAAGACTAAGAGTATCGCCATCAAACACGCTTGATCTTTCGTCCAATGGGACTACACACTTTCTCAAGAATATTGTGGTCAAAAGGCAAGACGAAGGGATTATGTTCTGTCGACTTTTGAGAATTTGTCTATCAACGACATTGAAGACATGTACCTTGCCAAAGTACAAGGTCGCATGAGACAATTTTCAACTGAAGTACAACGTGAATTCATCAAGTAATTGCTCATCTTCATCGACGATAGTCATCAAAGAACTCAGAAGATCTCCAACTTGCGCTTGAATCTTATCGTGTCTGTAAACTTCACTCCACCGCAGCTTGATCTTCCCTACATCAACCAGCTCTCACAATATAAACTCATCACAAACCATTCGAGTCGTTTACCGCAGTGAACTTCAAAGAAATTGCTTAATGGCGTGTAGAGATCTTCACAAGTTTGGGGATCACAATTTGAAGATGGTTAGGACGGATTGGCTATCGGTTGAAGGATATAAATAAAAAGATCGGGTCTCCTAAGCGATGGAATTCTCGTGGATCGGGGATGTGAAGAGGATCATCACAATGTTTGATGAACGGTTGTATCGGCGGATCAATCAGAAGATTGGAAAGCTTTGTTGGTGGTCGACCTAGGATTAACATCACCTTTCAACGCCTGTTCACACTCCGCAACATCACCGACTACCGGTACCCCTTGAACCGCTTTATTATAACTTTGGATGTATGATTTATTATGACAATGGCTTGTGCACACATAATGGTACAACCCGTTTGTCAAGAAAGGACCTTGGTACGCCTGCCACAATCCTATAAAAGGAGCGAAAGCTTCTTACTTTTGAGTAAAACCTATCAAACCTTTCACTATTCAAGGTTTTGCTCAAAAGAACAAGTACTTCCCCTTATGATTTTCAAAACCTCAACCGTTTGTATCACTTGTTGAGGGGGAGTATTTGACTTTAAAACTTTATTCACTAATTGTTCACAAATTGTTCATAGTGGTCATCTTCCCATAAAACTCAAAATGGTCATATTTATTCTCAACATTTCTTCAAAAATAACACTTATATGCCATTTTTGAGGGGGAGAAAATTTATGTGATAAGAAATATGTTGTGAAACTGCAAATGAATCTTTGTGCTATAGACTTAACCAACGAATTGACGAGATCTCAACTGTTATTAACACGAAAAGACTTGTCCCGACGGGTAATAATTTCAAGCTAGTTCGCTAGTGATGTAAACGTGTCTCGCAAAGGACTTGTCCGAGTAGAATGTACCATTCGAGAAACTCCTGGTAGACATGATCTTTGACCGGTTTGACAACCTTTCGAGGTTTGTCCACACCTTCAAGATAGTTATTAGAGCTAGTTGTCACCTAAAAACTGACAATGTAACTCTTTAATTATTCAACGTAACCGGTTCCCGGGGATTGTCTATCTTGAGTTGATCAATTCAAAAGTGTGCGCTTTCTCTCACCGTGCAGATTGCCTTAACTATTAAGGAGTGGAGGGGGTATTTATGCTAAAAGATAAAACTCTCACAAGGTACAAAATGTTTTCATTCACAAACACTACAGAGATTTTCTTGAAAATGGTTTTATGGCAATGGAGTTATAAGGAGATTAAGGTTAGAATAACCGTCTCTATGATCCGCCAGAGTCGGAGGGATCTACCCAAGGACACTACCAATAGTTAGAACTAGAAGTCCTTAGGTATGATTGTAAAAAGGAGAAAATCGGAGAAAGAAGGAGTTGAAGAATTAAAAAGAAATGCAAAGAAAAGGGTGAAAAGAAATAGCCCTCCAAATTATTCAACTCAGGGCAGACACCGGGTTCAATTCATATGCTACTGGTTGTCACTTGATGACGCCAATATTGAAGATTAAAAGTCGCATGGACCCAAAGGACGATGCACTAAACCTTCTTAGCCACTCAAGTTTCTCTCAACAAAGCTTGTTTCATTCTCACAGGGAACCCTACGTAAACTATCGGCTTTCTCTTAGAGATTGTCGGTATTGAAGAAGGAGACCCTCTCCCTAGTCTCGCCAGAAAACCAAAACGCACTATTGAGTCTAGAGCCACGAGATTCATCAAAATATCTCTTAGGTACACTTGACATTTCATCACTTGTTGTTCAACAATAAGAACATCAGTGTTAAGTTATCGATTCCTTCACAGATCTTAGCAATCTGTCGAGAACATTTATGAGAGGTTCACAACTGTGATTCTCAGTGATTGAATGGAAACCGCCGTGGTCAACATCAAATGCCGACAGCAGGTCGCTTCGGTAACTCCCCGTGGATTACGCTTAGTGGTCTCAAACGGTCTCGCCGTGAGAGGTGATGCTTCGGTACCTCAACGACTCATCTCAACCGTAGATGTACTTTGGTATATCATGGCATCTCACTTGTGGGACTCCTGTTCAGAACGGCCTTTGTGAGAATTAGAGTGTGTTTTCACACTATGTCCTAACACTCTCGGTTCAAACTTGTAAGTGCCGAATCCGCTTATTACTAACCGCTTTCATGTTTTCTTATGGAAGCTCGAGCCGAACGATCGTGCAGATTCTTCTCATGCTCACGCCAACATCATCACTAATAGAAGTTCTATCGAAGCAACACAAAGTCGTAATGATTCTTCGTCAAACCAAAGAATCTACAAAGATAAAGACTTAAAGAACTTCATCAATACTGAAATCCAATGTCAAAGAGCTGCTGAGCATGTTGAAGAATGAAGTGGAGACACTGGAGCAAAGGGCGCACTGGTATGCACTTCATGCACAACAACAACACACTATCACTACCTTCACAAAGAACAATGATCAAAGAACAAAGATTAAGATGACGCCAGCAAAACTGCTTAAAGAAAACAATTTCTCTACACCGGGAGATTGTTCGATCAAGGCAATTCTTCTCACAAGAAAGAAGAATGTCAGAAGACATCAAAGCTACTATTACATCAAGACTTTCACCGCTTAGATTCATCACCAACACTTGAGGGGAGATTGTTGGAATCACTCCTAAACCTTAATTCAAGTGTTAGTAATTTATATGTAATAGTTAGCTTAATTATGGCCTTTATGTTTGTTATTAGCCTTAGGCTTATGTTGAAGGCCCATAAGCCTAGGCCTAGTCCAATAAGGAAAAGGATGGGAACTAGGATTGTTGCCCTAGCTTCCCTCCTATAAATACTCTTGTATAACCCTCACTTGAGGGTTGGTTATTCAAGTTATTTCTTTCACATATCCTACGCATAACAAGCACTTTATCATCATGTGTGTGTTTGGTTTATTGTTCAACCGCCTCTCTATTTCTTCTCTTGATGCTTGTGTTGTAAAACTAGTGACCTAACAGACGGGATGGTTCATCACTCGACCACCCTAGAGTTATGCCATTGGTGCATCAATGACATGGCCATGTTACCTTCATGGCTAGGGAAAATGGCTCGGGTATTAAACTGAAGGGTCGAAAGGTAAGGTCCAAGTTTGGCAAAAATCATAATAGCATAATCAAGGGTTCATAATAAAAGGTTCATAGTAAGGACTCAATTCAAAGGTTCACATAAAATAGTTCAAGGTTCATAATCAAGATAGCAAAAGATCAAAAGATATATAAGAGGTCATGAGAGGCCTTAAGAGAAAGGTTAGAATATATGTACCTTACAAAAGCAACAAAGAAAAATGACCAAAAAAGTAGGACCACTCCAACATCACCCGATATACACGAATTATCATAACATATTACTTATACGTACAATTAATGTCATAATTACAGTTATTACGGATTTTAGGGTTTCTACCATTTATAAAAACTTTTTAGGTCAAAACATATTTAACCAAGTTTTTATGAATTAATCATATAGGGTTTAAGTGAATTAAATGATTAATTAAAAAATAAATGAGTTTTACTCTTATTAACACTTAATTAAGGTTTCATAAATTATAAATCATACAAAGGTCCAAATGTACATTAGAGGTCACCAAATACCATTTTAGTGCTTTAGTAGTCGTTTACACAAGCTCATAAGGTTACATGCATCCCGGGTTAATTTACAAACACTTATGCATACCAAAAGTTAAAACATGTATTCAAGTCATTTTCAGATTTATTTACTCACATCAGACCTGTTTATAACCATTTAAATAAAATAGCTAGGCATCAATTCAGTACCCCCAATTTGACACAGAACTACCTATATGACTCTAGTATTTATGTGAATTTTCCCAGAATTTATAGACATGTCTAAGTATTTTATAAAAATCACTTTCATAAACTGTCCCAGATTTCTCAGCTTTTGACACCTTGTAAGTTTACATTTTTAAACCTTATTTAGACTATTCCGAAAATTCCCCAGAAATTCCAGAAATTAGTTAAGACCTTAGTTAACATCATAATAAAATTAGGGCTTCCCAAACCTCACCAATAATTTATGAAAAATCCCACAAGTTGACTGAATTCCCAGACCCGAAAGACAGTTTTGATATGTTAACTTTTAAAAATCATATGGGTGTCTTCTCGATCACCAATGACCTTGAAACTCGACACACAAGTACTACAGAGGTTAAACTTAGTTTTAGATTCAAGAAACTCACAAAAACATGTCGTTATCAATTAATTATCACGTTCACAAATCGAGTAAAATTATGGACAGCACAGATTCACCAACGAATTCATAACCCTACAAACTCTTAATCACGAATCGACCCATAATTAAACCTAGGGTTTCCAATATTGATTAGGTTCATTAATGACTCATTAATACACATATTAGGGCTACAAAACACTAATCTTATAGCTGGACAAAACTGATTCAAACAACAAAAAGTAGTCACATAAAATAACAAGGTTATCATGATTTTAAATGACATATACTTCCTATTTAATTTTAACGAGACAAACACACAATAACATGATCTTAACAAGTATGCTTAACATGATTTGAATCTGATTTTTATGTGTTTATATATGTGTGGGTCGTATATATATGGAAGAAAACAAAGGAAATCATGTTTACGTATGATGTGCTATTTCATCCTGCTTTTAATATTTATAAAACTTAGATAACTTAGGATAAACACATACTAACGGGCAGAGAACCCGATCAGATGTAGTAAAGCCTTAGGTAAATCCGAGTATCATCCCAAGAGAGCTGTGACCTTGAAAGAACTAAGATGATTAGAAATGATAATGATAATATATTGGTGTGATAAGATTGTGATAATTCATCGATATGCTTTTATTCCAAACACACAGATACCAGAATTTTAGGGTAAAGAGATGGATAAACGAAGCTTAATGAGAAAAACAAATATGAATTGATTCTCGATATAAAGGTTCAATATAGTGGTTAATTATCACCAGATTCCTTTGGTCAATTCGTCATGGCCTATGGTTCTTAGATTCCTCACCAAGATGAAGTAGGTAGACTGAGTGGGAAGGGTAAGATATGACCAACTGGCGACCCTTCTTCGCTTGTGCGATTTGACCAGCTGATCACCTACCGTTTGGATGAACTTAAGAAGTCGTGGATGAGTGTTTAAGATGCTAGCGCCCGGGCACTCATTATTATGAATCTAGCATGTAGCGATACTTAATGACTTGGCTTAGGGGACTAAAAACAACTGGAATTTCAACTGGTCACCTGCGATCCCCAGTGGAAGCCTTTGCAGATGGGTTAGGACGAATTGACCAAATGCTGTCCTAGTGACTTTTACCCCCACTTGAAGTAATTGGAAGTAATTAAACGTAAACTTAACTTGATAGGATGAATAACTAGGCTAGCACACTTCTCCCCTATTGATCACACCCCTTGCCTTTACTTGATTTTCTTATTTTATTGTTTTAGTAGTTAATTAATCATTTCAACCTTAAAATCTATTAAAATCTGTGACACCTAGACTTAGTTAAAATCCGCACACATAGCTCTTGGGACGACATCGGTTTTACCAAAATACTACACTACACACGACCGGGTACACTGCCCGTTAGTGCATTAGGGTAGACCATAGGTATAACGAGACAATATAAATATTAAAACCTGGTCAGTAAAACATGCATCAATTGATGAGGGAGCTTCGTGCTAACCCTTTTTCAGGAAAAAAGGACGAGGATGCGTATGAGCATGTTGAGAACGCTCTTGTACATCGCAGCCTTTTCAACATTCCCGTGTGTCTCATGACGCTGTATGCTAAGGGTGTTCCCCATGACTCTTCGGGGAGCAAGAAGACGGATCGAAAGATTGCCCGCCGGGGCAGTTGATACATGGGCTCTACTAAAAAAGCACTTCATACAAAGATATTGTCCTCCGTCAAAGATATCTAATCAACTCATGGAGATTCATAATTTCAAGAAAGATGACGATGAAACGTTGTATCAAGCCTGGGATAGATACAACGATCTCCTCTACAAGTGTCCTACACATGATCTAAACAACCAACAAAAGGTCGACATCTTTTACAAAGGAATCAACGTGACTACAAGACAGATGTTGGACTACCAAGGACCAATGCCAAGCATGACCCCTACTCTCGCAATTGAATCCATCCAAAAAAAGGCTGACCATTCCCAAAAAGGGCACGTTGGAGGTAGCAAAAGAAGCCTGGGCGAAGTCTTGATGGAATTTCCGCCACCACTAACAAGCTAGAAAATCTTGGTAGGGATATGCTCAAGATCAGAGAAATTGTTCATGCCATCCAAGTAGGATGCGAGAGCTGCGGAGGAGGGCATCTCACCAAAATTTTTCCTTACATTGACAAAGATAGCATGATCGAAGAAGCTAAATATGGTGAAAATTAACCGTTTTATGGGGAAAATCGGAATAGTAATAGCTATCATGGATGACCTGCTGGAAATTACAACCGCGGACCTTATGGAGAAAAAAGGCCCAACATTGAAGAAACCATAAACAAATTTCTGGAAACATCAGTCCAAAGACAAAAGGAACAAGATGAATGGCTAAAGGAATTTCAGAACACTAATAGAAGCCTCTCAAATCACGACACAACCCAAAAAACCTTGAAACAATGGTGGAAAAGCTGAGTGAGAAGGTAAGGAAAAATAACACTAAATCGGAAGGGACAAAACTTATGATCGAATGCAAGGTCATCTTTTCTGATGAAGATTCAAAGTTACAAGTCAATTCTCCCACCAAAAATTCGGTTACGAGTGAAAATTCCTCCGACAATGATCAGTTACGCCGTAACATTTCTGACGAGTTACGGCGTAACTATGGTTTAGAAAATGATCGGGGCATTATGAAGAAGAAAGATACTGATGACATGAGTGAGTTACGCCGTAACCAAATATCAGAGTTACGGCGTAACTGGGATACGTGGTATGACAGATTTCGCGAGGTGGATGAATTAGGGACACAGGTTATTAATGGATGGTCCAATGATATTAACTTATGCCCTCAATCTCCATCTAAAAGGAAGAATCACTGGTGTAAGAAAATTCCCGTAGCTAATGGGGAATTGTACGATCTATGGGCTTCATGCGACCCTCGGAACGAAATTTGCGATGGAGGAATCGATAAGGATAGGGTCAAGGATAACAAATTCACGTGGCCTGCATATACTGATGAAGAAAGATTAGAAAAGCTCTCATTTGAAGATGAGGAGGAACCACCTATTAGGCACTGTTCCCCGATAATTATCACTGATGACGAGTCCACACGAGCATGGCCTACATGCAATCCTTTCCGCGAGTTGCAACGTGGGGTGGTAACATGAAAGACGAGGAATGGACATGCCCGCATGAGCTTGAAAGACATGATATTAAGTTCGGGGATTTATCCTTCGATGATTGGTATGCAGTACAATTCGAGGATGCTAAAATTAACCCGAATCTACTAAAGAAGCTCAAGATTGATTATGAGGAGCATTGTCTACATAAAAAGCCCATAAATGATGATATCTACTGCATGGAGGATCCCTCAAGCGACACCAATGACGAGGTAACTCGAAGTCATTGGTGTGAGAAAATAAGGACACGTTGCGAATTTTTTTGGGCATCTTGCAACCCGTATGATGATAAATGCAACGGAGGAAGCAGTATTAAGAGAGTTAGGAAAGATGAATTCTTTTGGACCTCAATAAATGACGCGGAAAGAACTGAACTACCTTGGTTAGACAATATAGGATTTGACAATTGGATAAGAATCAAGTATGGGAAAGTCGATGCATTGACCAAGGAAAAGATCTGGAAGGAATGTATGAGTAAAGAAGACCCGAGCGAAGAAACTCCTAATGACATAAGTGAAGTAACGGATGAAGAAATCAAGGATTCAATGAGAAATGAGAAAGAGGAATGCAAACGGGTACTTGTGGAAGATTTACTTAACGATGAATGGTTTAAAGGTACCGAGTCCGACAATGATGATATAGAAGGGATTTTGGATTACCTTGAACTACAAGGCGAAGATGGATTCACTGACCCCGATGATGAAGCATATGAGCAAAGAAGGTGCAAACTTCTTGGAATTCCATATAAGAGGCCACCACAAATTGTAGCAGAAAAGTATGAGTTCACTAGATACCATTTGAGGCCGGACGAAAAGTTTTGTTAAATCCAGAAGATCGAGACTAAGGAGTATCTCCGCACGGCTACAAATGTTGCTTGGGTCAGACATAACTTGATGAAGGACATGGAAGAAGTTGGCTAAGTCCAAAGGCCACCATAAAGCCCCGAGGCTTTGAGTCTAACTTAAAGATTCAGAATAAAGAAAAGTGCTCTTTCGGGAGACAACCCGAATTACCCCTTTCATTTGTTTTATTTCCATTTCTATTGTGTTTTGTGTTTTTAACCATTTTTTCAGGAAAATGAAGAAAAGTTACTACAACATACTGAACGGGGACCTGATCTGTCCAGAGTTACGGCGTAACTCATTCTTATGGTTACGTCGTAACATACTTTTAGCAAAACTTCTTCTCGGAGCATTACCAATTACGGCGTAATCCCATGCAATGGTTACGCCGTAGCTACACCCCTGTAGTGTCTGCCAGGTTTTGCACTAATTACGGCGTAACTCCTTATAGGGGTTACGACGTAACTTTCCTTTGTAACTCTTCTTTCTTTTTAAATACAATAACCTTGTATTTGTTTTTAAATGAACTTTGTGGGTATGTTCCCTGTAAGCCCTCACGAGACTACACTCGTCCACTTGGGACACCAAGTGGTTTAAAAGGCTTGTTGCATACGCTAAATGAAACAGTGATTCCTACGAAAGTGAGTTAGGTTTCTTTTTCATTTTTCTTTTTCTTTTTTAGAATTATGCTTGTCGTTAGTGTGATTTCAGGGATTGAAGTTTGCTCGTGGATGCTTATGCGAAGGCACGATTCATTTCGTGGCCTTTCTTTTGGAGCAAATTTCAGGGAAGTTCTCGCTCTAATTATACTTTTCTCTTCACCTTTATTTAACGCTTAGTACAAAAAGGACTTTGTACATCTCAAGTGGGGGGACGGGAGTAGAATTGTCTCTTGAACTTTATTTTTCCCTCGTTTTTCTAGTTTATTTTGAAAAATTATGCCATCTTTAAAATTTTGACATATTTTTCTTAACCTAACTAGATTAGACCTTAGCCAAGCACATTATAACCCTTGATATTATATGGTGAGATTAGCCTTATCCGTTTCCAAAATTTTACCCCAAATCCACCAAATTATGAGTGTGCCGGTAACTTGTAAACTTTAGAACTTGGCCTTTACATCATTTAGAGACCATAGATGAGGTATGTTGAGTTAGCTCGATGTATTTGGAAATTTCAGTTTAAGAAGGCAATATTATAGGATTATCACCCAAATAGCCTATCATTGTGTGTCTATCGATTAGTCACCTCGACTTCTCGACCCCCATGTTAAACCCTTTGTTTCACTCACCTTTAGTGCAAGATACCCCTAGATACACCCATCTGAGCCATTCCTTTCGTTTTGTTCTACCAATATATTGTTTCGTTACACCCTTACACCTTAGCCTACCATGTAGTCTTTATTTGTAATTGGGAAGTCATTATTTGCCTAAGTTCACGGTTCAAGTGGAAAGGTTCTGAATCACGCCGTTTACCTACATATTCTTAAAGGATCATTGAAGACCCCCCAAATTCTCATATTGTTCATCTCAAGTGGGGGATGTTATGTTTAGTAGTTATGATTAAAAAAAAAATAGTTATCGTTATTTAGTTGATTGTAAAGTGCGATGTTATAAGCACTATTTGTAACCACCCATAATTTTTCGGTTATTAAATTAACTATAAACATCTATTTATTATCATTTTAATTTTATTTTCAGTTTATATAACGTTTAGACTCTCCTATAAACCCATGACTCATTTTAGATATTAAGATTGAGTATATTGATTAGTTTTAACGTTTTTATAAGCTCTCTCTCTCTCTCTCTCTCTCTCTATATATATATATATATATATATATATATATATATATATATATATATATATATATATATATATTTATATATATATATATTGCGCTGTTCTGACTTAAAGTTCTCAGAACTAAAAGGCTTAACATTTGTAATTACCGGGAAGAAACTATATCCGCTATACCTCAAAACTTACCTACTAAGCTAACTAAAATATCTATATCAAAGCAAAACCAATTTGATTTTTGCTTACTAAACCGACACCACTCATCCCTTATAATATCTGCTTTTATCTCTTTCGGATCAAAACACAAAAAGAAAAACAGATAAAACTTTTTCCCTCTCTTTAGCACTACCACATCGACACCATAGCACTGCAACCATCTCCTCACCGCCACGCAGCCATCATCACCATCCATCTCTCCTTCCACTTTCGGGTCAAGAAAAGGTTCGATCAGGTTTGATCATGAATCGGGGTCGTGCTCTACTCCAACCGCAACTACCATTTTCTTCATCACCAAGCTTTGCTTATGTACTTTGTACTCTAAATTCGAACACAAAATAAAAATTTGTATAATAGTTAATTTATACGAATGGATTAACAATTGTTTTGTAACTAAATGTATCATCGTTAAAATCGTGGGTTGTGGTTTAGTTATGTTTGTTCGATGTGCTTATTCTGGGCGATTTATATGCTTATACCTTATCTGACTATTTAATAAACTCGTGTAGCTTATTTGGTGGTGTTTGGTCTCGGTACAAAACAGGAAAGAGTGGGTGTTGTTTGTTCGAGCGTATGTACTTTCGGCTTATTATGTTTAGCTTTAATTCGTGGTTTATTTAGAAATTTAATAGATATTGAATGTGCTTATTTTGTTCTCAGTCGAGTCTTAATAACTCTTGTGAGTTCAAGTCGAGACCCGTGTGGGTCACAGTTTGGTCTCGATTAGTGTTGTGTTTGGTTTTGTCTCGAGTCAACCACAAACCCCACGAGGGGTGTGTTGAGTTGTTATGCTCGGTTCGCAAGTCAGCCAAGAGGTTACTTGTTTGATTTCATTCGAAAACAAAGAAGACAAAAAAGGGTTGTTTGGTTTTGATTTCAAATGTACCAAAGTGTTTTGAAACTTGGTTTATTTGTGTGCTTGTCCGTGTTTGCTCGAGACACCCAAATGGGTGTTTGTCTACTGCAACGCAGCCACCCAAAGGGGTGTTTGTCTATTGTAACATGACCCCAAGAGGGGTGTTTTTCTGCTGCAATACAGCCCCAAAAAGGGCACACTTGTCGCGAATTTTCTGCACATAAAGGGCACGTTTGCTGCTGAATTTTCGGCACATAAAGGGGCACGTTTACTGCTGATTTTTATGCCTAAACTAGCGTAATTGAATGTTGATTTTTCTGCATAAATTAGTGTTTTTGGATGCTGATTTTTCTGCATAAACGAGTGTAATTGGCTGCTGTTTTTTATGCATAAATGAGTGTATTTGGATGCTGATTTTTATGCATAAATGAGTGTATTTGGATGCTGATTTTCTGCATAAGCGAGTGTAATTGGCTGCTGAATTTTCTGCGTAAGCAAGTGTATTTGAATGCTGATTTTTCTGCATAAATAAGTGTATTTGAATGCTGATTTTTTTGCATAAAAAAAGTATATTTGCAGCTGATTTTTCTACATAAACAAGTGTATTATGTTGCTGATTTTTCTGCACACAAAGAGTGCCTATCAATTGCTGATTTTTTGCACCAATAGGTGCGTTTAGTTTGCTTGTTTCCAAGCCACACCGCAAGGTGTTGGGTTTGGTTTAGTTAGCCACACCGCATCCCAGATAAGGGTGCGGGTTGAGGGTGTTTGTTTACCTCGGTATAATAAGAAAAACCAAAGGGTTATAGGTTCGAGCTTATGAGCTCATATCCAAACTTATCTTTATTAGTTATGATAAGTGTTTCGGGATTTTTAGTTTGGAGCCCGGATCATATTTGAAATGGACTAAAACTATCGAAACAAAAGCTATAATAATTGAAACCGTATTGAGAACACGCATTTTAAATCAAGTCTACACAACTTTGAAGTTATATACATAAACACGTCATAACTTAACCAATCTACATATCTTTTACTTATTTAAAGCTATTTGAACCTTATAAGAAGTTTTATTTTCGCTCATACTTGTGCTATATGTTTTATACTTTAGTATGTGTTGAAGTCTTGACATTCAAACCACCACTTGAAACGATGATACAAAACCTTTTTACAAACAATAATACCACATCCTTCAAAACTCATGTATTATTTTAATTTCACGTGACATATTTATAAGATAAGTTATTATCTTCTAGGTCGTGGTCGCACTGTACGGTTGTGCTTTGCTACTTGATTGTATTTTGCGATACTTACGCTACTACATTCTGAGGTGAGTTCATAGCCTCATTTTCTATCATTCAATTGTTTTACAAACCCTTGGGGGAGATACATATTTTATTTTAAACCGAACACATTGCTTTCAAACTATATGCTTATCTGATTGTTTTATTGTCACTAAGTTACCGCATTTGCCAAACTTAAGTCCCTAAATCATGAATCATTAATCACTAAGTGAAGGTAGGCGCGAATATTGTGGATAGATCTATCGGGATTGACGAATCCCGTTTGTGTTGATCGGGTAGGCAAACAAACGCACTATATTTGAGTACATTAGGTAAAACGGCAAATTTTACCTATTAGGCACGTACTCAACAGCTTTCACCAATTAATTTTGGAGCAAGTTAACGCCTTGATTGCATGATGCTTAGTGAAATAATAACTGTTTTTTTCAACATTATGGGTGTATAACAACGTAACCTACACAAACATTATGTGTTCAACATTCAACAATAAACCTGTGAATTCACTCAACCTTTGTGTTGACAGTTTTAAGCATGTATTTTAGGTCTATATTGTACGAGGCTGGCACGGAAGAGCAAGGACTAGATCAAGAAGGCTATAATTATTTTATCATTCACAAAACATCAAAGACTTTATATTGATGTATTTTGTAAACAATGGAACCAACTGGGACCTATTTTGTAAACTCTGATATATTTGAATAATTTGAATGATAAATCCTTTTTAACAACTCCTTTAGAGATCGTTTTATATCATTATGACTATTGTGCCGTCGAGTAACACCCAATTTGAATTCCGCTGCGTATCATGAAATTTGGGGTGTTACACTATTGTTATGAGCTTACTATAGATTTAGTATCGAGGAGGCCACCTCGGTCACATTTGAAGAATGGAGTTGGAAATGTGCCCATCATGACGTCCTCTAATGGCACATCTACCTGGTATTATCATGATCCAGTTTCTTAACTTCGAAACTTGAACTTTGGGCGAACGGTAAGTGGTGATAACTTGCTTATAGATTTAGACTATCTGCTTGATTTTATTTTACACCAATTTTATCCCATGTCTTATCATACCTTTTAGTCATGAAGCGTGTCTAGGTGATGCAGCGAGCAATCTTTGGTGTCTTGGTCATGGATTTGGTCATGTATCATTGATTTTGTCCACTTCGCCGTGATATGTTAGTAATGACAAATCACCCTTAACCTTTGTCTTGTCTACTCATATTGCCTTCGAGAATTGTTTTGTCCTTAATTCTAGTGGTGGAGATTTGTGTAAGCGCCAAGCTTATGATATAATACATGCTATGACTGTGCAATGAGTGATCACCCCAAAATTGACACTTAGAATAGTTGAGAGATTTGAGTGTTTTGTTCCCATTTCGTGAGGTGTTAGGCTTTGTTTTATTCTAGCATAAGGGGTTTGTAAACTTATATTTTCCAGGTAATGGGAGATATCTTTTTAGGAATCTATCTAATAAGGTCTACTTGAGGGCAAGTAGAGTTCAAGTGGGGGATATTTGGTAACATCAAATAGTCCTGAATATTAAGTGTTAATTTTCCCCTATAATGCTCGTATTTTATATCATTTATATGGATTTCATTGTTTTCCTCTATATTTCACTTTCGTGTAAATTACAGCATTGGAGCTAAAGAGATGCGGATTTGGAGAGTTTATTGAAGATATATGATAGTATGCTCATTTTGAAGATGTTACGCGTAACTCCTCTCACATTACAGTAATGTAAGCGCTGGCCCCAAAAACTAACTAAACGGAAGATTACGGCGTAACTCCATCCCAAGATTACGCCATAACTAATTAGGTCAAATGAGGTTCACCGTAGCTACCAGCATAACTAATTCCACAATTACGTCAGAACCATGATTTATTGAAGATAATGACGTAACTCATTCCCGATGTTACGCCAACCAACTTTTCCGAGCAAATTACGAAGAAATGGATGTTACGACGCATCCTTAACTTAAGTTACGCCGTAACAAGATCCGCCTATAAATACCGCCAAATTCCATCATTTCTAATCATCCCATTTCACACACAACATCAGTGAACGTGAGTAGAAGTTAAAGGTAGATCTTGGGGAGCATACGGAGCCATCTCCAAGGGAGAAATCACTCCCCTACGATAAGAATTAGCATTTTATATTTTCTTTACTTTCAATTTATGTATTTCGTAATGTTAAACATTGAATCGATTGTTTTAGTTAATATGAGCGGCTAAGCACCTCTGGTGCTAGCCTAGTTATGATTCCTTAATTGTTTTGTTTATGTTTATATTGCTTACGTATAATTGTTTCTAGTGTATGCATGTACAGTTTGTTGGTAGCTACCCTTGTTTCAGTAGTTTTGAATGGCGGTAGTGGCTAGTTACTTAGGAGATATGACCAACTGACCCTAAGTAGGTAGACTGAGTGGGAAGGGTAAGATATGACCAACCGACTACCTTCTTCGCTTGTGCGATTTGACCAACTGATCACCTACCGCTTGGATGAACTTAAGAAGTCGTGATGAGTGTTTAAGATGCTATACCGGGCACTCATTATTATGAATCTTGCATGTAGCGGTACTTAATGACTTGGCTTAGGGGACTAAAACAACTGTCACCATGGATCTCCGAAGCCTTTGATGATGGGTTAGGACGAACTGACCAAATGCTGTCCTAGCGACTTTTACCCCCACTTGAAGTAATTGGAAGTAATTAAACGTAAACTTAACTTGATAGGATGAATAACTAGGTTAGCAAACTTCTCCCCTATTGATCACACCCCTTGCCTTTACTTGCTTTTCTTATTTTCTTGTTTTAGTAGTTATTAATCATTTCAACCTTAAAATCTATTAAAATATGTGACACCTAGAATTAGTTAAAATCCGCACACATAGTTCTTGGGACGACCTCGATTTTACCGAAATACTACACTACACATGACCGGGTACACTGCCCGTTAGTGCATTAGGGTAGACCATAGGTATAACGAAACAATATAAATATTAAAACCTGGTCAGTAAAACTTGCATCAGTCAACAAGGCGAAACCTTAGCACTGATACCATAATTGTAACACCCCAACCCGACAAGGGTCCGAATGTCACATTATGGAGTCATATCAGAACATACTAATAAAATTTTGCAAGCAGAAGTCTTATAAAATAAAATACCAAGTCATATAAACGAATGACTTACAAGGAAAATACAAAATCCAGTATGTCAAAACTGTAATATCAAAACAATGATCTTCAAAAAGAGTCTAATAAGATAGGGAAACTAGGGTCGGTTCACTCAAATGCTCCTACACTCAGCCCATCAAGCCCAAAGATCCTACTAGGTACCTGCCGCATGGAAAATAAAGTGCGGCTGAGCTTAAAAAGCCTAGTGAACAGACTTGACAAAATAAAAACTAAACCAAAAAAAGATATGAAGGAATCAAAGGAAACTGATTATCAAGGTCATAGAAATGAACAAAATGAGTCATTGAGGAACCGGCAGAATGGAATATTAACTGAAATAGAGAAGGCATAGAAATCAAAGGAAGACAAAAAGAAGTAGCACATCAATGAACGATATAGATAAATGCATATAACCATGTAAAAAACTACTGAAACGGAAGTCACATAGAAGCTACTGAATAATTATTGCAACAAATAGCAAGAGACTATAACAAGGTACAAGCATATCAAACAGAGAAGCAACTAAACAATAATATAAACATGGCAGTTAAATGATTCGAACATTCATATAAGTATAAACTGAACAATATCATAAGCAAATGGAAGTAAAATGAACAGAATGATAGCATGGCAATTATAGGAGTTGAAAGAATAAGCAAAACAAGTAACCAAACAAAGGAACAAGCATATCAGTCAACATATTAACTAAACATAAATATGGCAAAACAAATAAATCAGATAATCATGATAGATATAAGCTAAGCTGAATTCTATAAGCAGGCGGAAGCAACTAAATTGAATGTAAGCATGGCAATCACACAAGTCAGATAATCCACAGCTAATAAACGTAAACAGTATCATAACCAAAATACTAACAAAGAATATAAGCATGATAGTCACATGTTTCAGGTAGAAATACCAAACGAACATCATAATTGAATGAATTAACTGAACAAGAATATAGCATGGCAACTAAACAAGTCAACAAAACAGATAACATAAGTTGAACCATATTCCTTCATCAACCAGTAGCATGAACAGAAGTGTAAACATGGCAGATCAACAAGTTAGGTAAACCTCAATTACTAAGCCAAACCTATATCGTAAGCAATGGAAAAATACCAACCAAAGTACAAGAATGGTAGTCACAAATAGCAATTAGGAATACTAAATGACAATCATAGCGCACAAAAAATGACTGAACGAGGTATAACAAGGTAAACGGATGAGTCAAATAATTTCATACTATAATGGCAAACGAGTGAATCAATTAGTCACGTAAGAGCATGGTAAACAGATAGTCACATATTAATCATATAATTGCAGGGTAAACGGATGAGTCAAATAGTTACATACTAGCATGGAAAACGGGTGAATAAATTAGTCACATAATAGCATGGTAAACAGATAGTCACATATTAATCATATAATAGCAGGGTAAATGGATGAAGTGGTAATCTGAACTATAAGCTAGGTAGTCAACCAAAATGGAATAAGAGTATGACAAATCAATGAAAAGGAGTATAGTATGGTAGTCGGTTGAATCACATAAGGATAATGAATGAATGAGTAATCGACGGAAAACTAAAAAAGAGAAATATAGAATATGGTGCATTGTGGAATAACATGAGGCATAACAAAGATAAAAGATCATGAAAGAAAAATATCACTAATCTACCACGAACCCAAACAAATCAAATCACATCATATCATAAGTAACCATGGAGTAGCTAGCTCCCAGAATGTGAAAGACATGTATTGCACACAACCTCAGTCACCAAATAAATCAATCATGTCATATCATATCATATACAGAACAAATCAAGGAAGCATCCATATGCTAGTGCATAAATATTAGTGGCCAAACATATATTATAATCTTGAGCTCATAATATATATAACAGAAAGGGATGGGATGGCTCATCATTCGACCACCTTGGAGTCATGCCATTGGTGCATCAATGACATGGCCATGTTACCTTCATGGCAAGGGAAAATGGCTCGGGTATTAAATTGAAGGGTCGAAAGGTAAGGTCCAAGTTTGGCAAAAATCATAATAGCATAATCAAGGGTTCATAATAAAAGGTTCATAGTAAGGACTCAATTCTAAGGTTCACATAAAATAGTTCAAGGTTCATAATCAAGATAGCTAAAGATAAAAAGATGTATAAGAGGCCATGAGAAGCCTTAAGAGAAAGGTCAGAATATCTCAGATCTTACAAAAGCAACAAAGAGAAATGACCAAAAGAGTAGGACCACTCCGACATCACCCGATCTACATGAATTATCATAACATATTACTTATACATACAATTAATGTCATAATTACGGTTATTACAGATTTTAGGGTTTCTACCATTTATAGAAACTTTTTAGGTCAAAACATACTTAACCAAGTTTTTACGAATTAATCATATAGGATTTAAGTGAATTAAATGATTAATTAAAAAGTAAATGAGTTTTACTCTTATTAACACTTAATTAGGGTTTCATAAACAATAAATGATACAAAGGTCCAAATGTATATTAGAGGTCACCAAATATCATTTTAGTGCTTTAGTAGTCGTTTACACAAGCACTATAAATCATCCAAAGGTCCAAGTGTATATTAGAGGTTACATGCATCCCAGGTTAATTTACAAACACTTATGCATACCAAAAGTTAAAACATGTATTCAAGTCATTTTCAGATTTATTTACTCACACCAGACCTGTTTATAACCGTTTAAATAAAATATCTAGGCATCAATTCAGGACCCCCAATTTGACACAGAGCTACCTATATGACTTTAGTATTTGTGTGAATTTTCTCAAAATTTATAGACATATCTAAGGCTATGTTTGGCACAAGATTATAGAGAGATTATGCTTATTTTTTCAAAAAATAAGCTACTAAAAAAATAATCTTTGTTTGGCAGACATAGCTTATAAGAGATTTAAAAAAAAATAATCTTCCATAATCTCTGAAAATAAAAGGTTACTTCATGTAGCTTATAAAAATATTCTCTTTTTATAATCTTTTTAAGCAACAAAGACCAACACCAAGACCAACACCAAAGACCAAAGACCAAAGACTAAAGACCAAAGATCAAGATCAAAGACTAGCATCAGCACAATCTATTTTTGCCAAACATACCATAAGTATTTTATAAAAATCACTTTCACAAATTGTCCTAGATTTCTTAGCTTTTGATACCTTGTAAGTTTATATTTTTAAACCTTATTTAGACTATTCTAAAAATTCCCCAGAAATTCCAGAAATTAGTTAAGACCTTAATTAACATCATATAAAAATTAGGGCTTCCTAAACCTCACCAATAATTTATGAACAATCCCATAAGTTGACTGAATTCCTAGACCCGAAAGAAAGTTTTGACATGTTAACTTTTGAAAATCATATGGGTGTCTTCCCGATCACCAATGACCCCGAAACTCGACACACAAGTAGTACAGAGGTTAAACTTAGTTTTAGAATCAAGAAACTCACAAAAACATGTCGTTATCAATAAATTATCACGTTCACAAATCTAGTAAAATTCTGGACAGCACAGATCCACCAAAGAAACCATAACTCTACACACTCTTAATCACGAATCGACCCATAATTAAACCTAGGGTTTCCAATCTTGATTAGGTTCATTAATGACTCATTAATACACATATTAGGGCTACAAAATACTGATCTTATGGCTGGACAAAACTGATTCAAACAACAAAAATTCGTCACATAAAATAACAAGGTTATCATGATTTTAAATGACATATACTTCATATTTAATTTTAACGAGACAAACACACAATAACATGATCTTAACAAGTATGCTTAACATGATTTTAATCTTATTTTTATGTGTTTATATATGTGTGGGTCGTATATATAAGGAAGAAAATAAGGGAAATCATGTTTACCTAATTAGCCGAAACCAAGAGAGATTAAGGGAGAACAAGAATCACGAATCAACCACAACATGCCAATCTTCAATGTCTTCTTATTCTTCTTGAACAGAACTATGTGTGTGTTTGTTTGAGTCGTGTAAAGGGAAAAAAAAGGAGAACCGATTTTCTAAAAAAATGGAGGAGCGTCTTTTCTAATTAGGAAACAAATAATACATGTTTAATTGTGATTGATTGATAGAGGCGTGAGTTTTTGGCTAAATTGGGGGAAGGGGCCGATTTGTTTAGGATTAGGATAGGTTTAGGACAAACATTTATTATGCAAATTAACTTAGGTTATAATTTTTATATAATGTATTTATCACATAATCATATAGTTTAGGTATTATTACAAAGACCTAGGTTAGGGTTCAAATTAATTACGAAAAAAATGGAAATCCGAAATTTTGGGTTTTACAGATGTTCTTGCAATACCACAAGGATAATGCGTAGGACTCTCAAAATATATTCTTACTTTCCACATTGTGTGAAACAGTAAGTCTTCATTAATTGTGTGTCCTAAAGAGATTTATTGATGATCTCTTGGCTCTAGACTCAATTTTGCACATTAGATTTCCTATGTCTGCACTAGGGAGAGAGTCTCCTTATTCAATATCAACTAACTCTAAGAAAAGTCGATAGATAATGAAGGTTCCCCGTGAGAATGAAACAAGTCCTTTTAAGAGAACTTGAGTGGCTTGGGAAGTTTGGTGCAGTGCGTCACTGGATCCATGACGTCTTGTCTTCAATACCGGCGTTACCTTAGTATATACTAGTAGCATATGAATTGAACCCGGTTTCTGCCCTAAGGTTGAATTAATGGAGGGCTATTTCTTTTCACCCTTTTCACATTCATTTCTTTTTCATTCTTCAACCCCTTCAATGCTTACAAAAACTTCATTACTAGAACCTTGTTGGGTTTATTCCAGTTCTAGCTCTATCTTAATTGACACTCTTCCTATATTCTCATTTATCTCCTTTTTACATCATACCTAAGGACTTCTACACTAACTAGTGGATTGTCCCTAGGTAGATCCCTGCGGCTCTGGCTGGATCGTGGGAACAAATACTTAACCTAACCATCCTTATAACTTCAATGCATAAAGTAAATTGGTCAGTCTTTTGGTATTGTTCTTCTTCCTCGAAACCAATTGAAAACCATTTGAAAATCAATCAAGGTACTTGTGATATACAATCAAAACATTTGTACCTTAATTGTTTTTTATCTTTTTAGAAATACTCCCCCTCAACATGTGCTTCAAGTATTTTGAAGTCATTTTGGCACATGGAGAGAGAGGCCAATGAACGTTAGATTTGAATAAAAGCTCCAATTCTTGAAATTATTTTCTAAAATGATCAACACCACTTCCCATATCCAATCTAGTATTTAGATATTTTTAGATAAAAAATTCTGGGATGGATGTGGTTTTCTTTTGATTGCTCCCCCTCAATATGTGCATCAAGATTTTTTGAAATACTTTTAACACATGGAGGAAGGAGTGTTTTGAAGCAATTTTCACGATCACAGTGGCCAAAGAAACCATTTAAAAGTTCAATCAAGGTACTTATGATAAAACGTTAATGCTTTAGTACCTTGATAGTTTTAAAGTGAATTTTTTGAAATGCTCCCCCTTAATATGTGCCTCGATATATGAAAATGTTTAGCACATATGGGAGGATCGCTTATACATTGAGCCTTGAAATATCATATTTTATCAGATTTCATATTTATATCACATTTTCTCTAGCGATAAAAAATTTCAAATCCTTTGAGATTTTGGATCCCAAGTGATTTAAATATCTTGGAAAAATTTGAGAAAAATGTGTCCTGTTTTATTTAATCTGAAATGAAACACAACAGAGCTCCCCCTTAAGTTAGAGAGGGAGACTACAAGCCATAATCCTATCACTACTATATACTGCATAGTTATTATTGTTTATATTACGATCACCACATCATAAATAAGAGTTTAAAAGTAATAACCACCATAAAGAAGATGTCATCATTCGGTTCTCTGTAGTAGCTTGTAATGTCCTTCACGAACTCTTCCTCCCACAAAACTTTCCAGACTTCAGAAGATTTTCCGAGTCTTGAGCCTTCTTCCGATAGCAGCAATGAACTCTTCACTCCTTTTTACGTCATGTATAGACCAAAACCTTGTATTAACTCCCGGTCTCATGTTGAGCTTAAACTCCTTAACCCTGGAATCCAACTTTTCTTCAATTATCCTTAGAGTACCATCACTGAACTTGTACAACTCACACAGCCTCATAAGCATCCTTGATCCATATTTGTCTGTGAAGACAACTGCTCTTGGAGTATCAATTACTGAGTAGTCATGTCTGAATTCAAATCATGTGGCTTCCCATCGAGGCTTGGTGAGATTAACTTGAGTCTGATAGCTTTTCATACCGAGCTGAAAGTTACCCACTCTTTGTCGAATCACTAATCCTCTTATCCATAGGTTGACAACTGCAGTAAGAGACGTCTTTTCACGAATGGGCAGGTGATCGAGGTGGCCTTGGAGGTTCAATAGATATAGATCTTCAAAATCATTAGGATATAGATTTTTGAAGTCGTTTTCCTCTATCACATGGTCTTTCTGATATGCTCTTCTGAGGAAAATCTTCTTCAGATAATCGTATCCATACATTGGGAAGATCCCACACTGACGACACTTAGAATTCGCAGTTTTAAACAAACATCTCTGTGACTCTTTTCCGCACCATGTCTTTCAATGTAGAATCGTTTCTTTTTGAACCACTAGTGTGAGATACCGTATGAGGCAGCAACGTCGTACTCATATTCTTTTTAGATCCAAAAATGATCTGGGACCATCTGCTCAAGACCTACATCTGGATAGTTGGCAACCTTCATCTTCGAGATAGAAAGAGCAGGACGGCTTCCCTGTAATCACCCGCATTTCAGGTTACTTTTTATTTTCGAATTACTATTCACTTTCATTATTTATCCCGTATATGTTTTTTTATTACTTTACTATCATGACAAGATAAATAAAACTCGACAATTCGTCCTGACAACGTACGTAGAATCCATTCAGAACCAATTTCACAAAACCGTGATTGAGAATTACTTTAGGGTTTAAACATCATTCGGGCATCCCGATAGGTCCAAAAAATACTGTAAATATTAGAAATATGTAATTCTACCATTTTACGTCAATTCCACAAATGTTGGAATTTTACGTTTTCCAGTTCCGCGTTTTACGCGATTTACGCGTTTTTAACCCGCGCTTCCAGCTTTAGACAGTGTTTTAGCATCCAATGAGACTTATCACTCATTTTATATTTTTATATGGAGTATAATGACGAGTCTCATCATTCCTGCAAATTTCATATTTTTATGATACCCGGTTTTACGTTTTATGGCTTAACAATTTATGGTTGGCATTTAACGGAACCAAAACACATCATAAAACCAAGATATTATCAAAACAAAATATCTTGCCACACTAACTCAATGTGACCGCCCCTCATGGGTGAGTCACCTTAGTTGTGGCTTCATCTCATCCATTTTGCATGTAATCTCATCTAACCCAATACATGGTTAACCAAACCTTCCCTCCTATAAATAGCAAGTGAAAGACTTCACAAAAACACTAATCCTCCCCTCTTGGTCGATTATATCAAAGCACCAACACACATACCATACTTGAATCATGACTCCAAGTTGATGCTAAGAAGGTTGCAACTAACAAGTTAATACATCAAATCTCTAGCAAGTTTAAGTGATCTTCTTTAGTTTAAATCCACTCAAGTCACTGAAGACTTCATCACCAATCCTTCATTATTACAAGAAGTGTAGAAGAGTACCAAGGTGTGGAAAGCTTGATCAATCAAAGTCCTATCCTTACTAGTTACTCCTTTCTTTAGAAAGCCAAAAGTTGTAAGCAACTCATCACCACCACCACTCCATTGTCTCATGTTTATTATTACTAATATTGTTAAGTACATGCTATATATATGGTTACTATGTTGATTCATGATGTACATATACTCAAAGATATGTTTTAATTCACATATTGTCATAAAATTAACAAACTAATAAACTAGTCATATTTTACATATTTGAAGCTATTTAAAACAGCTATATATGGACTTGGTAACTTACATATTACTGTGGACAAAATAAAAATGTATACATAGCAACTTGAATCACCCAAAACGGAAAAACGAGTCAAAAGTTATGGTAAAAAGAAGTTAGAAAACCCTAGAAATGACCATTTTTCATTACTGCTGAATCTGTTTTAAAACAAGTGGTACGTCCGAACAATCAAAAACTTAAAGCATGAAAGTTTTCTGGAACGATGTTTGACGTCTACCGCGTGGGAACTCGGCCTGAAAAGACCAAATGATATCATTTACTGCCTAATATTTGTAAAACAATTTTATCAAGAAAATTGATTTTACAAGTTAAAATATAAAACCATGTCATTTTTATAACTAGTTACATATTGAATTGTTACTAAAATTTCATTATTGAATATATTAAATAAGTTATGACCACTTGTAAACTTTGAGAAGTTGTAAAAATTAAATGTTTGTTAAAAACATAATAAAACTTTATAATATAATAATCCCCACTCAAATTATATATTTTATCTACTAAAGTGCTACAATACTAGGGAGCTTCATGTGAGGGATTTCATTTGGGTAAAATGTTTTGATGAATTGCTGGATTTATGATTTAAAGTGTCCTAGCTCCTCGAAAGTTTACTACATGATCTCTGAATTATGATGGCCCGAACGGTAGTACGATATCTATAAACTAAATACATTTTCACGTATTAAAAATGTTACTATAAACATCAAACTATAAATGACTACATCATGATCAACATAGAGACATGTATAGGATGGTTTATGTTTTCCTAAAACATTATTCCAAACCTAAGTCACAACATTCCATTTTTAGGTTGCACGTAGAAGTTTCCCGATTTATCCATCACATCCGTAAAAGTACTTAACATGATTAAACTCTAGGTGAGTTCATAGCCTCACTTTCTATTACTTAATTGTTTTACAAACCCTTGGGGGAGATACATGCTTTATTTTAAACCGAACACATTGCTTTCAAAATGTATGCTTATCTGATTGTTTTATTAGCACTAAGTTACCGCATTTGCCAAACTTAAGTCCCTAAATCATGAATCATTAATCACTAGTTAGAGTGGGCGCGAATATTGTGAATAGATCTATTGTGATTGACGAATCCCGTTTGTGTTGACCAGGTAGGAAAACAAGAGCACTATATCTGAGTAACATTAGGTAAAAACGAAAATTTTAACCTGTTAGGGCTCGTACCTACGTTTTCACCAATTAATTTTGGAACACGTTAACGCCTTGATTGCATGATGCTTAGTCTAATAATAACTGTTTTTGTTTTCAAACCATTAGTGTGAGTCTATAGCTCGCACTACAAACATAATGTGTTCAACCATCAAACAAACTTTATGAATTTCACTCAACCTTTGTGTTGACAGTTTTAAGCATGTATTTCAGGTCCATAATATCGGAAGCTGGCACGAAAGGGCAAGGACAAGATCAAGAAGGCTATAAATAATTTATCATTCACAAAACATCAAAAACTTTATATTGATGTATTTTGTAAACAATGGAACCAACTGGGACCTATTTTGTAAATTCTGATATATTTTAATGATAAAGCCTTTTTAAAACGACTCCTTTAGAGATCGCTTTCTATTATTATGACTGTTGTGCCATCGAGTAACACCCAGTTTGAATTCCGCTGCATATCACGAAATTGGGGGTGTTACAGATTGGTACGAGAGCCATAGTTATAGAGAAACGAGTCTAAATTGACACTTAAACTATAACTACTTTTACAAACAAAAACATTTTATAGCTATTGGAATCACTCCTAAACTAGATTACAAGTGTTAGTAATTAATATGTAATAGTTAGCTTAATTAGGCCTTTATGTTTGTTATTATGCTTAGGATTATGTAGAAGGCCCATAAGCCTTGGCCAATGCCTAATAAGGAAAGGAAGGGACTAGGAGTGTTGCTCTAGTTCCCTCTCCTATAAATAGTCTAGTAAACTCACATTTGGGAGTTGGTTGTTCACTTTCACATTTATCCTAAGCTTAATCTTTCTTTCATTCTTACGCATAAGTGTGCTTCGTGTTCATCCGATCCATTTCTAATCTATACTTCTTATATTGATGCTTGTGTGACATAAATGGTGACCTAACAGTGGTATCAATCGCCAAATAGTTGGGTGAAAGGTTTTGTTTTTGAAGCTTTTGTGATACGCTTAACTCTCGGGTTTCAAACATTCAAACGCTTAAAAACTTTGATTTTTTCACTTTAAACTTCAAGATTCTTGTACTTTAAAGGTTATTTGGTGTTAAAATTTAAGTTTTTGGCAAAAAGTTTGAAACTTTATGGGTATTTCTTTGGTTTTAAGCTTGATTTGATACGTGTAGAGTGTTTTACGCGTAAGGGTATAAACAGTTTTTGATCATCAAGTTTTATACTTTTGTGATATTTTGGTGATATTGAAGTTTTTTCATCTCAAAAATCTGGTTTAGAATCATTGGAGTGCTTAAAACTCATTTTTGGTTAAATTTGGCCATTCCTACGTGTAACTAAACCCTAGTTATACGCGTAAGATATCTAAGTCTACGCATAAGGTTTTCCTTGGTTTGATCTTCAGTACTCTTGGTTTACTCAGTGCTTTCTTGCTTAGATAAGCCTGAAAACACTTCGACTTTGGATATCTTTTACACTGGAATAAGTGTAAAGGATTTTTGGGCAAAACCCTAGTTTTACGCCTAAGCTAAAACTTACGCGTAGAATCCTTACGCCTAAGCCTTGTCTTACGCCTAAGCCTTGTCTTACGCATAAGAAATTCTTACGCATAACCATTCTACTACTAAGCTTTTGGATTACGCATAAGCTAAGGTCTCCTTAACCCTACGCGTAAGCTAATCCTACGCGTAAGATCTCTTCTTACGCGTAACTTGGTGTTTTTACGCATAAGGTTTCTTTGCCTAAACTTTTTTTATGCTTAAGTATTCTTCATCAACAAAGGTTCATTCGACTACAAAGATCCATCATCAACACAGGTTTCAAGATGTCTCAACCACCATACTCTAGCTATTTCCTCATGTATCCTATCAACAACAACAACAACAACAACAACTCAATCAACAACAACAACAATTTTATCAACAACTACAACAACAACAACAACAACAACAATTTCAACAACAAATTCCTCAAGGAGCAATTCAACCACAAATGATTCAACCACCCGCTAGTCTTCAAGTACAACCCTACACAATCAAAATCCATCCAGGAATACTATGAAGGAACCGTCTTGGTTTGCAAAGATGTGTGAAGCTTTAAGTAGCCAACAATCCATTCATGAGGCTGGATCACTTGATAGACCTCCAATGCTCACTCCCGGAAACTACGATCAATGGGTGATACGGTTCTTTAGGTTTTGTGATCTAAAGAAGCCACATGGAAAGTTCTTGAAGAAGGTCATCCTGGATGGTCCTTTTCAGATGCCTACTGTCACTACACCCGAAGATCCAAATGCTAATCCACCAAGAGGTGATGTCACCAACGTTGTCAGTCTTAATAAACTTACTACTGATCAACTTTTACACTTTGAAGCCGATGAACTGGCAATGCAATACATCCTTTTGGGATTACCTAATCCGATACTTCAAAGTGTTGATGCTCAAAAGACTGCTAAAGCAATGTGGGAGCATATTCATCTACTCATGGAAGGCACATAACTCAATCAAGAAGACATGGAATCCAAAATCTACTTGGCTTATGAACACTTCTTGATTGAGCCAAGGGAGACATTAGAGTCATATCATCATCGATTCTCAGATATCATCAATGACTTGGACAAACATAACATCATCTTGTCAAGAATTGTTGTCAACACTAAATTCCTGAGTAGTCTTGGTCCTGATTGGGAAAAGTATGTCATTTTCATTCGTTAAGCAAAGAATCTTCATCATGCTACATACGGATTGGTGTACGACTATTTGAAGCCCCATCAAAAAGAAGTTGACAAAGAAAGGGTTATCCGTGGACAAACCGTTTCACCTTACCCACTTGATAATCAACAATTAGCTTTGTAGGCTCAAGCTTGTTATCCTCAATTTCCAACTCTACAAACTGTCTTCACAAATCCTCCACAACCAACTGCTACAATTACCCCATATGATCCATCACAACAACAATCTCAAGAAACTCAATTGGTTCCATACCACAACAACAACAATGATCAAGCACTTTACAGTGAATCAAATGAGGATAAAGAAGCTTTTGATGCATTGCAACAAGGGTTTGTTATGATTGCTAGAGCTTTCGGCCGATACTCTAACAAATCCAACAATCGCATTCGTACCTCATCAAACACAAGGAATCAAGCTGTTGTAACAATGGACGTGTTGAAGTTCAGAATCGTGGTAATGTTCGTCAGATGGGCGGTGGTCAAGGATTTAATCAAATGGGAAGGAATAACATGGGTGCTCCACAACAACAAAGGGCTCAAGTGGTTGAACAAGGTAATGCTCGAATGGGTTAATGGTCTTCGTTGTTATAAATGTAATGAGAAGGGTCATCTAGCTAATGCATGCCCAAAGTCCGTGATAAGAGCAGCAACGCTTACCACAAAGAGGCTTTACTCTTGGCTCTCAAGGATGAAGCTGGTGGAACTCTTACCAACAAGGAACACAGCTTTATGGCCAATGCGATTGATGATGATGATATGGAGGACTTGCAGGCTAATGCAGCTGTGATGTTAATGGCAAACATGCAAGAACTCTACATGAGTGACACAGGCCCGGTGTATGACACTGACGGCTTGTCTCGTGCACCGGATCAAACTATATTCATTAATGATCTTATATCTCCGCCAACATCTACATCCGAAAAGGATCAGAATGTTCAACATGATCATTCCACATCTCATTCCAATGATAAGCAAATAGATCTCGTAGTTATATTTGACGATCAAGATGACCTTATGGGTACCATTGATAATCAAGTTGACTTCGTGGTTATACTTGAGGATATGAATAATGATCATGTTGAGACTCACGTTGAACAAGCTGAGCTTTTGTCTAATCTAGATATTGAGCTCATGACCTTACTTAAAGACCAAGAATCCGACCGGAAATTTGCAAGGACATCAATAAGCAATTAAAATACAAAAATGCACTGTTAACTAAGGATAATGAATGCTTAAAGTATCAACTCAACATTTTTCAAACTCAAGAAAAACGTGAAAAAGGTTTTGAAGTCGCTCACTAAATCTTACCAAAATGAAAAATCATTAGAACAACAGATACGTGATCTAGTCGCATCTAAGAATGCTTTGCTGTCTCAAATTGAACAACTGCAATATGATCATAAACAACAACTTAACGCTCTTACTTTGGAAACTCAAAAAGCCAAGTCTGAGTTGTTAAATTGTCAAAAATAGTTTTCTGAGTACAAAAGCATTCAACGAAACGAATAGATAACTATCTTGAAGAAATTGTTGACTTACAAAACAAACTCAAAGAGTTTTGAAATGTTGTTTATAAACACGGTGAGTCAATCACAACTATTCAAAAGTTTACTTTTAAACCAAATCCAAATGGATATGGACCGAATCTTGCTTATTACAAACCAAAGTTTTCAAATAGAGCATTCAAACCAAATCCTCAAGTTTACATTGCAGAACATAGAATTGATGATTCAATTATGAGTGTTGTTGAATATAATTGTCAAGAGGAATTAGATGCGAAGACGAGAGAGTCGGTCAAAATTGGAAAATGTTGTTTATAACAAACCATTTAACTATTCAAAAGCCGTTACTTTTGTCACACAACAGGATTTTTCTAACACACCTTGGGTTATCACACCTACTTGTGATTCTTCTAATGAGGTCCTCTTCCAATATCTACAAATTAATGGTCCTTTACCTCACTCACTCGAGATAAAGCCATTAGCCGAACAATGTAAAGTTATAAAATATTTTGAAACATTCTTATCGGACATCAAACTTTTGGAACGTGAAATTGAAATCAATTCTGAAATAAAAGTTGAACATTTTCAATCGCCTCAAGCGCGAGCCCAAAGAGATATTTTTCAGAAAAGAATTTTACCACATGTCCTAAATTTGAAAACTGTGCAATATATTGGGAAAGGGATTTTCACAAGGAACTTGGACTTATGAAAAGAGTTTTCGAACAAAAAGAAACATCGATTTCAAATACTAAACGTAAAAAGAAAATGTTAAGAAAAGATGTTGATCGACTCTTGGAATATGTTATCTGCGGCTTTGATATCAATAATGTTGTGTTATTACATTACATTGCATATGCATTTGATTATATATCTGCGATTCGTAATTTGTTGAAAATGTTGAGAATATGACTTGTGTCACAAATCACATCTTTAAAAGTCGAAAATGAGCGATTGTTAAATGAGCTTTCAAATGCAAAACGTTTTCTTCAATGGTGTCAAAAATATTGTCACACTCGTGAACTCGCTTGGCAAAACAAACTCCACCAGTTGCATACCAAAACTCTTAATCCAAAAGTTGAGCAACTGGATGATGAAAATGTGTCTTTGAAGTGTCAAATTTCAAAATATGAACAAGAAATTTCAAAAGTTAAAAGGAATATAGTGTCATATTTGATTTACTCAAAAAGACTCGTGCTAAAGCATCACAAGAACTTGATAATTATCTTGCACACACAAACGATGTCGTGCATAGAAATGCACAAACTCACTCGAAAATAAAGATTTGTTGCACACTATCCATGACCTAAAAGCAGAGATGGTGAAACTTAAGCAAGATAGGGATAGCAAAACTGTAGTAACTGCACCCTACACCGATTCAAAATACTCTAGAACATCTAATGACAAACCACAAGAAACTAATGTGTTTCCCTCTACTGAAACAGGAATAGTTGCCTCTTTTCCCAATGCCCGCACTTCACAACCTAGGAGCAATACAAGGAAGAATAGGAAGTTGCGACGTAAGAAAAGAAAAATAAAGAATGCTGAAGTAGAAGAACACCCTAGGACTTTGAATAAAACTCAAGTCGCACCCACTTTAGATATTGCATCTGACAATTGTAATGAACAAAGTGATGTAACGAATGCTGAATCTTTAAGTACTCTTAATGTTTTGTTTGAAGACTCTTGTGTTGGTTGTCATAAAGCATGTTTTCTGGTTGTCATGATAAATGTGTTGCTAAGGCTATCTTGAATCGTAAGCGAAATAATAGAAAATGGAATACCTCTAGGCCCACTAATGCTTCTAAGTCTGTGCTAGGTAAACCACCTTCTAGAGTTCCGGCTAAGATCATTGATGTACCCATAGTACCCCCTTCACCTCCTAGTAAGAACTTATCACCTAGTGCATTCACTAAGACCAAAGCTAAGACTAGTTGGAGATGGAAGAAATGCTTACATAATACACTTGGCTTTACATGGATACCTAAAATCATGACCATGTGTGTTTCATCTATATCTGCATCGGAACCCTCTAACTCTTTGGGTTCCAAATCTACTTCTATTCCATCCTGTGGTCGTCTGTGTAATGTAGGTGATCTGGATCATCCTCTGGGTTGTTGATAGCGGATGTTCCCTAACATGACAGCAATCTCAAACTGTTATCAAACTTTATTTCAAAGTTCATTGGCATTGTTAGGTTCGAATGATCACTTGCAGCCTATTATGGGCTACGGAGATTACATCAATGGTAACATTGAAATTAGCAGAGTTTATTATGTGGAAGGCCTTGGTCACAATCTCTTTCACCGGTCAATTTTGTGATGGAGATTTGGAAGTTTCTTTTAGGGAGAAAACTTGTTTCATTCGTGATCTACAAAGAAACGATCTTATGTCCGATCAACGCATCAAGTCTCTACAATCTCAATGCAAGACATGATTGCTTCATCTCCCATCTGTCTACTTTCTAAGGCTACATCTACAAAATCATGGCTATGGCACCGTCGTCTCTCACATTTAAACTTTCAAACCATAACCAATCTTGCACGGTACAAACTTGTTGAAGGTCTCCCAAGATTTTGGTATTCTAAAGATCACCTATGCTCAGCTTGTGAACAAGGGAAAAGCACTCGTGCTCACTTTCCTTCAAAAGTGGAACACAGCACATCATGTGTGTTTCATCTTCTTCACATGGATTTGTGTGGCCTGATGCTTGCAAGTGCGACGATTAATGGAAAACTCTACATCTTGGTAATTGTAGATGACTACTCAAGATGGACTTGGGTTTATTTTCTTCCAAGTAAAGATCAAGCTCCACAGATGATCATCACCTTTCTCACGAAAATTTAAGTTCAGCTCCGAACACACGACAAATCGAACACAAAGGAACTGAATTTGTGAATCAATCTCTTCGTCCATTTTATGAGAAAGTGGGAATTGAGTATCAAACATCTATTGCACGAACACCAGAACAAAACGGAGTAGTTGAAAGACAAAACCGTACGTTAGTGGAAGCTGCAAGAACAATGTTAATTAATGCTAAACTTCCCGATTACTTATGGGTGAAGCCGTGTCAACTGGATGCTACACTCGTAATCGCTCAATGATTTCCAAACGCCACAACAAAACACCTTATGAGCTTATCCAAAACCGAAAACCGAATCTAAAATACTTTCATGTATTTGGATCTCTTTGTTATCCGAATGATGATCGTGATGACTTTGGTAAGCTCAAAGCCAAAGCCGCACATTGAGTCTTTGTGGATATTGTGAAAACTCTAAGGGTTTCCGGATCCGGAATCGTTGTACAAAGAGATTATGGAAACGATTCATGCAAATTTTGATGAGCTTACGAAATCCATAACAGCTTGGAACTGGTCATAACCGTTTAAACTTCCCTCATACCCCATCATCAGTTGAACCTAGTTTACAACTAACTTCGGCGTCAAACATTTGTTTGCTCCTTCGTTTAGTGATGATATTGATGAGCGTGCTCAAATATACAAATGTTTCGGCTCCTTTGATCCAAATCGACCGCTACAAAGCTGACCACATTGAGGAAGCACCAGTTGATTCTACAACATGAACAAACCGCATCCAACGAACTAACCAAATGATGATATTCTGAACAATGAAGTACCCCCACCTGCAGATTATGATCCAAATGCGTTCTTCAATCCATTTGCTAATGAAACTGCCACACCTGATGTTGCGGAATCATCAACAAGCCATTTGAATCCTCCCAATCTGCAGAATGTATATCAACATCAACCTTCCACACATCATTGGATGAAAGACCATCCTCTTGAGAACATTATTGGTAACCTAAATCAACCAGTCGTAACTAGACAACGTCTTCACACAGACGGTGAACATTGCATTTATGCACTCACCGTCCGCCAATCTGAACCTAAAACATTAAAGATGCAATTTACCAAAGACAACTAGATTGAATCCATGCGAAGAACTCAATCGCTTTAAACATCCACGAAGTATGGGAATTGGTTGAAAGACCAACAGGGTCTTCGTCATTGGTCTCAAATGGATTTGGAAAAACAAATTAGATGCTGAAGGAACCGTAATCGAAATAAGTCACGCTACCGGTGGCTAAGGGTTATAGACATGAAGAGGGTATTTACTTTGAAGAATCATTCGCTCTGGTTGCTCGTCTTGAGGTGTCGCAGATTTTATGGCGTTTGGCTCACATGACATCATGGTCTTTCAGATGGATGTCAAAACCGCTTTTTCAATGGACAACCGAAAGAAACGGTCATGTTAGCCACCAGTAGGATTCGTTGATCCAGAGTTCCCTAATCACGCCTTCAAACTAAAGAAGGCTCTCTACGGTCTCAAACAAGCCCCTCGGGCGTGGTATGATAAGTTATCATCCTTTCTTATCACCACTAATTTCGTCAAAGGTTAGGTCAATACCCTACACTATTCATACAACATCACGGGGCACACATTTTAATCGTTCAAATTTATGGATGACACCATTTTGGGTCAACAATTACATCTAAAATACTCAAACGCTTTTTCAAAACTTATGAAAAACATTTTGAAATGCCCATGATGGGTGAACTTACGTTCTTTCTAGGACTTCAAGTTCATCAATCACCCCGTGGTATTTTCTTGAGTCAGTCCAAATATGCCATTGAAATTTTAAACAAACATGGAATGACAAGTTGTGATACCTATGCCACCCCAATGGCATACACCAACAGCGGATCTTTGATTTACATGGGAAGCTGGTTGACCCTACCAAATAAAGTATCATTGGGTCTCTCCATGTCTTGTGATAGACCTAACATTGTATTTTAGTATATCTTTGCTCCGTTATCGATCCACGTGGCCGAAACACCTCTCTCGAGAAAGAATCCTCCGATACATCAAAGGAACCATTAACTTGGGATGCATATATCCAGAAGGATTACGGTTTTGAACTAATAGCTTTCCGGTGTGATCCACGAGTTTCTTAGATTCGGAAAAGTACTCGAGAGCTCTACAATTTCTTGGTGATAAACTGCTGTGTAGCAATGAAGAAGCGAGAGTTGTTGTGGAAAACTAGAAGGGGGTTTGAATAGTTTTACCAATTTAAAACTTCCTTTTAAATATTTAGATCGACTTATGTCAATCTATTTGGTTGTTTA
The DNA here is from genome assembly GCA_910596185.1 of Chrysanthemum makinoi. Lineage (NCBI taxonomy): Eukaryota > Viridiplantae > Streptophyta > Magnoliopsida > Asterales > Asteraceae > Chrysanthemum > Chrysanthemum makinoi. Next base: position 77,707,418 of record OU343216.1, on the reverse strand, counting down.
TGTTGGGCGTTGATAGATAGATATATAAGCGTGTAATGAAAATAAGGAGTAAAAGCACATCACCACGACACAAGTTATTTATAGTGGTTTGGCTACAAGGACACCTTCCTTGACCTACTCACTCCCGAGTCACCTACTGAGGTTCGTAAGCACTACACCAACTCCTTATGGCGGAAGGCTTCTGGCGCTAAACCTTTTACGGCAAAGCTAAATAGAGAGTTCGCCACACCAGGCGAACCACACCTAACACAGGCGTCACCTACCCCTTTATACGGTGCTAGGCTAACCGAGTTCTTTCACACCGGGAGAACTAATCCTATCTGGCATTAAGCTACTTTTGGGTACTAGGCTAAGCACCTAGTTCCATTACTATGGAGGAACTACTACCCTTCACAACACAACACCTAATATCAAGGAGATCCTCTCCTTGTTACAACACCATCAAGGATATCACCATCCTTGGAAATAAACAAATACATATATGTATAGCGATGCACCTCATCGATTATACGACCTAGGCATTCTTCCCAAATGCGACTTGATTTGATTCTTTAGGCATCCTTTACTAATGCCTTTGACACAGCAGCTGAACCCTTCACTAATGCCTTCCGACGACACCTAGTATTCTTCACTAATGCTTTGACATGAATGATGAGCACCTTTCACTAATGCTTTCATCTTGACACTTCGGCATTCTTCACTAATGCCTTCAACCCAACATCTATGGAGAAAGGAAGAACTATCAACAAGAGAACTTCAGTTGTCTTGATGATGATGGCTTATGGCAACTCATGGACTTGAGCTTGCTCGTCTTCAAGAAGTGGTGATCTTGCCTTTAAGAGGAACCTAGAAGATCACACAAAAACAAAAGACAAACTTTATAGATCACTTAGATCGAGGTTAGAGGTTAGAATACTTGGGAAGTATGTATGTAAAGTGATAAGTAGAAAGGAAGAAATGGCTCTCTATTTATAGAGAAAATTCTCTACCATTCCCGGATCCACGGATCCCACTTCCATGGGATCCGGCTAGCACAAAGCTAGGGATCCGTGGAGCTCCTCTTTGCCATGGGTAATATTGGTTATGGGTCATGGGTCATGGGTTATGGGTTGATCCATGGTTTTCTTTCTAGATACAATGAACTTGGTTAAGTGGTATATATAAAACCATGGGTTATGGGTCAATACCATTTGCTAGTTTTTACCCATTTAGTATATACTTGTTTTTACCCATTTTTGTATATACATGTTTTACCCATTTTAGTATACTTAGTTTAAGTATATGCTAACCCAATATGTAAACACTAGTTGTTGTACATATGTATCTAAATCATAAAATCACTTATACTTGTTTTAAGTGTTTTATGTGAATGTGTTAGGAAACTATTGACTCAAACTATTTATGTATTCTTTTTGTTTCATTAAAATGACTTTACGTTTGTTATCGACAAAACATTAGAAGATCGTAGAATATAAATAAATGTTTTACTGACTTGTATGTATATTAATATTCTCCTTTTGTTGATGACAAAACATAAAATTATTTTAAGAAAACCTAAAATTAAATGGCGTGTTTGAATTAGTAGTTTTACTTTCTTCTCCCCTTTTTTGAAAAACAAAAGTGTTAAAAGAAACTAACACAATTTTTATAAGAAAAATATGTAAAAGAAAAATGTAAAGAGAGCAAGTGATGGAAATGGTACTCGTTAAGTCTGCTCCCCTTGACGAGTCCATCCCTTTGAGAGCGTCGAGTAAAATAAACTAATTGTGTTTGCAATTATGTTTGCAAATGGTTCGTCGAGTGGCGAAAGCTTGCTCCACCTTGAAGATTGCAAAATTGAAATGGGGTGTCATGAAGTATATTCCGAAATTGGATTAAGTTGCAAGTGTTTTTGCAATTTCGTTTGACACAAAGCTCCTCCTAGCTTTATGGTGTCAAAATCTTCATGTGTTATTTTGAAAATCTACAAAGTAAAGGTTAGAAAAACAAGAGTATAATGCATAATTTCCTGCAAATAAAACTCAAGTTAGTAGAAATTTTGTACCATGGATCCCCGGTTCCCCTTCTTTGGAGGGATCCGTCAGTATTTTGGAGATGCGGGACATTTAGCTGACTGATAATGAGTATTTCACTCAATGCTAACGAATAGGTGAAGTAGTATATCAAGCACAACACATAAAGCACATAACAACTATGACATATAGATATTCATTCAATAAAAACAAGAGATGATTAACCAAATCTCTAAAACTAAGAGAATGAACTAGCTATATAAGTGCTACTAATGCTAATTAGTTACCCAAACTCTAAATTCAACTAAATGCTTAATGATGATCAAGGATGAGATAAGTTTCCTAAACATTCTAAGTTTGAGCTTGTGACTATGATGCTCATTGTAATTTAGGCTTGTTGACCTCTTGAAGCGTTCAAGAGGTGATGAAACATGAAGCGTTGCTCTTACGTAGTTCATGTATCAATCTTTCAACATGTTTACAATGATAGCAATCCTTGTCATGGTTTTGAATTTCTTGAAGTGGAAGTTCAAGTGAAGTGGGTTGAGGATCTTCAAATGAAGGAGGAATTGGTGGAGGCTCATTAAGTTATGGTTCTACAATGTTTGAGGGTGGGATTAAAGAGGCCTCAACTTCCATGTGGTCAGTGGTTGACTTTGATGTCTTCTCATAATCCAAAATGGACTATTGGGGGGAATGAGAGAGTTTGATATTGGATCAAGTGTTGATTCAATATTTTGGTTTTGTTGCCCAACCTTTTCAAGTGAATTTGTTGGTAATGGTGAAAGATAAGATGGCCAAGAAGGTAAATCTTCTACATTGTGAGAATGTGGAGATGATTGTGAGGTAGCTCTAGGCACTAATGGTGTTGGTTGAGTTGTGGAGGGTATGTTTGGTATAGTAGAGTTTGGTGATGAAATCCTAGTAGAAACACTCTTCTTGGGGATTAGTTTGATTGGTTTCCTTTGAAGGGAAATCCTAGCATTGGTGGACTTAACCGGAGATGATTCGGTTGAGGAAACTTCGTGTATGATTCTAGCAAGTTTCTTGGTGGTTCTTGAGTGGATGAGTTAGCACTAGGAGCTTTTCTCATGATGAAATGACTAAGGGAGATGGTTGCAATTGCTGATAATTGTGTTTGTGTTTGATGACTAAAGTGTTTTTAGCAATATGGCTTATAAAGGGAAGAACTTGGCAATTGCATTTAAGACTTAATCCACTAATGTTCTTGGAAATGTGATGATTAAGATGCACAAGGTTGAGGTTGAGTTTCAGATCTAGGAACTCATTTAAGATGAGATGGAGTGTTTGAGTTAGGAAGATGAGTTGAAATGATTGTTTTATCAATGTTAGACATAAGTCACGGATCCCACGGTTCCCTCCTTGGAGGGATCCGGTTAGTCTAATCCTAGGGATCCGGCTCTCAGCATTATGGCAGGTTTGAAATGAGATTTCTAGAAGCTAAGGCCTATCTCATTTTGAGTGTTTGATTCTCCTAAGTGTTTTAAGATGAAAGGGTACTTGAATGATCAAAGATAATAAGTGTTATAGCAAATGATTGCTTCTTATGGAAAGGAGATGGGACAAGATGACTACCAATGGATGTTCAAGGATAACACTAAGAACTTTTGTGGTGTCATGTCATAATAAATGATCCTAGTGATCAGATTTAAGCTTGAGTTAAAATTTGAAAAAATCTTAAAAATCACAAGAATTGAAAAAGCTAATTTTTGTCTCACTTTGAGATAAAAAAGATTAGAAACAATTTCCTAAAATTGTTTAATTTGTTCACTTAAGTGTTTTGAAAGATGAGAAACAGTTTGTGAGTTATTGAAGCGGAAATATGGTGAGTTTTGATGTGTTGATAAATCAAGAGGTATTTTGACTAAGATTTTAAGTAAGACTTTAGTGAGTCCAAGCCTTTCTCATTCTTGAAGTGGTTCTAGTTGGATTCTAAATACATATGCTTAGCTAATGAGATGTAATCTAGAAAGTTATCTTGATGCAAGAAATTCTGTATTGTCGATCCGATGTCACGGATCCCACGGTTCCCTCAAGGGAGGGATCCGTCTAGGCTAATCAATCCTAGGGATCCGGCATGCATATCGAATCTACACGAAGTGATGTGCAGATTATGCATACTAATAAATCTATAAATAAAGTAATAGGAGCAAGTATGTCATCATAAAACACCACTTATAAAAGTATGATAAAGTAACAATATCCAAAATTACCATAAACCAAAAGTGCTAAAACGTAATCTTCCAAACATAAAATAAACGAAAATAAGCACATTCCCATTGTCTCTTTTGTCAATCCTTTCTTTTCCTTTTTGACGGCTTAGTGAGGTTGTAAGCAAGGTTTTGAATCATGCCCCTCAATTGTTTAAATTCCGCGGTCTCGTTTGGAATGGTTGGAAGTTGTTCATGGTATTCAAGGATTCCCAATTTGATGTTGGCTATGGGGTCGATGTCTTCCTCATCATCATCTTCTTCTTCACCGGCCGAGAGTCCAAGAGAGCCTGAGGTTTCTCCATTGACCATGAACCGTTTAGAGGTTGTTTGGTAGAGGTACCATGGCGTGATCGGAAAGGTAATGATCATCGTTGATAGGAGATGGTTGCAATGCACCAACATACTTACAAAGTCGTGTTAGGAGCATACCATACGGAAGTATCATGTTGGAAGCTTTGAATACCCCGACCATTCTCCTTACCATGTAATAGGCAAGATTAAATGGCCTTTGGTGGGTAAGACAATAGATCATTTGCACAAGACATGCGTTTGGATGATCTTTGTTTCCAACTAGGCTAATGACGTTTTTCCTAAGGATTTCTTCCCATTTTCTAAATATGGGATACATTTCAAAAAGTTCCATTTGAAAGGGATCACGGTGAATGAGATTTTTGTTATGGTTGTAACGGGATTGGTCGGTCCTAATTTTGAAGATAGTATCTCGAATGGTTTCGGGATCGTCGAGAGGAGTGTTATAGAGAGGCTTAGGATAAAGTGCAAGGTTTTGGCGTTAATTGCCTGATCTTGAGAGTACATACAAATTCCTTCACAAGGAATTCGAAGAATTTGAGCAAAGGTGTTGAGAGGAAGAATAAAGTTTTGTTTGTTGATGATAAAGGCGATTGAAATGCTATTATCGATGTTTCTAATGATCCTAAAACTTTTGTAAAATTCAAAAATGAAGACCGGACAAATTTGTTCATCTATGTCAAGGAGACAATCAAAGTTGATTGTCGAGAAAACTTGACGAATATCGGTATCTTCAAGAAAATATTCCTTGACTACACGACCTTCGTGGATAAGTCGTTTACAAGGCTTTGAGTATTTTACGGTCGGTTTTGGTCAATCCCTTTTTACGATAGTAATGAGTAAGGTAATGGACGGTGTCATGATGATCTTGTTGAGTGACTTTGGGCATGGTTGGTCCTAAAAATACAAAATTTCAATTAGGTAAGCTTAGTTGGGATGGATTTATGGTTTTGATTTGTATTAACAATGTTTTGAACATAATGTGATTTTGTTAAAAACCCCTTTTTCATGATTAATTTGAAAAGCCCTAATTGACTTAATTGATTAGAAATTAAGAAACCATAAACCCTAGGATGAGGATGATGAAAATCAGAACAAGTTAATGTAATTACTTACAATGGTGTTCTAGAAAGGAATACTTGAATGTATGGAAGCCAATGAGGATGAATTCTGTAGCTTAGTCATTTTTGTGTTGTGTGAATAGAGGAAAAAAGATCGGTGGTGATTTTGAAAGCGTATAGCTGAGTTCTATTCCACGGTTCCCCCAGATCCCTTGTATTTGGGATCCGGCTAGTACAACTAGAGGGATCCAAGCTCGTGGACAGAAAAAGGGTTGTTTGGCATTATTTTTATAACTAGCTTAAAAAATAGTTTAGATGAATGACGGGTTTTGATGAATCACATATCGAGGGTTCATATGTAACAACGACGTTAGTTTGACGAATCAAGAGGAATACTATTCACGATGATGAAGTAGGACGGAGAAGTGACGAAAGAGACTTTTAACGATACTAGTGATTAATAAACAAAGAGAACTTTAAAAAATTTGAACTCATGTAACCTATCTAATGAAAAGTAAACCATACCTCTATGCTTCTTGGTTTGGCATAATACCAAAAATACTTCATGAGCTTTTAAAGTAATCCTTTGTACTTGGTGTACATAAGTTGTGATTACTTTTTAGATCCTTCCTTGAATGTTGACTTCATTATTCTTTGAATGAAGATTTTGGAGAGATTCTAGCATGAAGATTTCTTGAGAACAAAAGTTGTTAGAATCATCTATCAATGTCCAACAAAATGATTTAAAAGAAAATATGACCTTTTAAAAAAATCCTTCTTTGTAGTTTTCAAACATACGGATCATCGATCAAGTCTTTAAAGTACAACATACTTTAAGAAACTTGGTATGACGAAGCTCGATGCCAATTGTGGAAAACTAGAAGGGGTTGAATAGTTTTACCAATTTAAAACTTTCTTTTAAATATTTAGATCGACTTATGTCAATCTATTTGGTTGTTTATGTTGGACGTTGATAGATAAATATATAAATGTGTAATGAAAGATAAGGAGTAAGAAGCACATCACCACGACACAAGTTATTTATAGTCGTTTAGGCTACAAGGACACCTTCCTTTCCCTACTCCACTCAGAGTCACCTACCGAGAGATTGTAAGCACACACCAAATCCTTATGGCGGAGAAGGCTTCACAACGCCGCTTAACCTTTTCCGGTACAAAGCTAAATCCGAGTTCCTTCACAAAAGGCGAACCCACCTAACACAACGTAAGCCTACCCTTTATACGGTGCTAGGCTAACCACCGAGTTCTTTCAAACCAAGGAGAACTAATCCTATCACAATGTCGCCTACCCTTTATTAGGTACTAGGCTAAGCACCTAGTTCCATTACCATGGAGGAACTACTACCCTTCACAACACAACACCTAATATCAAGGAGATCCTCTCCTTGTTACAACACCATCAAGGATATCACCATACTTGCAAATAAACAAATACATATATGTATAACGATGCACCTCATCGATTATACGACCTAGGCATTCTTCCCAAATGCGACTTGATTTGATTCTTTAGGCATCCTTCACTAATGCCTTTGACACAACGCTTGGCACCCTTCACTAATGCCTTCGTCTTGACACCTTTAGCATTCTTCACTAATGCTTTAACACGGATGATGAGCACCTTTCACTAATGCTTTCATCTTGACACTTTCGGCATTCTTCACTAATGCCTTCAACCCAACATCTATGGAGAGAAAGGAAGAACTATCAACAAGAGAACCTTAGTTGTCTTGATGATGACGAAGCATGGCAACTCATGGACTTGAGCTTTCTCGTCTTCAAGAAGTGGCGATGTTGCCTTTAAGAGGAACCTAGAAGATC
>OU343216.1:77682880-77699609 GCA_910596185.1 Chrysanthemum makinoi | reverse complement strand
ATTTGACTTTTTGAGTTTATGATCAAAGTTGACTTAGCTCAACTTTGATCTGAATTTAATGACTAAATAAGCTATAATAAGCTAAAAGAACATGAAATAAACAAAAATAATCAACATTTAAACAGATATGTAGGTTTGTGGGTCAAGACAACCTCATAGTACTCATGTGGAGAGGATCAAGTGTCAATTTGACTCTCCACATGCTATACCACTTAGCTGAAACCATCACTGAGCTATATAGGTTATATCAAGCATATATCTAACCAGAGCAATGCATAACACAGACCATACTCAGATCAATCATCTAAACCAAACAACCCTAGAATGAACATAACTTGAACTTTTCAAAGCAAATCACTGTGTAAACCCAATCTCTACAATCCAGAGAATCCAAAGTGTCAAAATGGATCTTTTTTAGCATAAACAAATAGTCACAAAAGTCTATACCTATGATTATCAAAAATGGACATATTGACAGTCAATTTGGTTTTCAAAGTAAATTTCAAAATTCAAAACATAAGTACCAAAGATTACATTAAATATTGACTAAGAAACATAAAACAAACTCAGAAACAAGAAATCAAAGCAAAACAACAACAACAATAGTAAATTGTAAAATTGGAAAATAAAGCTTACAATTGAGAGAAACTGAGAACAAGGATACCAATGAACCAAACCATAACCTATAACCTCCCATGAGGCACTACTACCATGGTCATCCATAATTTGCCATGCTCCAAGCAGATTCACCCAAGGACACATGATTTTTGATTTTCCATTGTATTTTCTCTATTTTTAGTGATTTTTGGTTTTAAAGACTATGACTGATTTAATGTATCTAAAAGCTTAAACAAGCTTTGTCAGGAGCTTATGTGACCTAAAGAGTCCATTAAACAACAATAATCAACATGAAAGTAAATGACATGAAATTTAAAGGAATTTATGAAGAACATGAAATTTAAAAGATAACTTGTATAAAACTGAACACAGAGTTCCATTACACTAATGAAGGTTTAAAATAACAATTACACTAAGAAAACATTAAAGATTTACTCTACGAAAGCAAGTTTAAAATTTAAGTTACACTAGTGACAATTGGCTAATCCAAAAGTAGTTGTTCCTCTGCTCCCTTGCTTCTTTTTATACTCTTTGAATTCTCCCCACTTTCCTGATCATTTCCCACCTCTAATCTCAACCATTGATACAGTCAATTTGATCCTAGCCATTCAAACAGATTTTGGCGCCAAAACGCTCCACGTGGAATTGAGGTAGCTTGAGTATAATTAAAGACTCTTGTTGTGTTGTGGAGAGTTGTAGGAGACAATATAGATATTTTGGAGGCCAATTGGTGGTATATCAAGGAAACAATGGACTGGTATAGTAGCAGTGGTGGATTTGGGTGACTTTGGGTGGGAAATGCATTAATTGTGGCGTGTTTAGGCTTTGCAGAGGTGGAAGAGAGTGGGTAGGTTGGTGAGCTGTAGTGGTGAGGTGGAAAGGTGGTTAAAACCACCACTGGTTTTGGGTTTCAGTGTTGGGTGAGGGAGATGTACAGTACATCTAGTTTGGGCGCGGGTTTGACTTGGTTTGACCAAGTTAATAACGGGGTAGCGGGTTTGGGCTAGGGGTGTTGGACCAGCTGGGCTAAGGATTGGATTTGGTTTGGGATAATAATAATCAAGGGTCCATTTGGTTTTAGCTAGTAAATCACAAGGACTAATCATGCAATTTTCTGAAAGTTGAAGGACTGAGATTGTAACTTTCCCAAAGTTATCACAAGGGTTAAACCTGCAATTATTGGTTAGTACAAGGACAATTGTTGCATAAAATTCCATTTTTAAACTTAAAAGGACCTTAATTGTCATTTTTGGATTTTGAGGGACTAAAAGTGTAATTTCCCAAAAGTTTATCAAAATGTTCCAAATTTTCAATCATGCATAGTACAAGGGTATTATTTGTAAAATTCCAAGTTTAGAATACCCAGGGACCATTTTTGCCAATTTTGTAACTTGAGGGGTAAAAATTGCCATTTTGTGTAAACTTTCATCCAGGGATCATTTGTGAATATTTTTGGTTTCCCAAGGACTTAAGTTGACTTTTCATTCATTTAAAACATTTAGGGACTAGTTTTGCCAATTTGTGTAACTCCAGGGACTGAAAACGACATTTGTTGTGAAATTGATCATTTTTCACTTGTTTTTCAATCTTTTGTACCTGAATCACATAAAAACACATTTAAATGATATTTATAACATTTTGTGAGTCATTTGTGTGTTTTTGGTTGTTTTGTGGGTTTAAATAGTATAAAATATATGTGTAATTAGACACATATCATGCATCTCTGTTGAAATCAGTAGGTAAGATTGTACTAATAGGTTTAGAAAGTAATAAAATAGCTTGCATTAGTCTTACTTTACCATTAAACAACAAAATCAGTTAAGAAATTTGATTCAAATCTCATAAAAGTCAAAGTTTCATAACTGTCAAAAAAGTCAAATTTTTCTTAATAGCAGTTTTTGAATAAAATTTAGAATTTTACTGTGTGCTTAATATTAAGATTCAGCTTATAAGCTTCTAGGATATTAAAATATACCTGCTTAATAAAATTAGAAAAATACTAGCTTTTGTCTAGTTAGCTTATTCACTGCTTAATTCATAGCTTCTTTTGAGACCCTTGTTTGAAAACATGCCCTGTGCACAGATTTGGTAGCTCATTTCTCAAGCTCTCATAGAGCTTATTAGTTAGCTTCAATTTGTGTATTTTGGCTTTTTGAGAAGCTCACCTAGCTAACTCAAGGTACCAAGTGCTTATTTTCCATAATTAGTTTATTTAGCTAGCCTGCTAGTGATTTTTAGTTTTGTCCATTTTTGATTAAGTGTAATAATAAGTCAGTGTTCACCAGTTTTTCAAAAGCTTCTCACAAGCTCATTTGTGAAAGCCAATCTTTGTAATTCAGCTTTTTGGATAGCTTAATTGGTCTACTTGTTAGTTACAGTGGTTGTTTTCATTTCTGAGCTTAATCAAGTTGATTCGCGGTTTTCTAGACAACTTTATTAGTCAACCACTTGTGAATGGTCAACAACTAAAGTCAAACTAAAGAAACCGTAAATGCAATAATCCGAGGTAGTACAGTTATATTCCCGGGTCGTTAATTCCCCAACGAGGTTGTGATATCCTGTGATTGAACGAATGTGTTATATAGTTGGTTGATTAGGAATAGGGTTATGAATGATTTATCACAATACTAAAAGTATGAATAACTCAAATGAGTTATATTAACTAATAAGTACGATCAAAAACCCTAGAAACGTAAAAGGTATAATTAAAGGAAATAAAAGATAAAATGTATTAAATAAACGCTATCACTATTTTTACAATGATGAACGTTTAAAACCTAAAACGTACGTTTAAATAAAATTACGTAAACGTACAAAAATAAAAGTAAAAAGTGATCAATATAAACCCCACAAATGTGAAATTTATATTTTTAAGATCCTAAGAATAAAAGAAAATTATTAGAAAAAGAAAATTATTTATTTAACTTATATATTATTTATTATTAAATTAAAACCTATTTAATACTATTTATTAATCCACTATTTAATTAAAAAATGTAAAATAAATCTAGAAAAATAAAATAAAAACTTAGAAAAATCTAAAATATTATAAAACTTATTTTAAAAATAAAAATATATTTATTATACTATTATCTATTTAATTATTTAATATTAATTATTAATTAATTAAACTAGTATTAATTCTAAAAATTACTAGATGACAAAAGAAAAATCTAGAAAAAAATTTATAAAAGTACTTTAATATAAAAGAGATTTAATAAAAATATAAAAATACAGAAGTGCTTATAAATAAGCTAAAAAGAAAATTAAATAGATAGTTTCTATTAAATAGAAGCTATTACTATAAGTATTTTTAGCTTTTTGTGTTTTTTTTCTTTTATAAAACTATTAAAATACTTAAAATAAGAAACTAATACAAAAACAACAAACTTGGAAACCCAGAATAAGCACTGTGAGTGCTTATTTGCCCCACAGTTGACCTGCTTGACTTAAAAGGAAATAAGCTCAAATGAGCTTATGGGGTTCACTAGGGTAGATTATGGTTCCAATGAGTTTGAGAACAATATTAAACAAGTTTCAACCAAATAAGTAGCTTGAATAAGCCACAGAACACAAATAAGCACTTAGCTTATTGGATTCTGAGACAGAAAATGGGACAACCTTGTGAGGTAAAACCAAGTGGGGTCCACTATGATCTAGGCCAAACAAAGGGTCAATGGTTCAAGCCTGGTAGGAGGGGGGTTGGAAGAACCAAGATTTAGGGTGTGGGGCCCACTGATGAGCTCTGAAAGAGCTTGTGAAGTTAGGGGGGTTGACTGAATTCACTCAGTGAACTGAGTGAATGGACAAGCTTTAGCTGAGATGCAGCCCTAGTAAAAGGCTTTGAAAATGAAAGTTAAAGCTTGAACTTGATAGATGAGCTGCTAAACTTCTAAATGAGCCAAAGATCACAAGCCAAAGCTCAGTGATAAGCTTATGATGGGCTTGTGAAGTTGCTTGTCTACACTGATGATCAGTGTTTAGTTTATTTTGATAGCACAATTAAAGCAAGAATAAGCAGACCAAAATAAGCAATCAAAGGACAAATAAGCACTTACTCAAGTAACTAGCCACATGGGCATCACAAAGATCCAAAATACTCACACTAACACTCACTAATCAAGCTTGTGCAAGCTTGTGAAAGTAGGTGTCAAATCTGTGCACAGGGGAGTTTGTGGGAGTTTTGTGAAGAACTACTAAAAGATAAGCACAATTTAAGCACTTCAATCAGCTAGATAAAAGTTAATAAAGGTAGCAACAAAGAGATCAGCAACAAGACTATATAAACCTACAAGCTCAAGTCCTAATATCAATTAACAAGTTCACAATTTAGATCCAAAGTTCATACAAAAATCGTATAAGCTGCAAATTTGACTTTTTAAGTTAAACTACTAAGTTGACTTAAGTGAGCTTGAATCTAGATTTACTGATTGATTATGTTAAGATAAGCTATAATAAGGCTAAATTAAGCTAGAGTATCAACTTTTAAGCTAGTGTGGTAATTATGGAACTTATTACTCTAACAGTTAAACAGCTAGACTAGATTGAGTTCTATTTTGACTTTTATACTAATAAGACCTAAATATTATGACAGAGCTGAGATAGTGTGATCTAAACTAACATGCAGAAACAAGAATAAAGCACAATAACATGCATAAACTCAGATAAGCAGCTTGATCCAAACACACCTTAACAAGGGTGTTTTCTAGATTAGTGTTACAAATCCACAAATTAAACCATGAAACTGATTTCTATCACTTGATACAGATGAACTAAGATCAAATGGACACAATTACACAGATAATAACAACTACAACCTATGAATCACTACTACACTATTTTAACTGTCTAACTTTTAACAACTATTAATTATGATTTCCAACTAACAACCTACTGATTTAACACTAGATTATCACTAATCAATACCAACTAAGCATGAAACAAGAAAGATTATACTAAATTAAGAACTAATACAGAAAATGGCAAAATCAAGAAATTGCTTACAACTTGAATCAAGGCCAAAATCTGAGAACCAAGAACTGAGTACCACACCTAAATGCTCTCCACAGAGCTCTAAACCAAGGCAATCCAAGATAGCACTTGCTCCTTTGCTTCTTCCACAGTAACTTTATATCAAATTTCCTAATTTACTTGTTTCTTTTTTGGTATTTTCCTTTTTTATTGATTATTGCTGATTTTGAGTATCTAAAAGCTTGCTATGGCTTACTGAGAACCAAGTAGTGTTATTAGAATCCTCTAATTAACAAGTATCAAACAGAAATTAAATGACTTGAATTGAAAATGGGACAAAGTTGAAATACTTGAAAACTTAAAAGATAGATTGAAACTGAGTAACCAAGTATGTTATTACACTTTAGCAAAGGTAATGAACAACTGAGAACAGAAATTTAAAGATTACACTAATGATACAAACTATTTTGATTAACTACGATTGATCATAAACTAAGTTAAAATTATGATGCCTCTCTTCTTCTCCTTTCTTCTGTATTTATCACCTATTCTCTTCCCACTAGCTTCCAGATACTTTCCCACATTGATCCACAGCCATTGATTGAGTCTAACTCATCCCAACCGTTTAAACTCATTTTGGCGCCAAAACGCACCACGTGGAATTGAGGCAGTTTGAGACTAATTAAATCTTTTTGTTGTAATGTGGAGATGTCAGGAAGATATTTGGTAAAGTTTAGGCCAAGTTGGAGTGGTTTTGCTCAAAACCGTGGGTAAGAGTAGTATTGAGGTGAAAATGGGGGTGTGAAGGCATAATTGTGGCGTGTTAGGTTTTGCAGAGGTGGTGGAGAGTGGGTAGGATTAGGGGTGAGCTGGATTAGGGGTGAGCTGGTAGTTACAGGTGGAGGGGGAAGGTGGAAGACGAAGAGGAAAACGGGGGCTCGTTTGGTCTGTTTTATTTATTTACAAAGGGAAGAGATTGGGCTAGTATATTGGGCCGGGTTTAGTTTGGATTGGATTTGGAATTGGTAATACAAAAGGGTCCGGTTGGTTTTGTGGTATTAAAGCCCAAGGACCAATAATGAAATTCCTACAAAGCTGAGGGGTCAAACCTGTAAAATATCCAAAGTAATCACAAGGACCAATCATGTCAAATAAGAATAGTATAAGGGTGTAGTTTGATAAATTTCCATTTTAAAACACCCAGGGACTAATTTTGACACTTTTGCAAAGTTGAGGGACTAAAGTTGTAATTTTATGATTTTTAACTTCAAAGGATTATTTTGAACAACTTGTGAATCCTAAGGACCTTTAATGATATTTTTACAAGTTTTGATTAACCAGGGACTAGTTTTGCCAATTTATCAAAGTTCAGGGACTGAAACTGTAAATTATGTATATTTTGCATGTTTTTCATCAGTTTTTATCCTTTTTGTACTTTAATACCTAAAAACATAATTTGGAGATAATTCCAGTATTTATGAAGCATATTTGTATGTTTTCAGATATTTTTGTAGCTTAAATGTGAAAGAAATGATGAGTATTTAGACACTAATCAATCCCCCACACTAAACTTATTGCTAGTCCCTAGCAATATTTTATGAAGATTTTAATGGATTTGAAAGAACTCTTTACCAAAAGCCATCACTTCTGGAGTAGCCAAGATGTTTCAGTTCAAGTAAGAACTATGGTCCACCTGATAACCATGTGATTTTGAGCAAACCACAAGCTGTCAACGGTTTTGATTCGTCTTTACCAAAAGCCGTTTGCTTCTGGACTAGCCAACTCTTAGATAAATTATAAATATTATCTTTGGTGAGTTGATTACCAATTATGGTTTTTTTTTCACTGCCTTTACCACAAGCCATAATCTTGCGGGCTAGCCAACTCATTCGCTTATTAGGATATGGCGAGTTGAGGAACCATACAATTTTGGGCAAATTGCAAGCCATAAACGGATTTGAGATATCTTTACCAAGAGCCGTTTGCTCCTGGATTAGCCAATCCTTATGTGGGTTAGACATGGTGGACTGATTACCATTTGTTGTGTTTAGTACATAGTACTTCCACTAAAAAAAATTTAAAATTTGGCCATTTTGGGGGAAAAAGGGACTAAAAGGGTACATTTATTATCAAATTCGCCAGAATTCCCCCCCCCCCCCCCCACACTTAGAAATGAATATTGTCCTCAATATTTAAAGTACCGGCTGTTATGCCGAAACTTTGAACGTAAAAAGATAACATTACTACCTAAGTGTAGTAACACAACAATTATTATATATATATTTTTTTTTTTTACTTGAAAAAACATATACATATATACAAAATGTGGGTTAGTAACTCCCCCACACTAGGTTGGTACACACGGGTGAAAACCCATGTTTCTACTAATGTTTTTGATTCCCGAGTCACTAGCTTGACTCGACCCCGTATTTGATGTATTTCCTCCCAAACTGTCAGGTTTGTCACGCAAGCTAACCGCTTGTGAACGGTTAACTGTAACAAAGGGTTCCTGAACAGGCCGGGAGAAAAAAAAACAATTTAAAAATCCATGGGGAAGTATCTGGCTCTAAACCAATGTTATATGGAATATCCCAGGGTCAAAGGTAACATCTTCACTCCCGAATGAATGAAGAGAAGGAGAAATCACCGGGTAGGTGAAGGGTAGTAGGGAGATCAGAACAGCAGTAATCACAAGAACTTCCTCCTCAAGAATTTGAAATTTAATTAAAGGAGGGGAGGATTTATGCTTGATCTCAGGAATTTTATCAGTTTTTTCAACTGATTTGGATTCCTCTTTATGAAGTTGTTTGGGAGGGAGGATGGTATAATTTTCTGGGTACAACAGTTGTTCAAGAAGAAGAATAACATCTTCCTCTTGATCACTCTCGGTATCATCAATACCAGGAAGAAATGTATCCAGATTGAGATAATCATCAATCTCATCCATAATAGAATCACTTTCCTCATCTAGAGTGAGGGAAGATGAAGAGTCGGAAATGATGGAATGAGACAATGTAGTGGGATCACCACTCACCAAATCAAGAACATAACCAAGATTTTCTTGAGAGTACTCCTGTAAGGCAACATCAATGACATCGATTCGGTTAACCGACGCAGAGTTATAATTGGTGGAGTACTTCGAAGTTTGATCATGGTTAAAGGTAATAGCCTCATTACCTATACGCAATGTAATCTGACGCTCAAATACATCTATAAGAGCGTGGCCCGTTCTTAGGAATCCTCGTCCAAGAATGAGAGGAACCCTAGGATCAACATCGAATTCGACAACCACAAAGTCAGCTGGAAAATGGAACTTCCCTACTTTCACAAATACGCCTCGCAATACCGAGGGGCATAGATATTGAACGATCTGCAAGCTCAAGAGTCATGCAGGTAGGGGTAAGTTTAGGAAGAGAAAGTTTCTTCCATACTGAATTAGGCATCAGGTTGATGCTGGCGCCAAGATCGGCCAAGGCGTGATGCAACCATTCCTGGAAATTCACAAGGTAAGATAAATTTCCCAAGATCTCCAAGCTTCTCGGGAAGCTTCTTTAAGATAACTGCAGAGCAGTTCTCATTTAGAGAAGTTTTTGCCAATTCAACCAGTTTTTCCTTGTTGTTTAACAACTGTTTGATTGTTGATGCAAACTTGGGCATCAAGATGACAGCATCCGCAAGACTTATGTCAAATTGCAAATCTTTAAAGATTTGCAAGAGTTTGTCTGTTTGGTAATTAGACCTCTCGCGGTGTTCTTGCTCATTCAAGCGTGAAGGGTAAGGAATGGTAGGCTTAAAAGGTTTGGATTTAGGGACAGTAGGCTCAGGAGTTTCATCAGTCTCAAAGACAACTCTTTTTTTGGTTTTCTTTCGAGGGACAACTTGCGGTTGGACGTGTGCGGTACTTCGTGGGCTTGGAATTTGCACCTGGTCCTTGGCAACCACGGGCTCTTTTTCCACATCGTATATCGGTGGTGGAATAGGAGTAGAGGGTTCCTCATAAGCAGCACCACTACGAGTGGTGATAGCTTTGATGATGTTGGAATCCTCCTCATCATCACTATCATCAAGTACACTCTTTCGGGAAGCATTAAGCATATGAGAATAAGTCATAGCTGCCCTTTGGTCATAAAGTTTGTTTGACAAACTTTTAACTGTGAATCGTGAAAGAGTGGGATCTATTCTTGATGATGTAGGAGTAATTGGGGGTGTAGAATTAGGGACAACCGTGGTTGGTCCAACTTGAGCTGTATCACTATGTGTAGTGACAGCTTTGAGTTCACCCCTAGGATTCGCAACAGTATTACTCGGGAGACTTCCCGAGGTGGAAGGTGGAACGAGTTGTTTTACCAAATCAGATATCATACTTTTAAGATCGTTCTTCAGCTCATTATTGTTCTTTGCAATTGAAGAATCAAATTCATTCTTCAAATTGGAGATTTGGTTTTGAACCACTCTCATTTTAGCATCAGTAGCCTTGATGTGGTTAGCTAGTTCAGCAGATTGAGATTCTTGGAACGAAACTATTTGATTATTAGGAGCTGAATACCCTTGGTTAGAATTTGAATTTCCCCTATGGGGTGGGTATTGAACAGGAACAATTTGATTGTTATGAGTACGATATTGATTTTGGTTATATTGCCCTCTTGGCTGGTTAGGATTAGACCTATTTGAATTGTTGGGTTGATATGATCCTGATGGTCCCTCTTGGTTATTAGCACGGTAATTTGTTTCAGCTGGTGGATGGTATTGGTTACCTCTTTGATTGAAATTACCGGCTAGAGCATCAACTTCAAATGAATTGCCATCGGTGGCAGTACAGTTGTAGTATGCATGAGGACCACCACAAGTGACACATGGTTCAATCTTTTTGACTTCAGCTGGTTTAGATGACTCTTTCTTTTGGTTAAGAGTCAAATTTTTAAGAGCATCCATGAGTTGAGCAAACTGAGTATTGTCAACAGTTTGAGTCATGGAGATGAAGATGAAGTAGAATGTGAATCACTTGTTTTGGGAACAACTGGTTTGTTTCTTGAGGTACGGACCTCAGCTTTGTTCTCTATAATGGCTAAAGCATCCTTTGTTGTTCGATTCAAAAAATTACCTCCCGCTGAGGAATTAAGAGAGTCTTGATCAGCTTGTCTTATGCCATTATAGAAAGTATCCAGATATATCAACTCAGTAAATCCATGATGAGGACAGTTGCGTAGCATTTCCTTAAAACGATCCCATGATTCACTGAATGTTTCATCAAAATGTTGTGTGAATTTCATGATTTCATTCCGGAGATTTGTGGTTTTTGAAGGAGGATAGAATTTATGCACAAACTTCTGCACTAAATCTTCCCACGTTTCAATCGACTTAAGGGGTTGTTTGTCAAGCCAGATCCTGGCGGGCCCATCGAGAGAAAACGGGAAAAGAAGAAGTTTGATTGCATCCTCAGGGACGTTTTTACATTTCAAGGTGGATGTGATTTTATTGAACCACCGAATGTGATAGTGAGGATCGTCCCTATCAAACCCATAGAATTGACGCGCTGTCACTAGGTTTATTAATCCCGTTTTAAGCTCAAAGTTCTCAGCTACGATGGCTGGAACAACAATGGCATCTCCGTACCCATCGGTGGGTGCCTGGAGAAGTTCATTCATCGTTTGTTCTCCTGCCATTTTGACAGGAATTTTTGGCTCAGTACGTATCTCGGGTACGACTGATGGAGCAGAACGTCTACGACTTCTTCGAGGTATGGCTACAAGCTCGCGAAGAGGACTTGATGACCTTGAAGAACGAGTGTGCATGCACTAAGACGTGTCTAAGGATCCTTGAAGAAAAGGAAACTCAGAAGGGGTGCGAAGAGTATTTTTGTGATTATTTATCTTTTATAGAAAGAAAAAGAAAATATTTTTGTTTTTTATATTGTTTAAGGAAGATTAAAATACGATATTATATATAATATATATACAAAGGATAGATAATCAGCCAACAAAAATTGTTCAACGCAGCACAGCCTCCCCGGCAGCGGCGCCAAAAATTGATTCGCGGTTTTCTAGACAACTTTATTAGTCAACCACTTGTGAATGGTCAACAACTAAAGTCAAACTAAAGAAACCGTAAATGCAATAATCCGAGGTAGTACAGTTATATTCCCGGGTCGTTAATTCCCCAACGAGGTTGTGATATCCTGTGATTGAACGAATGTGTTATATAGTTGGTTGATTAGGAATAGGGTTATGAATGATTTATCACAATACTAAAAGTATGAATAACTCAAATGAGTTATATTAACTAATAAGTACGATCAAAAACCCTAGAAACGTAAAAGGTATAATTAAAGGAAATAAAAGATAAAATGTATTAAATAAACGCTATCACTATTTTTACAATGATGAACGTTTAAAACCTAAAACGTACGTTAAATAAAATTACGTAAACGTACAAAAATAAAAGTAAAAAGTGATCAATATAAACCCCACAAATGTGAAATTTATATTTTTAAGATCCTAAGAATAAAAGAAAATTATTAGAAAAAGAAAATTATTTATTTAACTTATATATTATTTATTATTAAATTAAAACCTATTTAATACTATTTATTAATCCACTATTTAATTAAAAAATGTAAAATAAATCTAGAAAAATAAAATAAAAACTTAGAAAAATCTAAAATATTATAAAACTTATTTTAAAAATAAAAATATATTTATTATACTATTATCTATTTAATTATTTAATATTAATTATTAATTAATTAAACTAGTATTAATTCTAAAAATTACTAGATGACAAAAGAAAAATCTAGAAAAAAAATTTATAAAAGTACTTTAATATAAAAGAGATTTAATAAAAATATAAAAATACAGAAGTGCTTATAAATAAGCTAAAAAGAAAATTAAATAGATAGTTTCTATTAAATAGAAGCTATTACTATAAGTATTTTTAGCTTTTTGTGTTTTTTCTTTTATAAAACTATTAAAATACTTAAAATAAGAAACTAATACAAAAACAACAAACTTGGAAACCCAGAATAAGCACTGTAAGTGCTTATTTGCCCCAACAGTTGACTTTTCTGTTGACTTAAAAGGAAATAAGCTCAAATGAGCTTATGTGGGGTTCACTAGGGTAGATTCTGGTTCCAATGAGTTATGAGAACAATATTAAACAAGTTTCAACCAAATAAGTAGCTTGAATAAGCCACAGAACACAAATAAGCACTTAGCTTATTGGATTCTGAGACAGAAAATGGGACAACCTTGTGAGGTAAAACCAAGTGGGGTCCACTATGATCTAGGCCAAACAAAGGGTCAATGGTTCAAGCCTGGTAGGAGGGGGGTTGGAAGAACCAAGATTTAGGGTGTGGGGCCCACTGATGAGCTCAGAAAGAGCTTGTGAAGTTAGGGGGGTTGACTGAATTCACTCAGTGAACTGAGTGAATGGACAAGCTTTAGCTGAGATGCAGCCCTAGTAAAAGGCTTTGAAAATGAAAGTTAAAGCTTGAACTTGATAGATGAGCTGCTAAACTTCTAAATGAGCCAAAGATCACAAGCCAAAGCTCAGTGATAAGCTTATGATGGGCTTGTGAAGTTGCTTGTCTACACTGATGATCAGTGTTTAGTTTATTTTGATAGCACAATTAAAGCAAGAATAAGCAGACCAAAATAAGCAATCAAAGGACAAATAAGCATTTACTCAAGTAACTAGCCACATGGGCATCTCAAAGATCCAAAATACTCACACTAACACTCACTAATCAAGCTTGTGCAAGCTTGTGAAAGTAGGTGTCAAATCTGTGCACAGGGGAGTTTTGTGAAGAACTACTAAAAGATAAGCACAATTTAAGCACTTCAATCAGCTAGATAAAAGTTAATAAAGGTAGCAACAAAGAGATCAGCAACAAGACTATATAACCTACAAGCTCAAGTCCTAATATCAATTAACAAGTTCACAATTTAGATCCAAAGTTCATACAAAAATCGTATAAGCTGCAAATTTGACTTTTTAAGTTAAACTACTAAGTTGACTTAAGTGAGCTTGAATCTAGATTTACTGATTGATTATGTTAAGATAAGCTATAATAAGGCTAAATTAAGCTAGAGTATCAACTTTTAAGCTAGTGTGGTAATTATGGAACTTATTACTCTAACAGTTAAACAGCTAGACTAGATTGAGTTCTATTTTGACTTTTATACTAATAAGACCTAAATATTATGACAGAGCTGAGATAGTGTGATCTAAACTAACATCAAGAAACAAGAATAAAGCACAATAACATGCATAAACTCAGATAAGCAGCTTGATCCAAACATACCTTAACAAGGGTGTTTTCTAGATTAGTGTTACAAATCCACAAATTAAACCATGAAACTGATTTCTATCACTTGATACAGATGAACTAAGATCAAATGGACACAATTACACAGATAATAACAACTACAACCTATGAATCACTACTACACTATTTTAACTGTCTAACTTTTAACAACTATTAATTATGATTTCCAACTAACAACCTACTGATTTAACACTAGATTATCACTAATCAATACCAACTAAGCATGAAACAAGAAAGATTATACTAAATTAAGAACTAATACAGAAAATGGCAAAATCAAGAAATTGCTTACAACTTGAATCAAGGCCAAAATCTGAGAACCAAGAACTGAGTACCACACCTAAATGCTCTCTACAGAGCTCTAAAACAAGGCAATCAAGATAGTACTTGCTCCTTTGCTTCTTCCACAGTAACTTTATATCAAATTTCCTAATTTACTTGTTTCTTTTTGGTATTTTCCTTTTTTATTGATTATTGCTGATTTTGAGTATCTAAAAGCTTGCTATGGCTTACTGAGAACCAAGTAGTGTTATTAGAATCCTCTAATTAACAAGTATCAAACAGAAATTAAATGACTTGAATTGAAAATGGGACAAAGTTGAAATACTTGAAAACTTAAAAGATAGATTGAAACTGAGTAACCAAGTATGTTATTACACTTTAGCAAAGGTAATGAACAACTGAGAACAGAAATTTAAAGATTACACTAATGATACAAACTATTTTGATTAACTACGATTGATCATAAACTAAGTTAAAATTATGATGCCTCTCTTCTTCTCCTTTCTTCTGTATTTATCACCTATTCTCTTCCCACTAGCTTCCAGATACTTTCCCACATTGATCCACAACCATTGATTGAGTCTAACTCATCCCAACCGTTTAAACTCATTTTGGCGCCAAAACGCACCACGTGGAATTGAGGCAGTTTGAGACTAATTAAATCTTTTTGTTGTAATGTGGAGATGTCAGGAAGATATTTGGTAAAGTTTAGGCCAAGTTGGAGTGGTTTTGCTCAAAACCGTGGGTAAGAGTGGTATTGAGGTGAAAATGGGGTGTGAAGGCATTAATTGTGGCGTGTTTAGGTTTTGCAGAGGTGGTGGAGAGTGGGTAGGATTAGGGGTGAGCTGGATTAGGGGTGAGCTGGTAGTTACAGGTGGAGGGGGAAGGTGGAAGACGAAGAGGAAAACGGGGGCTCGTTTGGTTGTTTTATTTATTTACAAAGGGAAGAGATTGGGCTAGTATATTGGGCCGGGTTTAGTTTGGATTGGATTTGGAATTGGTAATACAAAAGGGTCTGGTTGGTTTTGTGATATTAAAGCCCAAGGACCAATAATGAAATTCCTACAAAGCTGAGGGGTCAAACCTGTAAAATATCCAAAGTAATCACAAGGACCAATCATGTCAAATAAGAATAGTATAAGGGTGTAGTTTGATAAATTTCCATTTTAAAACACCAGGGACTAATTTGACACTTTTGCAAAGTTGAGGGACTAAAGTTATAATTTTATGATTTTTAACTTCAAAGGATTATTTTGAACAACTTGTGAATCCTAAGGACCTTTAATGATATTTTTACAAGTTTTGATTAACCAGGGACTAGTTTTGCCAATTTATCAAAGTTCAGGGACTGAAACTGTAAATTATGTATATTTTGCATGTTTTTCATCAGTTTTTATCCTTTTTGTACTTTAATACCTAAAAACATAATTTGGAGATAATTCCAGTATTTATGAAGCATATTTGTATGTTTTCAGATATTTTTGTAGCTTAAATGTGAAAGAAATGATGAGTATTTAGACACTCATCACAAGTGCTTAAAATTTAGCTAGAAGTTGCCTAGAAAACTAACAATATACTGTGTACCATATAGACTTTTGCTTATTTGGACTGTTAAGTGCTTATTTTCTAGTTATTGTGCTTGTTCAGTTAATAAATTAGCTTATAATCAGTCTATTAGCTTATTCTCAGTTAACCCTGTGCTTATTTTCTAGCTTATTACCCATTTTAGTTAATAACTTGTGCTTATTTCATTTTCGAGCCACTGTTGGAATCTTAAGCTTATTCTGAGCTTATTAGTTATTTTTGTAAAAAGTCATAGTTATAAAAAGTGCTTATTTTCTTGTGTTTAATAAGTTTGCAAAAGAAAATCAAAAAAATAAAAAGTTAGCAAAAAGGAGTTGCTGGGATTCGAACCCTGGCCACCCAGCTCACCACACCACACACACACCATCTGCCCTTGGGACTTGTCTCGTTTATTTCATGCAACATTTAATATATAACCCATTTTGTTCTAATAAGCTTATACGTAGCTTTTAGCTTATTTCTAGCTTATTAAAACAAGATTTTTCAGTTTTTTCATTTTTCTTAGTTTGGTAATAGTATAAAGTATTTTATAAAAAAGTTTCAGATTTTTCTAAATAGTTTTAGTATTTTTAAACATTTAATTAGTGTAAAATCTTATTTAAATCATAATAAAAAATATAAAAGTCTAAAAAATATAAATCTTTTTTCTAAAATTTTCTTTTGTCATATAGTACGTAATAAAATTGTTTTTACACTTGTAGGACTTTTATTTCATAAATTTTACGTTTTGCTTGCGCACTCGCGTAATTTTTATAAATAACGTACGTTTTCATTTTAAATCTAGTTTTTAAATAATTTAAGTTTACGTTTTAGTTTAAATAGTTTATTTAAGTCATTTTATTTTATAAATCACAAAAACATCACTTTAAAAATAGTGATAGCGTTTATTTAATATATTTTTTCTTTTTAATTTCCTTTAATTTGCATTTTAGTCGCTGTAATTTATAGATC
>OU343216.1:77672352-77682780 GCA_910596185.1 Chrysanthemum makinoi | reverse complement strand
GGGAAGTGAGTTCTCAGTTACTCAACATCATGTGGGTCGAATTGGGACGTCATCAGAAAAGCAATATGCTCATGACAGTTTACTTCCATAACGCTGCAAAACCTTAAGGGGTCAGGAATACATAAGTATTAGAAATCGGATGCCGTGCCAATTGCACCGGACCTCAGCTTTATGTTGCAACATCTTGGATGGTATGGCTGCTCTTTGAATAAATATTCGTAAGGGTGAGAAAATGGGCGTGTCTGGCGGCTTGTGTAATGGGTCAAAACCAGAACATTTTTTGTAAGGATCAGGTTGGCCCGGAATGTTTTTTGCCCAGTTTTATTATAATCCCCTATAGTTGTTATCGTGCTACATATTATATGCAGTACATATTCATTTTTCCCACATAGGACCCATTAAGATAGTTATCATGCCTTTTAACTTTATTAGTCTGATATTCATGTTAGCTTCATACTTCAATTCATAAGCTGAGATGATGTAGACTAGAAAACAAGATAAGTAATTGAATCTGTTGATTCTACGAATACCAGAAACAATTATAATAACAATCGTTGATTCTACTGAATACCGATTATTAGGGTAAAGTCACGGCAACTCAACGGCCAATGGTTTAAATTTTATTAAAACTGATAACTGTCTCCCTAGGGCTACAGCAGAATGATTAAATAATAACCCTAAACTGAAACGGGCCAAAAAAAACAAATGGGCTGTAAGCTGGAACATCCAGAAGTTCAACGAAAATTAAAAGTTATGGCCATTTTACTAAACCACTTTTCTTCACACGATCTCGAGCTTCCAAAAACAAGTCAGCCCGTTCTTCAATACTTGGCCCTCCATCATTCCCCCCTGGGTAGACAAAAGTCGTCCTCGAATTGACAGCAAGATCATCATCTGAAGAATCTCCTTGATAAGGAATCAAATGCTTCACATTAAAAACATCTGAACACCTAATATGACTTGGCAATTTCAGACGATAAGCATTAGAATTAATCTTTTCAACAATCTCCAGCGGACCAATCTTAAGAAGACTTAGCAGACACTCACTAGGTGACACATGTTATGTTAAAAAACTCGCCAACAGAAAAACGATCTTTAGTCAAAACAGCCCACACAAAGTCACCCTCATCAAAATCAACATGTCTCCTCTTCTGATCCGCATCTTGCTTGTACTTGGCATTAGCACGAACCAAATTTTCCTGGACAGCTTTATGAACATCATGCAGCCCGGCAACAAAATCCTGTACTTTCTTGGGAACAGAACTAGAAACACGAGGAGTCATCAAATCCAGAGGACCACGTGGTTGAGCAGAATAAACCACCTGAAATGGACTAAAACCAGTGCTACGATTAACAGCATGGTTATGAGCAAACTCAGCTTGACACAACTTTTGATCCCATGCCTTCACATGATCACCCACCAAACACCTTAACAGATTACCAAGGGACCTGTTAACAACTTCAGTTTGCCCATCAGTCTGAGGATGATAAGCACTACTAAAATTGAGCTGAGTATTCACCATCTTCCACAAACTACGCCAAAAATGACTCAGAAACCTAGTGTCCCGATCAGAAACAATAGAGGAAGGTAAACCATGTAAACGGTATACATCCCTAAAGAACAGCTGAGCCACATTAACGGCATCTGTTGTCTTCTTGCAAGGAATAAAGTGCACCATTTTAGAGAAACGATCAACAACAACAAATATAGAATCATTACCCCTTTGAGTACGAGGTAGCCCCAACACAAAATCCATGCTAATATCAACCCATGGTACGTAAAGGAACAGGCAAAGGCATATAGAGCTGCATTAGTAGCTGTACCCTTCGAAACGGCACCACGACACCTTTTGACATAACGATCCACCTCTTTCATAGTTGGCCAAAAATAGTTTTAAGCTTGCACCAACTGCAAAGTGCGATCACGTCCAACATGCCCCTCACCATGCAACTCCTTAATAATCTGCAAACGAAGACTTGAATCAGGAATACATAGTTGATTCCCTTTGAAAAGGAACCCATCATGCAGAAAGAAATCTGGTTTCTCCCCAGCCTGCACACCCTGCAAAACAACTGAAAAATACGGATCCACAGCCACCAAGTCACGAATGACATCGAATCCTGGAACATCAACCTGCATTTTAACAAGGAAACCACTCCTCCTGCTTAAAGCATCAGCAGCTCGATTAGAAACACCAGTTTTGTGTTTCACTACAAAGTAAATCGAAATGCCAACCAACGTCCATGCTTGTGGGACACCTTATCTTGAGTACGAATGTGCCTTAAGGAATCATGATCAGTGAACAAAACAAACTCCTTATGGAACAAGTAATAGGCGCAATGCTTCACAGCTTGAACCACGCATAAAACTCCAGTCATAGGTAGTGTACCTAGACTTTGGCCTGTCAACTTCTCACTAAAATAGGCAACAGGCCCTCCGACTAAGAACCCCAATAGCAACCCGAGGCATCCGTATGAAGCTCAAAAACCTTAGAAAAGTCAGGCAATATCAAGATTGGTGCTGTAGTAAGCTTTTCTTTGATAACTTGAAAAGCCAGCTCTGCTTCCTTCGTCCAAACAAATGACTTTCCTTTCATGCAATCTGTCAAAGGGGCCATAATTGAACTAAAGTTAGGGATGAATCTCCTATAAAAAGAAGCAAGACCATGGAAACTCCGAACTTCAGTAATGGTAGTTGGAGTTGGCCACTCCTGAACAACTGCCACTTTAGACTCATCCACCTGTATGCCATCACCAGAAACAACCATACCTAAAACAAAACTTTCAGGGGTCATGAACACACTTCTTTGTGGGTGCATAAAAGCTATCCTTCCGAAGCAAGGTCAAGACCCTTCACATGGGTGACATGCTCATTAAAAGAAGCACTATAAATAAGAATGTCATCAAAGTAAACAACCACAAACTTGCCAATAAAAGGTCTGAACAATTGATTCATCACACGCATAAATGTACTTGGTGCGTTTGATAAACCAAAAGGCATCACCAACCACTCATATAACCCTTCACGAGTCTTGGCAGAGTCTTCCATTCATCACCAGGTCTAAGACGAATCGGTAATACCCTCTTCAAGTCCAGCTTTGTAAATATAGTAGCACCACTAATCTGATCAAGCAAATCATCAAGGCGAGAATAGGAAACACTGTACCTCACAGTAATCTTATTGATGGCTCGACTATCAACACACATATGCCATGTACCATCCTTCTTGGGAGTCTGTAATAGAGGCAGAGCAGCCACGGGCTCATGCTCTCCGACGTGACCCTTAGAAACCAATTCCTCTTAAACTGCCCCTGCGATACAACTCCTCATGCTCAGCCGGACTCATCCTGTGTAATGTGCGCATATTGCAAGCTGTGCCCCGGCTCTAAATCAATATGGTATTGGATGTCACGCAATGGTGGCAATCCATCAGGTAACTCATCAGGGAAAACATCTGAAAATTCCTCAAGTAAAGGAATCATGGCTTCAGGAATGACACCACCTTCAGCAACCTCCTTCCCTATTAGCACAAAAACATCGTCTCCCATTTCCAGCTCGTGTACTGAGAAAGTGTTAGTAAAGTACCAGTGGGTTTACTAACTACCTCTTTGGGTTTATTGGGCATTAAAGTAATCTTTACTCCACCAAATAGAAAACTATAAGTATTAGTTCTCCCATCGTGAGTTATATCACGGTCATACTCCCAAGGTCTACCCAATAACAAGTGACAAGCATCCATGGGCACCACATCACACCACACGTTATCCTTATAAGTACTCCCCACAGAAAACGGAACATGGACGCGGCAGAAACTGTAACCTCACCCCCACCTTTCTTAAGCACTTTATAAGGTTTCGGATGGTTTTCAGTCTCCAATCCTAGCTTTTGGACCGCTTTTGCAGCCATCAAATTATCACAACTACCAGAATCACAAACAAAAGTGCAAACCTTACCCAAAATAGTGCATGTAGACTGAAAGATGTTATGCTTGAGCCAATCATCTCCATCATCTTTGGGTGTTAAACAGCAAGAGCCTTACCACCAAATTCGTCCCTACATCTCCAGACACATACTCCTCCTCATGCTCAGGTTCTTCATCATAAACAGGGGCTTCCTCATACACTTCATAAGCCGCATCATCATCTCCCTCCTGTTCAACAAATAACTGTTTCTTACCAGCCTTCTTGCATTACACTGTCGGTGACCAGGTTCACCACAGTTAAAGCGCTTCAATCCACTACTAGTGCTTGCTCTAGGAGTTGGTCGATATTGCCACCACCTACTTTAGTCGGATTGGGAGCAAAACGAGATGCCACGCTACCCGAACGAAGCTTGTTATGGCAGGAGAGGACGAACTTCCCACTCGACGATTCGCTTCTCAAAAGATAATGTATTGATATGCATCGAAAAGTGTTATTGGATCAAACATGTTAACAGAATCCATGATCTGGACTCTTAGGCCACCAATGTATCGAGAGAAACAACTGTTGTCTCTGAATGTCATTCCTTGCAATCAACCCCTGGTAAAATTCGGTTGTATAATCTTCAAACAATGATTTAGACCCCACCTGTTTCAGATTCTGTTAACATTGTGTACATCTGTCGTTGGTAATTATGAGGAATAAAATTAGCCCTCATTGCACTTCTCATCTTCTGCCAACCGTGATCTTTGGCTTTCCAACCCTCTCTCGGTGACTTCAATTGTTGCCACCACGCAGATGCCCTACCACGAAGTTTGGTAGCGTTCAACGAAACCCTCCTTTTCGGGACTTCCTTGAACTCAAACACCTCTTCCAGCAGTTAAGCCAATCAATGAACCCCCAGGATTCAAAGTATCCCCAGTAAACTCGGGAATATTGACTCTCATTCCAGATTCCCAACGCCTGTTATCCTCCCTCTCATTACGCTTGTGTCGTCTTCACTGTTCATCAGAAGATGAATCGCCATCATCCCCAAATGGGTTTTCATCATCAGCACCCCTACGGTTACGATTACCATGCCTGTTCATCAACTGCTCCATCCGATCAGACAATTGATCAACAAATTGATCAAGTCGCTCATCCATTCTTGCCATGACACGATCTTCCAATTCTTGTTCATAGATCTCATTAAGAGGCCTATTTCTTCTGGGAGGCATCTTGACAGGAACTTCGGCTCGATACCAATGATGTAGACTAGAAAACAAGATCGCAAGTAATTGAATCTGTGATCCATCTACGAATACCGAAACAATCTTTATAATAAAATCGTTGATTCTACTGAATACCGATTATTAGGGTAAAGTCACGGCAACTCAACGGCCAATGGTTTAAATTTTATTAAAACGATAACTGTCTCTTCCCTAGGGTTACAGCAGAATGATTAAATAATAACCCTAAACTGAAACGGGCCAAAAAAAAAACAAATGGGCTGTAAGCTGGAACATCCAGAAGTTCAACGAAAATTAAAAGTTATAGCCATTTTACTAAACCACTTTTCTTCACACGATCTCGAGCTTCCAAAAACAAGTCAGCCCGTTCTTCAATACTTGGCCCTCCATCATGAGAGCAATTCATATGTTGAATCTGGACAGTCCCATAGTTTGAAATATTGCTTCATTAGGCCCAAATGGGTGCAAAAGAGACTGGAAGATTAAATTTCTTTATGCAATAACTTAATGGTTTGTATAAAAAGGTAACTCGAGTTCATGCAAATTATATGACGTATGAGAAAGATACTGATATCATACACCAAAAAGGTTTGTACAATATAATGCATGAAAACATGGACGGGTTTGGAAATGGGTCAAAACAAGATCAGGTTGAAATGTATCACTCTTAGTAGTGGTTGAAATGGGACACTCAAGAATATGGTGTACGTGGATTTATTACTGTTGGTTCATCATTGTGAGTATTGAAATCAGTTTGTTTAGGTTCATCATTATAGTGGAAATTTTCGAAAATTTACACTACAATATTTTTCGCCGGGAGGCCACATGACCCTTCGGACCCCCCTTTATCTCCACCACTGTTCAGATATGTAGCACTCGACACATATTGTGTTGGTGTGGTAGCTCCCAGAACAGGGTAAGATAATCAATTCAGCAGAAACAAGCAACAAGTCAGCAGAAACAAATACCACTAGGTGGTTACCGGATATCACTTGGAATCGTGTGATCACTTTCCAAAGTAAACTATTCGACCCTAATGCCTGGGTTACACGAATATCTACTTGGGATAAGACCAAATGCAGTTATGGAATTAGGCAGAATTCTATAACCCTTGCGCTAATAAGTGTTAATGGTTTCGTGTCTACATTCGCATGATCAGATCTCCTATTTATAGGAGTTTACTCTAAGCTAATCAAATGGAATTATGAGTATTAATCGGCCCATTAATAGCCTCATAATTATCCCCATTATAGCCATTAGTGGTTACATGACCAATTAAACATGGTCATTATGCAGTTGAAACAGCCACTTGAATAGGTCAAAGGTTACAAAGCAGTACTTTCATCAGTGCTATGGTGCTATCAGTGGATACGTTTCACTACAGTGAAAAACTACTTTAGTGGAAACACTGCTATTCAGGTGAAACTTTAGCGATTGGCTCTGATGCCGAAGGCTCTTCCGGTGGAAACATTAGCATCAGCCAGTGGAACTTTCACATTGCTTATCAGTTGGAAACAACTGCTATCAGTGGAAACACTGCTTATCAGTGGAAACCACAAGCAGTACTTTCCACAAGGAGTACTTTTCAAAGCGAGTACTTCGCTAGCACTACCAATACAAACCACTATAAGAGTCAGGGTGTTCATGGACCTTATGGGTGTACACTCCGTACCTCCTAGCCCATTACAAGGTGTGAACTAATCCCACAAGTGCACTAAATTTTCCAACAATCCTCCCCAAATTTAGTTCACTTCCTTTGCATGAAAAATAAACATTAAACAAAACATGTGCATAAACGAAAATGTCCTGAGGATTGAATTTCCATCTTAGTAAATTACACTTTCAAATATTCGAGAATCAGGGTATTCTAAGAATTGAACCCTTCAACCCATTTGAATACCTGAAGATAAAATACACACAAGTTTTCAAACACTTAAAAGCTCCTGACACTATACAAGCCATGTGTCCATATCCAAATTCATAAATGTTGTAAAAGCTAAGAGTCCAAAGCTTCCTGAAGCGGCAAAACTTCAACATTTACATAGGTGGTTCCTCTTTATTCATGCTCCTGCCAAGCACTTTTTCAAAGAAAATTAACCATTAAGAAGTAAAGACTGCATCCTCCTTTCAGCAGGGTTAGCACACCCTTGGGATGTAAATAAAACATGTGCTCCAGTCCACTGAATGTTCAGCTTTCCACATTGAACTCAGCTCCTAAGTTTCCTCGGGAGGGAGTTGGGTGTCCTAGCATTCAGTGACTAAGTTGGACTTAAATCCCTTTAGCAGACTTTATAACCAAGTCTCTAGCCAGGACCCTCGTCAAGTGATCAGCTAAGTTCTGTTGAGATCTAATAAACTCTATAGATACCACCCCATTCATGATAAGCTCACGAATCATGCTATGTCTAACACCTAAGTGTCTAGACTTACCATTGTACATCTGGCTATATGCCTTAGCCAATGTAGCTGCACTATCACACCGGATAGAAATAGGTGCTATAGGTTTAGGCCACAATGGAATCTCAAGAAGCAAGTTTTCAACTATTCAGCTTCTTTGCAGCATTGCTAAAGCCACAAATTCAGATTCCATTGTTGAACTGGTGATACAAGTTTGCTTCTTGGATGCCCAATAAATTGCACCTCCACCAAGTAGGAATACCCACCCACTGTAGATGAATGTCTTCATTGTTCTGATCCAACTTGCATCAGTGTATCCTTCCAACACTGAAGGATATCCAGTATATGAGAAACTATAATCCATAGTTCTCTTCAAATACTTCATTACCTTTGAACGGCTTGCCAGTGATGAGCACTAGGATTACTAGTATACCTGCTCAATTTTCCCACTGCAAAACCAATATCAGGCCTTGTACAAGTCATGGCATACATCAGGCAGCCAATTACCCTAGAATACTCAAGTTGAGATCAGACTTTGCCATTATTAGGCATCAACTTCTCACAAGTATCCATAGGTGTACTCACAGGAGTACAATCAAAGTAATTGAATTTCCTCAACACCTTCTCAATATAGCGAGACTGAGAGATAGAAATTCTTTTACTTTCATGTTTAATCCTTATACCAAGGATAACATCGAGCCTCCCCATGTCCCATGGAGAACCTTGATGACAAAATTCCTTGTCAGGTCAACTGATTTTGGTCAGTGCCAAAGATCAACATGTCATCAACATTGACAAATGATGACTCCTTTACCAGATTCATCAAATTTGCTATATACACATTTGTCAACCTGGTTAAGAACATAACCACTAGACAAAACCACTTCATCAAATTTTTGATGCCATTGCTTAGGTGCCTGCCTAAGTCCATAGAGAGACTTAATCAGTTTACACACCTTGTTTTCATTGCCAGGCATGATGAAGCCCCGAGGTTGGTTCATATAAACCTCCTCATCCAATTCACCATTCAAGAAAGCTGTTTCACATCCATCGATGAATAACCAGTTGTGAATAGATGCCAAGCAATCAGCAGTCTTATGATAACGTCACGAGCCACAAGGGCATAAGTATCAAAATTGTCTATCCCTGACTTTTGTTTAAAGCCCTGAATGACTAGTCTAGCCTTGAACTTTTCAATAGTTCCATCTACCTTCATTTTTTTTTGAAAATCCATTTGACCCAAGGTTTGCAACACGGTGTGGATCAACCAACACCCAAGTGTTGTTGCCCATGATGGAATCCATCTCATCATTGATTTCTTCTTTCCAGAAAGCAATAACCTGGGACTTCATTGCTTCTTCAAATGTCTTGGGATCATCCTCAACAATGAAGCAATAGGAGTATTGGTCTGAGACCTCATCCCTGTTTCCTTCAACTAAATATAGTTGAAACTCAAGTCCAAATGACTTTGGAGTCCTGACCCTTTTGCTCTTCCTGAGCACAGGTTCAGGTTGTTGAACCACAACCTCATCAGGGACCATTGATGATTCATTATCAGGGACCTCTGATACACCAGTGTCATGAGTTCCATTAGGAATCCTCGACTTGATCTAGGGACTGATGAGAATCTATTCTCATCAAAGTTTGCATCCCTTGATTGGTTATTGAGTTAACTGAAACATATTCATTAGGTTCAATAACATAGAACCTAAAAGCCTTGGAATGCTCGGCATATCCAACAAAGATGCAATCAATGCCTCTTTCACCCAAAGTTTTTCATCTTTGGATGAAGTCTTACAACAGCCCTACAACCCCAGACCTTGAGATAGTTCAGGTTGGGTTTCCTTTTAGTCCAGAGTTCATAAGGGGTAACCTTGTTCCTTTGTTGGGAATCCTATTTAATAAATAGCAATTTGTTAACATAGCTACCCAGAACTTGACTTCGATCTGAATAGGACAACATGGAATTAACCATCTCCTTGGCACCTTTGTTTTCCTTTCAAAATACCATTTTCTTGGAGTATAAGGGCAATGGTTTCATGGATTATACCAGCGGTAGAAAATGCAGTATCCGTATCTTCGCCTCTATCAGTCCTTACTCTTGACGATCAAAGACCTAAGTTGTAATTCACTTAGTTTTAAACACTTTGAATTTATCTAATGCTTCATCCTTGGTATGTAACAGATAGACATAACAAAAACTAGAAGCATCATCAATAAATGTCACAAAGTATATATTCCCCAAAGAAGGGCTGACATGCAAATCACCAAGTCCTTTGTGTATAAGCTCCAAGACCTTAGTCTGTGACTAACACCTTGAAAAGGTTTCTTGGTTATCTTGGTCAACATCACAGTTTTACGCTTTTCGTGTCCATGACAAATGTTGGGGATTAAAACCATCCACTAGACATATCTTGCATTCCTTTATATTAATGCATGACCAAGTCTTGCATGCCAAGGTTAGAATCACTCTGATCATATGTGTCACAAAAGTCTGAAATAACACTGTCAGGGGTAATATTAAGCCTGAACATTTGATTACATAAATAACCAAAACCAATAAAAACACCACATTTAGAAAGAACAAATTTATCAGATTCAATAACTTGTTTATATCCATGATTATTCAAAACACTACTTGAAACCAAGTTCTTCCTGATATCAGGAACATGAATAACATTAAACAAAGTTACAATCTTTCCTGAACTAAACCTAAGATCTACACAACCACGACCATGCACCAAGGCAATTGACTCATTTCCCATGTGAAGAATAGAACCATCATTCAGTGACTCATAAGTCTTGAACCAGCTTCTATATTTACACACATGAACTGTTGCACCAGAGTCAACCCACCACGCAACATCATCATCCTGCACATA